>JAJGOT010000118.1:1407500-1622500 GCA_022457155.1 Cladopsammia gracilis | reverse complement strand
TGAGTATTTAGGTAAATAATGACTAAGATATCCAAATACAAGATTGAAAAAAAGTGGTCGGCACAGAAAAAACACCATCGAGCCACCTTAAGATGGCTCCTTGCTAGACCAAAAGCTGCACTTTCATAAGTTACAAAAATAGTACTAGCCTAGTTTTCTTGACTTACAGCAGTGGCTCACAAGATTTTATAATAACAGTATTATAAAGGATGTCAATATTAATTTATAAATGCTTATTTATCAGTTGTCATTTTAGTAGAGGCTGTTGCCATGGGAACAGAGCATCTAAAGCCCAGGGCTAATTCAACAAATTAACTAAAGCAACAATAATCTTGATCACAATATTTTTAGCATCCAAAAACAACCTTTCAAAGTTGTATGGGCTTATTAAGCCGCATTTCACAGCATGTGAAAGGTACATGTTATAGTGTTATTATCTCCAAATTTGAAACATTTTAGGAAAATTTACCAAAGAAAATGCGAGAAAATCTGCCATGAAGTTTGCCTTTTTTTGCTTTCATTGATAACATCATAAAATATCACAAAAACCTACATGTATTAAAACTTGTGATATCAGTGCAACTACAGGGAGCAATCTTAAAAGCAATTTCTTTTTAAAAAAAATAGCACTGAGTAGACTTGCTTTGTTTTTTTTCTCATTTGCTTTAAACTTAAAAGTGGGATCTCTGAGTGCAAATTGTGATAACTTGTTTTGTGTCTTCCTAATTGCCTGAATAATTTCCAGCCATCTCCTCTGCTCACTCACTCTTAAGCTTGAGAGTGATTTATAAGAAAGGAGGAGCCATCTTCAGCGCTATCGGATGGCAAAACATGTTTACACTTTACTTCAAATCTTAGACTGGCTTTAATTTCTAGTGTTTTCTAGGAAAGGAAGTACTTGTGTCAGCAAGACTTCCTTGATTCTCCATTTACAGTGATTTCTAGGAAAAGGAAGCACTGTCTTTGTGCAACAATACACCAACGAAATAATGATCATGTTTATTATCAGCAAGATTATTTGGCCAGGGGGGTAGGAAGAACTGCCTGAAGTAGAAATAGTTACCAAACATTTCATTTAAACTTTAATTAAAGTTGTGCGAGGGCTTTTGGCCGAGGCTGCAAGATGATGATGATTACTTAAAACTGTGATATTGTAAAATTTATTTCTGAAAATGATGTGTTGCCATAATGCTGCAACAAAACATGCTTAGGGTAGACTTTCTGGGAAATGGAGGTAAATGTCTTCAGCAAGACAAGATGCACTTTTTTCATTTTCTGGTAAAATGCAATTTTTCTTATCTGAACACAACAAAGAAATGGTAAAATAGAAATGAGCATATAAGCAGCATTTTCATCAAGTGCAAATTAAAATATATTAATTGCATTTCTTCAACCTGTGAATACAGCTGTAGCTTCTCATTGCGGCACCAGCTGTTTCTATTTTCTACAGTCAAATTTCAGATTCACAAAAGGCCTTTTTGGTGATAAATAACTTCCTACTGTGTAGTATCTCTACATCTTCCCAATGGATTTATGAACATTCACAATGTAAAAGAAATTATTTTAACATTTAAATTTGTCTGATCTGCTAAACAAAACTCTGAAGGTTCCAACATTTCCTGACTCTTTGGATCATGCAATAAGTGATTTATCTTTGATGAATAAATCTCACATCCCAAGGTTCCCAAATAAGACAGAAAATCATGTACAGTGAAAGCTCTCTGAGCAGCCACTCTCGTAAATGGACAGCTCTAGTAATGGCCACCTTGAAAAAATCCCATTTGAATTCTTGACTCCTCTTATGAGAATCATTCGTGTAAGCAACTAGCTCCACTTATCAACAATTTTTGTGCTTCCCGAGGGAGTCTATATAACAGTACAGTGTAATATCAAACATTTGTTTTTCATTCTATGAAAATGTAAATAAAAAAAATTATCATTTCCTTGGAGACAAATTAACACATAGATAGACTTAAAGGTTTTTTTGGCAGAATAGATTTTGGCCATTCATTAAATTTGCTCAGGTCAATATTAACACTTTTTTCACACATTTGTTTGCAAATACATGTTTAGTATTTTTTCCATTTGTACAGTCTCAATTTTAAATCTCATTCTTCTATTGTCAGGAACTTTTAAATCTCAAGGGAAATGACCAAGGGAAGGCTTAATTATTTAATTGTTCCAATATTGCACTTAAAGTAAAGTTTGAGTTCAATAGAAAATTTATATTTCTTTTATATTTTTTGGGTTCACGAAAGAGAAAATCAAATTAGACAAAGCATCGGCTGTTAAATTTCTCATATTCACTAACAAAGTTTACTTTTTTAGGTAAACGGGACGGTGAAGTATAGAAATTATAAAAAAAGTATTCATATCATTAGCGAAGCAATAATATTCATTTAGCTCTAGGAAATCGAAAAGGAAATCGTAAAACAAATCAGCCTAATAGCCATTAACAAACAGGTCTGTTTCTGAAAAAAAAATCTCTGCCATTTTAAAACGCAAGGGCTCAAATCTATTACATGATACTACACCCTTGTGTGTTTAATAATCCATCCGATCGCGAGCTGTTAGAAATTAAGCTTATAAGAAACTGATGTCCAACTTGACTCTAAAATATCACGTAATTAAGCTCTCAACTCGCTGATAAAACCAAACTTCATCTCAAAATATGATTCTGCCAAGCTCAATAACAAACTTATCGAGAACAAGTTAATTTTCTAAACTCGAGATGGGATGAGGTGCGAAAATCATTTCAAAAACGTCAATGGGAAATTTGATTTTTTTTTTTCAGTCGACGTGATCCAGAGAGCGTATAACTAGATCATTAAATAAATAAATAAATAATTCTTAAAACGATGGCAACGCTCCGGAATAAGCGAAGAATGCGTCCACCAGCGCAAAAAATACTAAGATTGTTCAAATATATAGCTTATGAATGCAGAGTACTTACAAATCTAGTGGATAGAAGAACAGGATCACATATTTTCCTGCAAAGAAAATGAACGCGTCAGCCAAAGCAACACTTCTGGAAAACATGGTATAATTTTTAATTCATACCTTTGTAGTCCGACAATTTTACGTCAATGAACTCTCCGTACTTGCTAACAGCAGTACCGGAAAATGGCGGAGCAGGCTTCTGGATGAACGCTTGACTCATTGTCGGGCTGCAAAAAGGAAAACATCAGTCTTGTTTTATGTTAAAAATAAAATAGTTTTCATGTTATGTTTGTTGACGTACTTCTCTGAATGAAGCAGGTAACTCCAATCGCAGGCAACCGAAACGAAGAACTGATCGAAATATGCACACGTGAAAAGCTTCACTTGTCTTCTGACTGGAACTTAGTTCTCTTGGACGTCGCATGAAAACGAGTCGAAATATAGTATTGCGTAAATCGATCCCGCCTTCAGCCGGACGGGATGTTTAGGAAGTAAGGGGCGGACCATTAGAAATCTTGGGAGGGGGGGTGACAATTACCAAAAAAAAAAATCCTGCAAAGGAAAATTGTCTCAAAAAAAATTCCTGCAAGCAGTTGACCATAAAAAAATAAAATCCTGCAAGCTAACTGGCTATATATACATATATTTATTTATAAACTGGAACATATGAGAGTATGACATGCTCTCTGGTAGTAAAATTCATCAAAAAGCAACTTCAGGTTGACTCAAATGCTGTCAAAAATTACCTGCCTCAAAGGTCTATCTGGTACATGTACCAATATCTTAATATAACCAAAACCTTGTTTATGTACATATTTGAAAACACTGTAAACATCATGAAATATGTAACCTGCTCTATTACACGCAAGTATTTTTTAAATAAATTACAGATTGCCCAACCGTCCCGATTTCGTCGAGATTACCCCGATTTCGCTTGAAAATGAAATTCTGTCATTTTCGTCAAATTCTCATAATACTTACTATACAAAAAGACGAAATTGCGTATACTTAACTCTGATATCCAGATAAACTAAAGAAACAGCAAGAAATATAAAATGAAATCGAGTTGTATGGAGCTACACAAAGAGACACAAAGTGACGAGAAGCCACATCAATTTGCCAAACATTTTTGACAGAAATTGTTGTCTCAGAACACTAGAAATGGAGTTTCAGAGCATCAAGATTTCAAAATTTTCTGGTGGGGCATGCCCCCAGACCCCCCTACCAGCTCGCGCCTTCGCCGCTCGACCACTCCATCTCAATTCTTATTTCTCACCATCTTTTATGCAAAGGTTTGACAGTCTGACTTAAGTCTACTCTCCAGCGTTTAATACCAAAAATGGATTGGGCCATTAGTATAAAAAAAAATTGGAGCTTGCACGCATTTATAAAGAAGATCTCAGAAAAAAAAAACCTGCAGGCTTGCACCTCCAAAAAAAAAAAATCCTGCAGGAAATTCAGGCCGAAAAAAAAAATTCATACACTGAAAATTTTTTGACCCCCCTCCCAGGATTTCTAATGGTCCACCCCTAACTTGAGCGTTTTGCGGTAACATTTTTAAAATGATTTTCGTAATCAGCGCCAATATCTGTTATTATGACCTCAGTTTAAATTCTAAAATTGACTAAATTACTAATGCAAGGAAAACAAGAAGGAAACACAAGGACGTCAAATGTGCCCCAGGGTACAAAAAGCAAAATCAGAAAACGGCAAACTGATCCTTACGGCAAGGTGATGAAGGAGTAAATAAAAGAATAAAACAAAATTTATATTTAAACGAATTTGCCCTACAAATTTGCCCTTAATTTAATTTAATTTGCCCTTTTTGATTACAAAAAGCAAGCGGAGCATATTTTCAATTGGGGAGGCTTGAATTAGCGACCCTTTCTGAATTGTTTTTCTTTTTTTATTATTTCTTTTTAATTTTTATTTTTATGCTTGAAATTGGGGGGGGGGGGGTTAAAGTCCCCCAGCCGCCCCCCTCCCCCCAACTCTGCCATCCCTGCCCAACACTATTTTGTGGAATTATCTTGTTAAGCAACATTTTGAGCAACAACCTGGATTTGTAGATGCATGTTATGAATGCTTTGTGAGTGGGGGAGGGGAGGGGTGGGGGAGGTTAGTGGAGTGGAGAGAGGAGGGAGCAGGGGGTGAGATGAACTTTACAAAACAATTTTGAAAAATAATATATTAATATTGAAGATTAAATGAAGTTTTAAAATTAGAATATAATAGTTATTAGAAAGAATGGGGGGATTTGTGAAATTTTGAGAAATAACAAATTAAATTGAAGATTAAATGAAGTTGTAAAATCATAGACATTATTAGAATACAAAGTTAATATTAGGCGGATGAACACCAAAACAGTCCATCATCAGCCTGGGGTGCTCTTGGGTGGGTATCAGTTGTTTGTTGGTGTATGTTTCAAATTTTGAACTAATTTTCTTTCTTCTGCCTTTATTTACATGTAAAACTAGTTATTATCAGGAGCCCATCAATGGGCTCCTGTTATTACTTTATTCAAATTCACCTTTGTAACTCCCCTTAAGTTTATTTCATTATTTAAAAACATGTATACTGGTTAATATAATCTTGTTTGAGAAACTTGCCACAGCAAAAACCAGATGCTGAGTTCACATGACACTTAACAAAAAAAGTATGAAGCAACTTGGAGTGGGTATAATCTAACTAATGGTACTAATGGTAGAGTCAATGGTACTGACAGGTCTCCAATTGGGGACTGGCAAATGGTAAAATGAAGACTTTGAGAGATGGACAGACTAACATTTTTTTCTGCAAACACGAGACTTTTTGACTTTTTACAATGCAAGACTGAGAACAAGACTCTGAAATGTGGAGAACCACTCAAAAAAGGGACTGTAAGGCCAGTGGAAATCAAATTAAATTTTATGAGACCCATAATTTTTAACAACCGTTCATCTTCCCTCCCTGTGAAGTTTTGTTAGGTACCCTAATGATTCAGAATTACCATCTGGATGCAGGCTTTTAAACATAAATTGAAAATTGGTCATCCTAGAGGTATTTCTTTTGGAGAGAATTGAGTCTCAAATGTTTCAAATTTACATGATGACTGCATTGTTCACCATTATTTCAAAACATAAGTCTGTCCTTTTTAGTCTCACCTACCTGCCCAAAAAAAAATCCACAAGAACATTTCTAATGCGAGAAAAGGTCCCTCATGAAATCTTCCTACCCCAAACAATCTGTCAGAAATTTTTAACCCCCCTGAATGACTCGTTTCAAACCAAAAAAGGACTTTGCACCTCTAGAGTACACCCCACCCCCCTCCCCTGGTTGTTTAGTGTACATGTTTTTCCACCAGTGATCCAATGAAAACAGTTTTGAATTGGTTTGTTGCAGGTGGTACAAGTTCCTCAGAACCAAGTTCCATTATGATTTTAGAGCCTATAGGCACTTCCTCATTAAACCAAATGGACTGAATAAATAGCAAAATGACCGACTTGGACCAAGTCTAATAATTTATCTTCTAACAATATAGCATTATATTGTTTGCATGAACGCTTCAATTTTTTAAGGCTTCACTTCAACATGGTTCAGACAGGTAGTTATTATGACTATAGCAAATTATATTCAAATCATACATCCCAAAATGAGTGCTGATCTTATTACAGAAATGAGATCAAACCCTAAATTATTTCCGTCTACTCTTCAAGCCCCATTGAAACGCTGCAATGCACAAAAGGGAGTATTCAAAACGATAAACAAAAATTTGCATACTTCCATTATGTTGGGTGTTTCTTGGTGTTGCGGAAGCCATTGTTGGTTAGCTTTTGTGTTGTGGTATGGGTATTGTTCAGTGTCTTTTGAATCTTTTGTTTTACGTCATTTGGTGATCACACCATCCGCAACACCAAGAAACTACCATTATGTTTCACTAGAAATTGTTGTTCTTAATCAAGAGTTCTGCAAACACTTAAGCTCTTATAGATAAGTTTACCTTATCGGATTAAGAGGTGATTGTTGAAAGCTGTTTAAGTACGCAGCGGAAACGAGCATATACATAACAGAACGTTCGGTGATTAAAACTAGCGTTTAATTTCGTTTTGTAACTATATGTACAAGAAGAAATACTGGCGATTATAAGCAGAACTGTGGTTTCTTATCAAACTTATTACTCGTCGCTTCTATTGTAGACTCGCGCGTCCAATGATAATATTTATGGCTGAAGTGGGCTCTCGTTAACATTGAGATAATGCGATTGTTTTTTTTTTTAAGCAAACAGTGGAATTAAAAGACGAGAAGCATTCGTAGAGCACTATCTCCTCTGTGGGCGGCAAATAAGCCATCCTGGAACCTCATCATAAACAGAGATGCATGGGAAGTCCTAGGCATGAAAGATGTAGCAATAATTAATTAACTTACTTCAAAGAGAATGCTCTGAGGCAGGCCTCGTAGAGAGGTGCGGCTCTTCTAGATCGTTGTAGATTGAATGCAGATCTACAATTACGGACGATCTGAGGAGCAATCCTTCGTGTAATGAGTGAAAAACTCGCAGCAGCCATTTTGGAGGAGACGACAGAAGCCGGCAAACCGTTATGAGTGTTATCGGCCGAAATGAAATCAACGTCTGTCACGATCCTGTCACGATTCTTGAATTTAATTTGATTGAGCCCGCGTTACTTGTGCACGCGTCCTGGAAACGACTGGGGCCCGAAGCTATGTTATAAATGTGCACAATGTTTATCAACAAATATCCAATTTTTGTTGCTTTTAAAAACTAAGCAATAAAATCTTACATTTACTGCACAATGTCAGCTGGTTTTCGGGCTAAAACCTTCAACACTATTTGTTTAATTGAAACTGAATTTAAAACATAGGCACGTAAGGCGTACGTGAAGATATTTGCACAAATAACGCTTAGCTAATTAACAGAACATCATAACAGTTAAAATTTTTCTAATGTGGCTTGCGATTTTACGGAGCGCATGAAAATAGCCTGCCACAAGGCTGTGACCGTTAGTGTACAAGCCACAAGAAGAATCAAGCCACAAAAAATTAAAAATCAAAATCAGTTTCTGTCATTTCTACTGCTTGTATGAAGATGTGTTTATATATCTTTAATGCTATGGGCAGAAACTTGCGCAGTGTCAGTTTCAAACATAAATAGAAAACGAATGTCACTGATTAAAGGAGATAACGTAGCATACATCGGTATATCAGATAGTTGATCGTCTGTGTCTCATGTCCATCAGGATAGCCAACTTATCACAACGCCAGGGTTACGCAGTTGCCGGATATTTTTCCAACAGGCTAGCAGGATATTCTTTTAAAATCATCCAACCCGGTTAATCCTCCCAAATAATAATAATAATAATAATAATAATAATAATAATAATAATAATAATAATAATAATGAGAACAAGATGTTTATTAACAATTAAAATAACTATTTACAAAACATTAAAATTCTAATACGATAAGATATGTACATTTGAAATGGTATAATAAAAAACTCCTGAACTTTACATTTTTAAAATGAAACTGATCATTGTCATAAAAAAATAATAATCATAATTTTAATCTTTAAAATTGCCTATATTACATCTCATCTGGTCGATCGACTGCAGCTGCAACACTATAAATCCTTGGTAACACTGTAAATCCTTGGCAACCTAGGTCCTGGGTGCCCTAACATAACTTATGTCTGGTTATGTTGACTTATGAATGCAACAAAACCTCATCTTACTAAGAAAAATCATTAAAAATTACAAAAGAAAATTACAAAAAAATAAAAATAAAAATAGTGTTCTCAATGCCTTATTAATGAATATTTGCGTGTCCTTTTTCGATATCAAAATAATAATAATAATAATAATAATAATAATAATAATAATAATAATAATAATAATAATAATAATGGACACTTATTGATATAGCTGTGCCAGCGGACCAGAATATCACCAGGACTGAGGAGGAGAAGGTTGAGAAGTACCAGGAACTAGCATTTGAAATTAGAAGGATTCATGGAGCCTCGAAAGTCACAATAATACCTATCGTGATTGGTGCTCTTGGAAGCATATCGAAAGGTGCAAAGACCTGGTTTGGAAAGTTAGATGTACCTGACTTCCTTGGAAGTGTACAAATATCGGCCATTCTCGGAACTGCGCACTTGTTGAGGAAAGTTTTGTGTCTCTAAGCTACGGGGAGTGGCTTAGACACAATAAACATTACCCAGTAGAACATCCGGCAACTGGAGAGAATCGAATAATAATAATAATAATAATAATAATAATAATAATAATAATAATAATAAAATTAGAATAACTATTTACAATACATTAAAATTCTAATACGATAAGATATGTACATTTGAAATGGTATATCTAGCGTTACATTTATTTACTTTTTTTAAAAAAAGAGAAAGGCCTTCAAAAATTAGATTCTTCAAAATGAATTGTATCCTATAACATTGTTTCAGGAAATTTATCAATTAAAAAAAGAAAAACTATAAAAATTTAGTTCCTCATTAATAATAATAATAATAATAATAAATAATAATAATAATAATAATAATAATAATAATAATAATCAATGGATGGCCCCTAAAGATAGATTGTTTTGCATTATCGCGGGGAAATTGTTTTCATTTTTTCTTGAATTTTCTATTGGGAAAACTCAAAAGGGAAATAGATAATAAACTCCAATTCTTCAACATCGACAACTAAACGCAACTATATCGCACCGAATGGAGGCTTCACAAAAACTATTTCTGGAAAGCTAAGCACAAAGAAACACAATCGAAATACTTTATAGAGAATAACAACTTTTTCTCAGTCTAAAATATTGACTGATTCCCGAATAAAAAACAGCAGTTACCTATCAAAAACAGCCCGATAAATAAATTTGGAAGTCAAAATTGTAAAAATATACAGACATCTTTGCATGCATAAAGTGACGTGAGTGTAGAACCATAAAATGTAAATCATGTTTACATGAACTCGCTGTTTAACTTATGTTATGAATGAACAAATACAGGGAAAAGGTCAACAAATTAGTCTTTTGAAAAATTTTATTCAAATACCTATTAGTTTATATTTAAAAGCAAAACGCGTACCATTAAACACATCAGCAACTGTACTCGCAAGCAACAATTGGCTAAGCACATGGCGAATTTGACTAAATTTGGGTACATTTTGTAAAGGTTTCTCAAATTTAAGCTAACAAATAAAGCAAATTGGTTGATTGTTCTCTAATCAAAGGGGCATGTAGTTTACTCAATGGCTGCTTTAAAAAGCGGCTCTATAATTGCTTAAAACAGTTAGTTTTTTTTTATCGATGCCCCCTCCCCCCCCCCCCCCCCCCAATAGACTTTTTTACCGATACATCTATGGGTGGAGGAGTGGGTACAATGGAAGGTATAATGCTGGCAACTCACGTGGCAAGCCATCTCATTTACCACGCGAGTAGACTGCAAAACAGTCGGTTTTTTCCTCTTCAGGGCATGCGAGATTCTAAGCAAGAAGCGCGAAGTGCCGACGCATGGAGAGGCGCGAAGGGCCGATCTGCGCGCGAACCTCACACGCCCGCAGTCTCACTCTACGTATCCCAGTCTCACTCTAAGTATCCACACTCGCTCCAGATCATTTCGGTCGCGCACTTTTTTCGGAGGAATCGCGCAAAAATACGGACTGTTTTGCAGTCTACCACGCGAGCTATCATCCGAGACATGTACGAGCACTATAGTAGCTTCGTGCATTTTCGTTTTCATCCAGTAAATCTGTCAGTTTAACATGAGTTACACGGTAAGAGGAAACAATAAGGGCGAAACAGCTGTCCGCGTCTTTTGAATGCAAATCATGTCAGTTCTAGCCACAGGGAACCCACACATACTGTGTCAGGAAATGTATTGGAATATCGAAAAGGTTCATATTATCGTAATATACTGCGACGAATATTTGTATATAAGATTAAAATAAACGTACTGTTACCTGAAATGTTATGTGTCGTCCTTGTTGTAGCTGAAGACGGTGAATTTTAGTGATTTGAAGGATTTTGCGTTGGACGTTTACCTGAGCGTAAACGTCTGAAACGTCCAACGAAAAATCCTTCAAATTGCTAAAATTCGCCGTTTTTAGCTACAACAACGGCAATACACAACATTAGGTTAACAAAGCGTTTATTTTGATCTTGTATATAAATATTTCATCGCAGTATCTTACGATAATATGAACCTTTTCGATATTCCCATACATTTCCTCTAAATTTAAAAATACGGTCACTCAGTTTGTGTGAGCCGCCTGTGGTCTAGCTAACGTTAACCGACGGTGTGTGTTGAAGAGCACTACTGTACCTTAGGACTATCTATTTTTAACAATTTTATTTTTGGAGGATGGTTTGTCCATTCCCTTTTGATTCTCGCCGCAGCGCTGTCATGACTGAGTTCACAGAGATCGGATTGATTTGTGTGGCGTGACTTCTAGAATGACTAGCGACATATTTGAGATAGGTGAAGTGTCACTGAGTCTCATTGTGTTTCAGCTACGACGCGCTGACGAGCCCCAATAAGGGTGAAACAGCTGCCCAAGTCTGCTTTCTAGTTTTGAGCGCTTATCATGTCAGACTGTCTAGTTACCGCGGTGTTGTGTTGACTGAAAACTGCTGTGCCTTATGCCTTATAGCCTGCGAGCAATCGTATCCGATTTCCTTGCTCCCCGCGGAGAACAAGGAAATCGGATAAGTCTGCGCGTAGGGTAATGCCTTTCGGTCATCTATTATTTACGTTTGAGAGAACGTTCAAGAGATGACAAAGCAAAGCGAATTACCCTTCCCACAAAATACTGGCGAAAACCCTGGTAAACCTTTAAATGGGCCAGGCTTACCAGAATAATGGGGTAACTTTTCTGGGTATTTCGTGATATTGCGAAAACTGTTGTTGGTAGCCATTTTGTTGTGGTGTGGGTATTCTCTTTTTTACAATAACTGTGCGAATTTCCGCGCGCTGAGTGGCTCATTTCTGTGGTAAATAAGAAAACAGACAATGAAAATGACGTACATATAGGTAACGCAACGCGGTGAGTTTTGTCAAACTTTTGGCGCTGCCGGTTAGTCTTCAAACAGTGAAAAATGCACTTAAAACTGGAATTCTCCCATGAAAATAATACGTCTCTCGTACGTCGTTTCGTTTAAATTAGGTCTGCCTTTTCAGTTACATAATTGATTCACATAAAGTAAGGTCAGGCTTTAATTGCTCTTTGTAGCCCCTGATGAAGGTTAGTTTTGCCTAACCGAAATATTGGGCAATAAAATACCCTTTATAGCTGTCCGATCAGCCTTGCATTTAGTTTTAAGTTTTATTCAATACTGCTGATCCTAATCTACACCAAGATCCGGCTTCACTTCGCCGTGCTGTTTGTCCAAGTTTTCCTCGCTTTATTTGAGAGTTACCTGCTCATGTACACAAAAATATTTACAGCAGTCTGTGTTTAAAATAGGTTGTTTATATTTATTTTCTAAAATGATTCCTACAAACTCGTTGGCCTTGCAGTTGTTATGGTTTGTTATTGTAAAAAACAAATTGACCGCATTTTCCATTATCTATACTTTTATTTACCATAGAAATGACGCCATAAAATGTTCAAAACTTGGCAGTGAAACCACTCGCGTTTTCAAAAATTTTATGACGTCCTTTTTATAGTAAATGAGTACAAATCAATGGATCCACGAACTGAGATGGGGTCAATTTGTTAAATCGTTTCTTGGTGATCGCCGAACATCCGCAATACCAAAGAAACTGCCTCTCGATCCTCAAAAGATAGACATTTACCGCGATCTGGGAGCGCGATGATGGGGAGACAAAAAAGCAATTACGCTAGCTATTAAAATGAAAACGAGAAAAGGACTCAATCGTGACAAAATTCCACCACTTTAATTTAACAAATTCCTTTTTTTGCAACTAAACAAATTACAAATTATGTTAAGTGTATAAATGCCGGAGGAAACTTCCATACAAATTAAATAGATTCCATACAAAAGTTCACAATAGTTTAACAAAATTAAGTGACTAAACTTCTAGTTATATAAAACAAAAACCGTAAAGAATTTTATATCTCAAAAAGTGCCGGTATCAGATAGGAAAAGCTGAAACATTTAAATATTTGCTTATCGATTTATAAGGTACAACTTACTATTTCTATTAATGAATATTATTTAATTTTCTTTTGATAAACATTTAAATAATTTAAAAAAGTTTCAAAATCAGCTTTTGGAATTATTTTTTGCTCAGCATTACGTTTATACTAGTACATATTATAAATATCATTTTTCTATTGCAATTTTGTAAGCATTTTGTGTACACCCACGAAAAAGCAATAGTATCTAATGGAAAACTTGTCACTGAAACAGTATTCTGTGAGACTTGCATTTATCTTAGCATCCTGTATTTTGGAGAGGACAAGTACTTTTATTATGCTTTTTTACTATAATTTAGTTAGAATTAGTAGGTGAAGAGCCACCTAGTGGAAAAACTACTAATAAAGTCTTTATTATTATTATTATTATTATTAATATTATTATTATTATTATTATTAATATTATTATTATTATTATTATTATTATTATTATTATTATTATTATTATTACAAGTGAAACTTCACCTTGAGTACCGGCCGATTTTACTCAAGCGGTGGCCATTTTGAACAAATTAAGCGCGATCGAGGTCTGGTATTGAGTTTCCGAGGGGTTTCAGATCTCTCTACGAGAATTTCCGAACGATGACCGAAGGTTTCTCGTGTGACCTATAGCCGAACTTATCTTAACAGGCTATTATTATGATGGCTTCATGCATTTTACTAAAGCTACCAGAATCATTTTCGGGTAAATCTGGGCTATAGTAATGTAAACCTCCTCCTAGTGACACTTGGAATGCTAACAATAAAAATTCGAGACAAATCCGAAATTTCATTTTGTAAAATATTGGAAAACAAATGGCACTATGCAAAAGTACTGCCGAAGAGGTTTCATTTGAATGGTCACACCATAGGATTTCGTCCACAGACGCAAAAGTTAGAACAAATGGTACCATGCAAAAGTACTGCTAAAAAAGGTTTCATTTGAATGATCACACCATAGGATTTCGTCGACAGACTCAAAAGTTATATTAGAACTACACTACATGTCTCCATAATTGACTCTGGCAATGAAAGGGTTAATAAGTAAGACAGGAAAACGAAATGAAATCTGGAAGTTTTTAACATGATGTTACATACGAGGGATCTCTGCGCGGTCCTGCGCGGTCCTGAGTTGTCTTATACCTTCCCCAACTAAATTATCAATCAAGCGAAGACTTAATGGCTTTTTTAGATTGCTTATGATTAATATTTAAATAATTGTATTATTCTTTCCGAATCTATATCATGAACAATTTAGTAATTAGTAATTGTATCACGGGACGTTTTCATGTGGTACTATATTTGAATTCAAAATAGCGTAGTGTTACCAAATGACCAACAACAAGAAAACTCCAATTCGAAGAAAACAATATAATCTACATAGCGCGGTTTTCAATTGAGTGTCGTAAAACCAAAACCAAAGCAGTTACTTTGACCAATCACAGAACTCGCAGACAATCCGATGAACCAATCAGAGCTCGGAGCAAATACACAACCATACACGTACCCGGCGCCAAGCGCGGGAAAACGCGTGCGAGCAAGTCATGATTGGTTTTGGTTTTACTTCTAATTGGTTAATAAAGTGGCGCGAGATATTTTAGCCAATTACAGAGCGTAGCAATACAAAACCAACGCAACTACCAAATTACTTTCGACACTAAATTGAAAAGCGCTCTATAAATCTATAATCTGTAATCTTGCATACGGCGGCAACTGTAAAAAGTTGATCGTCATTTAGGATGTCGAGATCCTCGGGGAAGCCGCCTCCTGGAAAAAAAGAAAATGACAAGTAGTACTTAGTATCATTGCAGTAAACACTTAGTGACTTGTCCCGAGGGAAACACTGAATTTCGTTTTCCGAGACTAACATCGAAATTCGAGAGAAACAAAATTCACTTTTCCCGAGGGATCAGTCATTAAGTGATTTGTTATATAGCAACACAAAAACACAATACAACACAGTTTGAAAAACGCGCCGACCACTCGAGGTAAACATTAATCGATCACCTTTTATCACCTTTTATCACGGTCTAAAATGCTCAACATTGAGCGACAGACCTATGCCGTAAATAAATAAAGTCTGATCACGTGCGCTAGCGGGCATGCAACAGTGCACTGCTACCCTCTGACGTCAAAAATGTTGCTCGCTCATGGACGTTTGGCGGGAAACAGTTTGTTTGTTAGATGTCATGTGACCATGAATCAACCAATGAACGCGCGCATTGTATTGAGAAAAAACTCCAGCTATATAACAACGTTTTCTTAAGTCAACAAACACCTTTTTGTAAATGTTCAGAAAAAGAAACTGGGCACAGAAGAATACTATTCAATATATTTCATTTGAGTGATAACACTCCGGGATTTTACCCACGACTCCAAATAGTTCATTAAAATCAACTTGAACACCATATGATCTAAAGAGCAAGGTTTCACTGACAGTTTGAAACAGTGCCGTATAAATAGAAAACTTGGCGGCATTAAAAATAAAACCGACTGCGTCTGTGCAAAAGTTGAATCAATTTAACGATTAAAAAAATACTGGTTTGTATTCTTACAGGAGTAGCTTCCTCTTTGGTCGTTTAACGGCGTTCCTACGCTGTTTGTACAGTTGAAAAAGAAACAACGCTTAGTTCAATATACCAAAGCTCCCCACTGATGAGTGAACAGAATTTTGCGGTACATTAAGATAACATTCCTTATAGTTATTTATTATCCGGTCAACAATTCTTTCTATTTACCAATTCATGGACACAAGAAACAGAAATGGATTGCTGATTATTCGCCAATCAACAGAGCTCAGGAGTGGGGAGGTTTAAGCCACCTTCCATCCGTACGTATTGCGTGCCTATTGCTATGAGTCTTGAAGCCGATTTACACACTTTTATTTGCTGCCCGATTTGTTAAAGGCCCAGTATCACCCATTCGGCTTTGCCGTCGATTGTTTTTGTTTTCAAATGACGAGCTCGCTCGTGATTGGCTCTTTTGGGAATTTTCGACTGCGTTAAATTCAATCGTCGAGGCATTGGGCGCGCAATGCATTTTGGGCGACACTGGGCCTTTAAAAAACAACCCATACGTTGCAACAGATTGCATAAAATGGATCAACGCTGGGTGCAACCCATCAAGAAAGGAGTAGTAATACTTCTTTACGATGGCTTTATGATACCGCAACGGGAGGTAAATGGCGATCATGTAGGCATGTTCCTAGTCATAAAAAAGCGCTGTCACAAACAAACGAAGAATGATCATCTTACCGCATACGAGGACCTGTTCGAGGAATTGTCAGTTTTGGAGCCGCCGCTGAGATTGATATGAACAAATACGGTTGCATAGCCTAAAGAGTCGCCTTTGTTGCCCAACAAATGGATGTGCCTGTAGCCTAAAGAGAGAGAAAGATCACATTGTTATAATCATACATTAATCAGCATGAAATCGCACGGCATTGACTAGTAAAGTGAAATAATATGAAATACATCAAGAGACTAAACAATATGTCAATATGAATTATTTTAAAGACTAAATATAAGTTACACGACAAAAACTTGGTTTTATAAACTGAGTTTATAAGGTAAATTGGCCACCGTAAAGATATTCAAAAGCTCACGTTTCGAGCGCTGCCCTCAAAAGTTAGAACCACCTTGCAGCAGTGCACAATAAACAGCACAGAAAAGTATATGGATGAATGGTTTTCAACTGAAGAATCACACTTCAGGATTAGAAAAACCTTGAAGAAAATAACAAAAAGTAACAAGGCAAAATACGGCTCATTAAAAGCAATCGTGTGAATAGCCACACTTTAAGATGTCATCCACATACAGTCCTTTGATTAAACGTTGTCATTGATCGGTCTTACCCCTACGCGACTAGACCGAAAGGGAGTATGGGTGAATTAAAATGCATGATAAATTATTCTCTATCGCGTTTACAATGGAGCACAAAACTCACGTTTGTCTTCGCGTGTTCCGCAAAGACAACAAGAGTCGCTTCGATACATATTCCGTTATGGACGTTCCGTATTTTGATAATGTGCAATTGTTGAATGTGAATTGATTTCTCTCCATAATCCTTTTCGGTCTGGTCGCGTAGAGATGAGACCGATCAATGACAACGATTAATCAAAAGACTGTATGTCAACTTGGAACCGCACTACACGACTCTGGGAGGGTAACAGCTAAAAGGAGGGGACTGGAGAACAAAAGGGGGACTATTTTATACTCTGATCCTCGTACTTTTAGCCGGTATTCCGGTGCCCCCAGCCTCTGGTCCTCCTCCGTTCCTCCTTTTATTAGCTGGTCCTCCGATCATCGTCCTTTTAGCCGATCCTCCGGTCCTCCAGTCCTAGTTCTTTTAGCCAGTCCTGCGGTCCTCCTTCGATTCGGTCCTTCTCCTTTTAGCCGGTTCTCCTCCGGTCCTCCTCCTCCGGGATGTTTCGGGATGTTTCGGGATGTTTCAGAATGTGGGGTGGTGGGCGGGACACCTTATCTCTTCCTACACCCGCCATTATAGGGACGGCCCTTGTAGTTAAATGCCCTCGCAGTTATCACGCGACGTGTCTAAACTGGAATTATAGACTTAATTCTCCGAGGCTTAAGCAACACGAAGTTAGGCATAACTTACCTGGTCTTAAACTAGTGAAGGGCAGTGAGAATTGTCCAATAAAATCGTCGGCAGTTCCAACATCTTCGTCGTAAACCACAAATCTAATCATAACAAGTTCTGGCATAAGAAGCACCTTTTCAAATTTCTCTTCCCACACTGGGTTAAAACCTGCCAAAATAAAGGATGGAGTCAAAGGTTGCCAACAACTGAATGTTCTTTACACTTAATTGGAGGACTTGAAATTCAAACTCCCTATTTACATGAAAATAAACGCTACTCTATGTGAGGCCAAACTGTACCGTATATCGACTTTCCGCTTTCGTGACCAGCATTTTTGAAAATCTACATTTTCAGTGTTTTTCGATCGTTTAGGCAGCGTTTTTGAAACTGTTATTTGTGATAGTCTTGATTGGCATAACTATGAATTAATATTTTCGCGGCACGGTACAGAGAATTGGGTACCAGTATTGTGCGCGGGGGTTCACGGTTAACGTGTTTGAAATAGAGTCCGTTGATAGGTTTGTGTTATGCTACGGTCAGCCTCGCCGTTAAGTCGCGCCTTAGTTGTTCATTGTAATACCTTAAGACTTATTGTCGATAAGTTTAGGCAAAGCACATTTTCAGTCGTTTAACTTGGCTGACCAATGTGCCCATGCCTCTCTGCGGTAGAACGTTCTACTAGACTATCGGTTAACGCCAGTTAATGCCATTACAAAGGGAAAAAAAATTGATTTTTACCTTTCCCAAAATGTTTCCCGCTTGTGCGTACACAGAAAAGAAATGTATTACTTCAACAACAAATGTTGCGTTCCCCGAGCCGCACGTTTTAGGCCAGCGGAGACCAAACGCTTTTAAAATTTGTATGTACCTCGTGTATCCCTTATTATAGTGTATTTAACAGACAAATTCGGCTATCGCATTGTTGTACCCAATTCAAACCTTCTGGGAATAAGATTCTTTAATCACAAAATTTCCATATAATTTCCATGCCAATGCTTCATTGATATGGGAATATGACGAACAAAGAGTTCTAATCCCAAAAGGTTTGAATTGGGTACAATAATGCGTTAGCCGAATTTGTCTACTAATAGTTTGTTTACACTATAATACGAGATACATGAAGCACCAACGGCTTAATTAGTGGTGACCAAAAGGAACGCAGTCTCTGGAAGGGAGATTAACAGGCCATTTCCGAGTTGCTTTTTGTCTCGTAATCAAAGCGATGCTTGGTGCACAACCTTTCATATGAAAATTTCATTCACATTTAAATAAAACTAATTTTCACATGAAAGGTTGTGCACCAAGCTTCACTCTGATAACGAGACAAAAAGCAACTCGGAAATGGCCTATTAAATGATGGATTAACAATGTTTCACAAATAAAATCTGTCACGTTTTGTGCAGGCCTTTATACCGGAGGGGTATGTCCTCTGCTGACTTTTTTTGCGCGGCTAACCATTCAATGAGAAACTGAAACTGTGAAGTCTGTACTGATTAACGTCAAGAGATGTACTAAACGTCTCAACTCTTGACCACGCTTTCAAAGCCCTATGGAAACCTCTATGATAGCCAATCAGAGTGCGCGTTATATGACCGATATTTGACCGGTATCCAATCAAGCGGAGACCAAAAGCTTCCTCTGTAACATTATATGTTATATTATCAGTTATATTATGCTCTATTATCAGTGTGTCTTGCTCATTAGCTGCTTACCATTGTCCTTGACGACTTTTGTTTTAAACGAAGCAGTATCTGCTGGTATTCCATGGAAATCAAGCTTTACATACGGATCAATAACCTGATAAACAAACGAACAAACTCGTCAGTCCTGTAAGGCGGTGTGGAACAGGGCGAAGAAAACGCGGAAGTATGAAAGAGAAGGGGAGTCTACGGGCAGTGCGAAAGGAAGAGAGGGTGAGAGAAGTGGGTGGATGTGAAACATTTGGCAATAGAAAATATAGCAAAGATGCGACAGCTACATGGGGGTGGGGAGGTAGACCCGTGAGTGAAGGGTACGGTAACCCGGGAAGTTCAAAGCCCCCGGTCTCCACTGAACCAAGTCCTCCCCCACCCAACTCCTGAGGGTACTTATACTCATCAGTACGCATTGTTCCGTGGGTATCGTAACCCTCCTTACGTACCTCGCCTTTATCCTTCACTTCCCCTTTAGATCCTGCAGGCTTTGGAAGTTGTTGAGCGGAAATAATCTGCAAAACAATAAAGAAATAATATACGCCCGTAAAAAATAGTTAAAGAAGTCGCCCGCCGTGAGAGGTTAACCGAGCGAGGTGTTTTTGAATATTGTTATCATATGGTAAAATAACTAACCAGGAAGCAGTGCATACCAAATACTTATTTTTGATAAGTTTTCACTTTTCCACGGGAAACTAACTTGTACATGTTGCTTTTTAACATATGTATGCATCTGAAGGACGTTTTCATTTACAAATGTTGGTTTATAAATTCAATTAATCATTAGTTTCCTTTAATAACAACGTCCTATGAAGTCTAAATTAAAAAAAATCCTACTCACAGACAAATAAAGCAAAGACAAAAAACCACACACTCTTTAATGAGTGTGTAAAATACACATACAGTTTTAATGGGGAGGGGGGGGGGGGCATCTTCAAGCAAATATTACAGGAAACGTTTTGTTTGTTTCCACCCGCGCCGTCTGGAAGAAGACAATCTGATTTTTCGACCGCTGGTCAAAAGGGACGCGGGTTCTGGGTAAGAGAAACCTAGTTCCCAGGGTCCTCCTCCCCCCCCCCCCCCCCTCCTCCAAGAAAATGGTTCTGGAGGCCAACTCTTGTGCACGGCATTCACGACAGAGTTATATTAGAATTTTCACGCAGCACTTGGGGAGAACAGAAAAGAAAGAAAGAAATTGAAGAAACCTTGACCGTATAAGTTTTTATTGTACTTTATCTTTCTTAGTTAAGTAGTTCTAGTTCTAGTGTAAGTTCACACGACTCCTAGGAAGACCATGTATATATGATATGATTTTGTGTATAAATGAAGATTGATGATGATGATGATGATGATGATGATGATGATGATGATGATGATGATGATGATGATGAAAGAAACACGGAGAAATGTTTTACCTTTATCGATAACTTTACTTTCTCCACTCCCGGGATTTCCGTCTTTGTTGACGGGTTAAAGCTTAATGACGCTATAAAAGGTAATTAAAACCAAAGAAAAATTATCTTATGGACTGATTTACTCAAAACACAGATGAGTTTATTTTGTCACGCATATGCATTGCATGACTTAATGGTGTTATACTTACGGTCTCTGAGGATTTTTGGCTTCAAGATGAAGCCTGCACGTCCATTAACCCTGAACTTTCCTTGGTTCAGATGCATAGGTTCGGAATCCGTTTGGTAATTAAGAGCAACTGAAAAAAAGATCAAGGAAACAAATTTAAAAAACGGCGAATAAGGAGCAAATCGTTCACACTATATCTTATATTTTCGAACCGTAGCGTACTGTTCTTCCCCTTAACGCACCATTCCAGATAATTAAAATATGAGCAGTTTTACCAAATGAGTTTAAAAAAGATTCAGATACGGTGGCCAATTTACCTTTTCATCACAGCTGATAAAACCTGCAATTTTCATGATTCAGCAACACAGTTTCTTTAGAAACTAATCTATTCATTTCAGATAATGTTCTGCTCTCCACGGAAAATTTTAGAGCAGATAATTATTCACTTTTAAGAGCAATTAATTATTTTCAATCTAATATTAGCTTGGGCCCATGCTGTGAATGAATGAATGACTTATACAGCGCACATATCACATGTCTCATGGCGCTTTACATACAGTTATGAGAAAGACATCGAGGCGCCTCAGGCAGCCACTATCGGTACATTGATGATCTAATCTCCCCCACCCCACCCCACCCATGAACAATGTATGGCACTGAGAATGAAGCTTACTTGCATTCTCGATCCCATGACCGCACGGTCTCCAATCCACAGAGTTCAGATATTATATATTATATAGCTCTCATCATTGCTAAAGGTATTTTGCTTGTACAGCGAAAGAAAATCGTGTGTGGGTGACTGTCAACATCAACAAACCTGCCAACTCTAACATTACATGACGTCATTCAAACTGACCAATTTGGTGTCGGCTTTAAAATAGCCACGTCACCCTCACGCAGTATGACACCGAACTAAAAATAGACTAAAAATAATAATTTTCATTGGAAGAGGCCCATATATGTGGGTCTTTTCTCTTTGATTATTTTCTCTTGGTGCTAACGTAGCCTCCAATTAATTATTGTACCTATCTGACAGCCCGCATTCCACGCCTGTTGTGGGTTGTAATTGCTAGAGTCCACTCTTCCACCACCCGGGTATATTCGGCTTAGCTGTCGCTTGTTATATTCTGCAAAATGGCCTCCTTGAGCGGTTACCAAGTTCATCATTTTGGATTCCACGAAAGAAGACATTTGATGAAACTTGGCTATTTGAAAACAAATGAATTAATAGTTATGGTTTTTCGCTACTAGTACCATTCACAAAAATATAGGTGGTTTCGATTACTAATAAGTGGTTGGTCTAACGGGAGTGTCGCCATTTTCAATATTGTATTCATAAGAATCAGGTTTTCTTGAGTAGGTAGCTCTGAAATTGTTAAGTTCTTTCCGAAAAAGTGTGTGATCGGACCCAAAGTGCCTGCATGCAACCCGTGGCTTTCCTTTGACTCGTGTTTGACTCGCGTTTAACTCGCGTTTAACTCGCATTTGACTAGCGTTTGACTTACGTTTGACTGGCGTTTGACTCCATTTGACTCGCATTTGACTTGTATTTAACTCGCGTTTGGCTCGTATTTCAGTTACTACATTTCACGCGCGCTTGACTCACATTTGACTTGCATTTTACCAGCTTCTGATACGCGTTCACGTCGCGTTTGACTTGCGTTTTACTCGCGTTCACTTACCATTTTGTTTTGAGTGTTCAAATCCTTTGAATCCAACACTGGAAACGTAGTTTACGCAGCGAGAAAGCTCCTTTGCCAGTTTCAGCTTCTTCTTTTTCTTTGCGCCTTTCTCTTCCTGTTAGAATTTAAAAATGGATCAACGATTAAAAACTGCATATGACAGTAAACACAATCCACTATTATTGCGTTGTTACACCTGGAATATTCGTGCAACTTGTGTCGTCAACAGATTTGACGACCGATAAATACCAAAACATTTTGTCAAGAGAAAGTTGGAAAGGCAGAACAAAATAGACTTCGTTTATAGCCAGATTGTTTCGGTCTTTCTTATTTTCCCTTCGAGACTTTTAGCCTGTGAATTCGTATGTATCACCCAAGTATAACAGAAACTCCCAATACCAACCCTACCCCACCCCTCTCCCCCCCCCCCCTGCTACCCGCAAAACGTATTGGGGAAGTAACATGATAATTTTTACCTTTTTTGGTCTTATTTACAAAATAACACGTGAAGAACGAAATCAACCAATTCTTGAAAGAAGAACAATTCATGGTCTTTTTGAGCTCATTTCAAGACGAAAATGTGGCAACTTGAAAAAAATTAGGCTAACTTTTTTCAAGTTGCACTTCATTCGGACCCAGTCCGTCTATGACCAGAGACGCTCATCGAGCCGTTTTCAATTGAGTGTAATTACAAAATTGCTTTGGTTTTGCATTGCTACGCTTTGTGATTGGCTAAAAAAACTCGCGCCACTTTCTCGACCAATCAGAAGTAAAACCAAAACCAATCGTGACTTGTTCGCACGCGTTTTCCCGCGCTTGGCGCCGCCGACATGTAATTGCTTCGAGCTCTGATTGGTTCATTGGATTGTTTACGACTGCTGTGATTGGTCAGAGTAATTACTTTGGTTTTGGTTTTACGACATTCTATTGAAAACTGCTTTATTACACCACTGGAAGACTATTTTACAGTTTTTGTTAATAAAAAACATTTTCCAGTTTTTAAAATGACACCAAATCCGCGTGACACTTCCCTTTAACAACGACACCACTCGGACGTTGACATCTCAAAGCTCGTGAATGAATGGATGGGAAAACTTCTTTGTTGAAAGCTTGTTAAAATGGTAAACAATAAAAGCTACCTGATATATAAAACACGCCCCAAAAGGGATTAAAGAGTACTCACATCCCCTCCCCCACATATAACAAACCTTCTTAATATAACTAGACCACCCCTCTCCCATATAACGAGCCCCCGAATAAAATGATCATCCCTGTAAAGGGGGATCCCCCCCTGATATAGGGAAGTTCCTAAAAAAAAAAAAAAACACGACAAAATGGACCTTATGGTAAATCGTACATACTGACTTACACAACAATCCACCGTCAACAAGAACCTTCCAATGTATAAGAACCAGCAGATTATATTATATTAACAAATACCTAGATGCATAACGAATCTCTAGATGCATAACATATAGCTATGTAATAACATAAAGCTATGCATTGTTAAATAATTGTGTAACCCCTAGCTGCGCGTCCGTTTTGGAAGACTAGCTGATTACTCTTGCAGCTAGATCAAAGAAAACCGTTGCGTGGCTCTCAGAAAACTAATATGAAATTCGTGAAGCTATTGTAGTCTTTTTCATTCCTCGTTTAAAAGGCGTCATCCTCGAAATCTTTACACACGATTTACACACCTGTAATTTGAAACATTTACATGTACTTGTACACGGAACGTATCAAACTTTGAAAGAGCATCTCCACGTCAACAAAACTACTTTTCGCTTCGGTCAAGTCTTTTTCTCAATTGTTAATAGCTTCGCCTCAACTTTTTTTTTTCGATGCCCTCACTTCACCGCATTTTCAAAACTGTCCGCCATGTTGGACGAAACAAAGGAAACAAATTATCCATGACGCCAGCTGTTTGTCTGTTCTCTAATAGATTATAGGTAATGACCAATCAAAACGCGTGTAGAATTCAGTATATTAATATTGTATAAACGTTATACAAAACGATATTCTCTCCGCGAGGTACTAATATTATTTCACGGTCACAGGAATTTTCTCTATCTACCGTCTCTCCGGTGGTAGACATCTACGCACTACTCACAAAACCTAACAAAGACTCCACTTGAACGCTGACTTCTCGAGCACGTTGACAAGCTCGTGAATAAATGGAGGGGGGAAAGTTCTTCGTCAGAAAGATCGTGAAACTGCGTGTATTGCTGCTAAATATTGAAAACTAAATTAAGAAATTGCTGCAAGAATGGTGATCTAAATTGTAAAAACTGATTCAGAAGTAAATTGTTTAAACCGGTCGTTTTTCTGCATGGATAAACTTCACTGTTTATATTTTAACCTGGGTTTTGGGGAATTACTTCTAAGCATAAGAGGAACTATGTATACATGCATACAAATTAACTTATTTTTTTTTAAGAAAAGTTACGCGTTCGGACATGGATGTGAGAACGAGATTAGTTTAAGTAAATTCACTGTACTTTTTAAGGTATAGAAACCGAGATACGCGGAAATTACAGGGAGGAAAAGTGGAAAGTGTTACAATCACTTGTGAACTTTCATCATTATGTTACAATTCCGACTGGTCGTCGAACAATGTTTTTTTAGTTAAATTTTACCGCTCACGTTACGCCTGAATGTTTTTGCAAAAATGTTTATAATTAGGTAAAATATTCACATAATTAACATAATTAACAATTTATATCACGTAAAGTGCGTTTTAATAGCTTGCGTAGCAGTCGTTTCCTTTTCGAGAACGCGCGCGGGAGGCGCGTGAAGATATGAGGCGCGAAAACGCGTCTATTGCGCTCTCGCGGGTCCTTACCTTAAGGCTTATCAGCCGACATTTTAAGAAACAAAAAGGATATCAATACTACGGTCGTAAGTTTGTTCAAGTCATATAGTCACTTGTTGAAGCTTATCAGAAAACTCATGAGTAAACACAAGTCCTTCGCGTCCCCGCGAAGAACATTGTGTTTATTAAAACATGAATTTTAGTCACCATCGACAATTTATTACAAAAAAATCATGTGTTAATAAATGCTACGGTCGTTAGTTTGTTGGAGTCATAAGATTATTGGGTTTATAATTTATTGCTGTTTATAGCTTTTCGTTTATAATTAACTTGACTTTATATTTATGCACTAACATTCTGTTGGTTAACAGTGAACTCCCATATAAACAGACACACTTGGGACCATCTTCAAATGTCCGCCAAAAAGAGGATTTTTTTATGCGTCATAGGCGGGTGTCATACTGGCTGTCTGGTATTTTAAATTTTAAGGTTATTTCGGGTAGCCAGTACCTCTATTCTTTTTCTTATTCAAACTTGTAAATACTTATTGTAGGCTTTGGGGTAAAATAAATATTGTTGTTGTTGTTGTCCGACTTGTTGTCAGGAGTGTCAGTATTAGAATGTTGTCTACCTCAGAGAGATGTCTACCTGTAATAGAGAGATTTCTACCTTTAAAAGATGCCCGCCTCAGAGAGGTGTGCACCTTAGATAGATGTCTATCTTGTAGATAGGTGCTCACTTACAATAGAAGTCCGCA
This sequence comes from Cladopsammia gracilis, assembly GCA_022457155.1. Lineage (NCBI taxonomy): Eukaryota > Metazoa > Cnidaria > Anthozoa > Scleractinia > Dendrophylliidae > Cladopsammia > Cladopsammia gracilis. The sequence goes on along the minus strand of JAJGOT010000118.1, from coordinate 1,596,290 downwards.
TTAGATAGGAGGTCCCTTTAAAGGGGTCTATACAAAGTGCTATCCCCCATACAGAGGTGTGCCCGGTGGTATCTATCTCATAGTGAGGTATTCGACTATATCCGATAGAGTGCCTTAGATAGGTGTCCGTCTTAGAGAAGTGTTCACCTTGAAGAGGTTTTCATCTTCGAGAGATGTCTGCCTTAAAGAGGTATCCGTCTTAGATAGGTGTTCATCTTAGAGAGCTGTCCGTCCATAGGACATCTGGGATCTTGAAAGATATTTTTCTTAGAGAGATGTTCGTGTTAGAAACATGTGCATATTAAAGGGGTTTGGAGTCCAACTTAGAGAGCAACTGAAAAGTCCAACTCCATAAAGTATCCATTTTATAAGAGAGGATTTTGTTTTGAAAGCTGTAAATGAAGAGTTGTTGACCTCAAAATTACAGAGTACCTTCAGATCGACCATTTTATTGAATTTTTTTTGGGGGGCGTCAAATAAAGTTTACAGAATGAACTTTCATCCAAAAAAAAAATTATCGCGGAAAAATAGTGAAAATTGACGGAGAAATGACGGTATAACGTTTTGAACGGAGTTTGTTTATGAAGTGATATATTTTTCTAAGCGCTGTTTTCTCAAAGTTAATTTTTCTCTTGTAGGGGACACTTTAAAGAGCTACAACTCACAGGGAAATCCGAAGACAAATCAAATTAGCAAAATACAATAATCGCTTTAGTTATAGCGTTTTAAAGCTGATTCGGACGTTCGAATTTAGACGTCGTAAAAAATTCATTTTATTACCAAATTATTACCAAATTTTATTACCAAATAGTTTCCATATTTAGATAGCTAGCTCTATAAGCTTTAATTTGATATCTGGGTTTAGGTATATTAAGCTAATTCTTAAAACGCAAGAGCTGTTATACTGGAGACACCCCCGAAGGTACACGGTAACCTTAAAGCACTTCCAGAAATGGAATTGGGACAAAATGCTCGCGATCGATTTCTTCGTTATATACATGGGTCCGTTTAGAGGCAGTTGACTGTTAACACTTCAATTTTAATATTTTAAAGATTATTTTTAAGTTTATTGTAATTATTATTTTTTAAGTGTTAATGTTGACTTACATCGGTTTCATCTTTAAATCTACCGGCGGTTCGCACCACTTTGCCAACGGCGCGAAAAGATCTGCGTATCCCTTCCTGACAAATACACAGGCAACAAAACAAACATGAACTAAGTGAAGAAATGGAGAATTTCCCGGATTGTTTAAATAAGTAGCGTAGTTTACAATTACCCTTCTTTGCAACCAAGAGTAAGGTATCCGCGGGAACAATATTGGAAATATGGGTCACGGGGTCCGGGCTAGGTCACGCGATCTTAGGACATTCTGTCACGTTACGTCACGCTACTTTGCAACATGCACACGGGTCTTAACATTGATTTCGAGAAAATGATGCATCATGGGTATTTCCGACAAACATGCATGGCAGAATTCAAAGGTTTATAAGGAGATTCCGGCTGAGATTAATTTTGGTCCACTGCTTTGCTTTCGTTTGAGGAACGAAAAAGACTCCAGACATTCCGTTTGCATGATAGTTTGATCGATCTATATAATTGGCCATTACCGAGGTGCTTTATGCCTCGTTATTAAAACGAGTCTTGATGCAAACTGATTGAATTAAAACTCATTTTCATATGAAATACTGTCCAGTAAAGCCTCACTCGAAAATGGCCTAGAAGATCGTATGGCGAACAGAAAAATTCTTTTAAATCTCTTCTGCAAATCAAAAGCCCTAAAATCTCTTTGAACTATTTCGACTAACTACGAAACCAGTTCATGAAGCAAAAACAAATGAAGAATTTCCAACCTTAAAATCCAAAAGAAACATTTGAATTTTTCCTATGGTTGTGCGAAATACTGATGAGGCAACATTTTGCAACATTGTTTATTACGAGGCCGTAATTTTATCCAAATCAAAATGATCATTTCATTGTCTTTTTAAAGGCTTGTTTGCAGCTCATAGAAAACGGACAAACATAACCCAAAATAACGTGACCAGTACCGGCCCTAAGTTAAACTACAACTTGCCTTTCTCCAAGCAGGAGTACAGCAAAAGTAAGTTGTCGTCGGAGAAACCCGACATGATGAATTAGCATCCAAGTCGACAGGGGGGATAACGATACGGCTAGGAATCTGGGATAAAAGACTTATTCAGTTATTTATAAAATTATCGATAGTGTCCGTGTTCGGAAAGACATTCACTTGGCACTTATCCGTTTATCACAACCTCGCAACTTTTACACTGCGTACGATTAGTCTAGAAGTTAGAAACTGTTTAAGTTTAAAGAATTATTTAATTGCTTAAAAATGTTTCGAGAAAACTGTTGATACAAGAGGTTTAATTTCGTTAATTCACCGACGTGGTTAACTCGGTTATCAGTAACTGCAAGCCATGTTTAGTAATTATAACAATTGAGTTAAGGTTAATTACAGAATGGTTATTAGTTTCAAAGAGGGTTAGGTAGGGTTATGGTCAATCTCGTCCCCAGGCCCTCTACTCTTTCAAAATAGCGCCGTAGAAAACCCGGATAAGGCTGCCGAACTACTCTAAGAAACGTGGAGTATTTTGATAGAATGCTTCCGTTCCGCTTAAACTAGAGGTTCCAGATTGCAAGAAACAAATGTGGATGCCAATTACGTAGGCTTAGAAACAAAATTCTCGAAAAATGTGCTAAAATTCTTTCCGGAATTTCTCAAAAAAGCTCTAAAATTAATTTAAAAATTTCTAAAATTCTTTAAAAAATGTCAAAACTTCTCGAAAATTTTTAAAATTTCTCTCTTGTTTGTGACTGTGAGCTGGTAGATGGCTCATTGAAATCATCCATTTTTGCTACCAACACAGATGGAATTCATGGAAAGCATTATTTGAGTGGGAAACCGCTGATTAGTTGCACTGTAGGCACTACTGTGAGGGTGAGCCCTCAATTCTTCAGCGGTAACACAAAATAAACGCTTTCGCGACGTTACGTTTTTGCCTGAATGTGTAAAATTTTCAAAGTGTCACCTGGAAGCTGATATTTCTCTAAAATTCTACTAAATTTGACTCATTGTCTAAAATTCCCGTGATTCTCTAAAAAAAAATTCGGCGTCTAAAATTCTCAAAAAGATTCCGGAGTTTTTGTATCTAAGCCTTCAATTACGTGAATTACTGTCACGTGACAAAATACGTCACGATTCTTGTAGTATTTCGGCAGTCTTGTTTAGGGGTTTCTTCGCGCTGTCGTTTTGAACAAAGAGAATGCCCTGTAGACGAGATTGGGTTAAGTTAGAGTTAGCTGAAACTGGTTAACAAAATTAAACCTTATTTAGAAGAGTCATCCAAGTTAACTTTGTGTTTTAACAACTACTGGTTTGGTAAGTCGAGAGACAATTTATGAAACCTTACAAACTTCAAAGAGGGTAACAGAAGTGCCGTACGTTTTGTTCGAAGAACTACAACAATGAGGATATTAAGCATCGTGTTTACGGTAAACGCCAACGGCAGAAAATACCACGTGATCACGATTTTATGTTTGCCGTCTGCCGTTTTCAACGCGTGGAAAGCGGTTTTTACGTTACTTTGTAAAATGAAACGCGAGTATCTATTTTGATATTTTGAAACGTTCTTCTGATTTGACATTCCAATTTTTAAGTCCAAAGCTAAAGAAAAAAACAAAGTGGTGGTAAAATTATAACACTGCAAGGCTATCACATTTTTACGCCGAAACAAGTCTTAAAATGTATTAAGATATCTTACCAAACCACACTTTACCGGCGGTGAAGTGTTCATTCATATACCCCATTTAGTAAATTTAGAAAATTTAGTTAATGTTCTAGAACACCTTTTCTTGTATTTTATCTGTTTTAGTGATTTTACGTGAAACTTGTGCTTTCGTCTGCGCGTATGTAAATCAGGTCGGTCGGCAAACTTAAGTTCGCCATTCGCCGTTCGTTGTTCGCCGTAAATGAGATGCTTAATGTCTTTAATATTTCGCTCTACATTCAAACACTATTTCTGAATAACTTAACAGAAACGATTTTATTGGTCAATTGCACCAACACGTTTTAAAATTGATTGTGTTTGATACAGAGAAATTGGGCAAAGAAAGTAGAGGAAACAAGTTTGACTGCATTCGTAGTCATTGCCGTTGATGGGTAAGGCGAATGTTTCTAATCACTTGACAAGTCACTACAAACTGGGAAGAAAGGAAACACTGTTGTATGCAAACTTTGAGAAGCTATCGAATATGCCATGGCAATTCAGCCTTCTAATTGGCTGATCGGGGAAGATCAAAAGCAAGAAAAAATATTTAATTAGGCTCTTTAACGTACACTTGTATTGATACCTTTTTTGGCTTTTTTTCCTTTTTCACTGGCGGCGGAGTACTGGTACTAGCGACCCCTTCTGCACCCACGGCACCCTTCTCCAGTACAGCGGCTGCAGCCGCTTGGTCGATGTCAGCAGCCTCGTCCTCATCCGTGACGACACCTTCGTCGTCGTCATCATCAGTCTCCTGTTCTAGTTTTAATTTCTTACCCTGTTTGAAATGAAAATACAAATGACCAATCAGAATCAAGCCTTGAAACTGCGAGCCATATAACGAATCAGGCTCACACTATAGCGCAGGCTCTGTTTGGCAAAGTACTACAACATATTTCTCCGAATAGTAAATCCTCTTTCGAGATTACATTTCTAGGATCTAGGGACGGATTACCAGGAGTTAAAGGAGCTGTTGTCATGGTGATTTTGAGTATCTTTTAAAAACTGCCTCAAATTAAAACTAAGTGCCTTTGTCGCACACAAAATGCTTATAGAACACTAAGAGGAAGACATCAAGTGAATTGACCTACATTAAAACTAAGTACCTTTGTTGTACACAAAATGCTTATAGAACACTAAGAGGAAGACATCAAGTGAATTGACCTACATTAAAACTAAGTACCTTTGTTGTACACAAAATGCTTATAGAACACTAAGAGGAAGACATAAAGTGAATTGACCTACATTAAAACTAAGTGCCTTTGTCGCACACAACATGCTTATAGAACACTAAGAGGAAGATATCAAGTGAATTTTAGAAGAGAACATAGACCATAATCAGAGTTTTAGCGAGTTTTGCAAGACATCCTGGCCATCTGATCTGCAGCCCAAGACACTTATTTTCACTTTTAGAGCACTAATATAATAATTTGAAACAAAACTGGATTCTTATTTTTGGAACTTCACCGACATAAAGATGTATTTTGGCTTTTTAATGAAACACTAAAAATGGTGACATAGCCCCCGTTTAACATTGGGTCGTTCTTATACTTGAAGGTTATGTTACTTTTTAAACGTTTCAAGCTCAGGGACAGACCATAAATTTTCACATGCAAACATTGTTTTTTTATGCGGCCTCGGCTGCAAACAATTTTTTTGTGTGTGTCTTCGTCCAACTGCCATACTTTCAGCAAACAATTTTTTCTTTATTTATTTCAAAATTTTCCACGATTCGTGGAGCATTTCGGCAGATTCTACGCACGCCCCACCATTATTAAAGCGGAGAAGGCACTGCGGACGAGGTTATGTGTGGTCTCCAACTCAAAACAAGTCAAATTCCAACAGAAACAATGGGTGTTTACCACTTACACAAAACCATTCAGTTGGAAATTTCACGTAGAAGAGTTATTTAAATCATTTAAGGTAATTTGTGTAATGGAGGCAAATCTACTGAAATCTAAAACCCGCAGCCCATAATTTCTGAAGCTTTCCAAACGTAACGTGAACCATTTCATTTTCCAACCGGAATTTCTGGTTTCTCCTTCTAAATGGTAAGCATCCAATATAAAACATAAAACGCAGAACAAAATATAGAGCGGCTTTCAGTTGGGTGTCGTAAAACCCAAACCAAAGTAATAACTTTGACCAATCACAACAGTCATAGAGCAGTTTTCAATTGAGTGTCGTAAAACCAAAACCAAAGTAATTACTCTGACCAATCACAGCAGTCGTAAACAATCCAATGAACCAATCAGAGCTTGAAGCAATTACATGTCGGCGGCGCCAAGCGCGGGAAAACGCGTGCAAGCAAGTCACGATTGGTTTTGGTTTTACTTCTGATTGGTCGAGAAAGTGGCGCGAGATTTTTTAGCCAATCACAAAGCGTAGTAATGCAAAACCAAAGCAATTGTGTAATTACTTTCGATACTCAATTGAAAACTGCTCTAAACAATCCAAACCAATCAGAGCTCGAAGCAAATACAAGTAGCCGGCGCTAAGCGCGGGAAAACGCGTGCAGTTAAGTCACGATTGGTTTTGGTTTTACTTCTGATTGGTTGATAAAGTGGCGCGAGATTTTTTAGCCAATCACAAAGCGTAGCAATGCAAAACCAAAGCAATAACGAAACTACTTTGGACACTCAATTGAAAACTGCTCCAATACCATCATCAAATACAAAGGAGTTTTACAGTTTTCAAGCTATGGTCTAGAAAAATTATAACTGGATAAATGAATAAACATTTTCTGATATGACCTTGATCAGAATCCTGTTCTTAAAGAACTCCGGTGATGGGAACGTGTCGAATGCGTCATCCACGGGAACTTTGTACAAAAAATCTAAGTGGCATTTGAGTCAAAGAACAAAACTAGATTAGGCTCTTAACGAGTTCTCTCGCTCGTTCGTCCATACCGATTCATTTGTTTTATTCGTCCATCGTCTACGCATTCTTTTATTCGTTCCCCCGTTTGTACTTTGGCTCATTTGCTTCTTCATTTCGCCTTTACCCTTTGTTTGGTCCTTCATTCATTTACTTCGCTTATTCGCCCCTCTGTCCGTTCTTCCGTTCGTTAGTTAGTTTGGTCGTTCATTCATTCAGTAGTTTCTTGGTGTTGCGGATGGTGTGATCACCAAATGACGTAAAACAAAAGATTCAAAAGACACTGAACAATACCCACACCACAACACAAAAGCTAACCAACAATGGTTTCCTTATTTCATTCCTTCCTTCGTTCGTTCGTTCGTTCATTTGTTCGTTCATTCGTTTGTTCGTTCACTCATTTGTTCGTTCGTTCGTTCGTTCGTTAGCTCGTTCGCTCGTTCGTTTGTTCGTTCGTTCGTTCGTTCGTTCGTTCGTTCGCTCGTTCGTTCATTCATTCATTCCTTCACTCCTTCCTTCCTTCCCTCCAACGTTTGTTCCTTCTTCCATCCATTTAATCATTTAACTTCTCTTTCGTTCTTTCACATTTCCCGCCATCTAAAATAATGCCAGTCATTATTAGTTTGTACAAAGGATACCACCTAGAATTTGTTCAAGATATTCTGCCATTTTCTTTTGATTTGGGAGGTTGCAGTGGTTTTCCAGCGAAAGTATGACTGGATACCTGTAAAAAGAAAATATGAGAGTCAAAATTGCTCTTCACGTTCACAAAGGAAAGTCTAGGAAAACACGACAACGAGGCACATCAGTGAATAACAACAATCGAGGCCAATTTCGATGTAACAAAATTCTAACTTGGCTCCGAGACTTTGGGGAATATAACAATAGAAATTTATTTTTCATCCCAAAACCTCAATGTGATTTCTTTTGTTTTATTCCCCTAAGCCTCGGAGCCAAGTACGAATTTTAATATATCGAAATTGGCATATTCTTGCAAAAGACACATCGCTACTACAGAACACAGGATTACCATCCTCTGCATGTTGTGCATCTGTAACAGACGTATCTGGTTTAACTAGCCTCACTATACGCTAAATGAAATGAAATAAAATGCTCAAAATCATTGCTATGATGTTAAACTTTGTTTCTCTGGGTTTGTTTTGGCGATTTGACACTCCAAAGACTCGGCGACAGTTTAACGGCGGAATAACTACCTCAAAATTCACCTATACAGATTAATTCTGCGATGGAAACCAAATTGTGAACCTAAAGGTTTTCATTACAAAAAGAGTTGACTGTAGTTATCATAATCTTTTTCTTCCGAGAGCGCGTAGCTGCACCAGTCGTAGTTGCTCGCTTGGTCCGGAGTCAGCCTTGTTCCCAGGCCTCAACAACGCGCCTACCGAGCAAGGAAAGCTCGTGGAGGCTTGGGGCCGAGCGCGATGGCGAATCTTCCCAATCAGCTCGATGGGTGACGTCACGTTCTATTACGCGCCGAGAAAGATTGGGAAGGACACTGGTCAAGATTCTTTCTTCTCAATCGAGTCTGGTGTAAAAGACTTCATAGAATGGTCACACTTTATATAGAATGTAAGGGGACACTGTCCCGGCTGAAATATCTTGTTTTCATGATTATGGCCAGGAGCTGGCTTAAAAGCTTACTTTATTATCTTCAAATTGGAAGAAACCATCACTAAAAAGTAAAGAAACCATCAATAAAAGTGATAGAACTAAAGAAATGTGAGCTAAACAGTCGACAAAATAAGGGATAGAAAAGTCAAAATTTCACAAGAATGACAAGTCTTATTTCTTGACCGCCTGTCAATAAATCACATTTCATGAATTGTAATCCACTTCAATCCTTGCAATCCTGCACTTTATCTCTATACTTCCTTTGTTTTGCTCTTTTGAATCTTTTATCCAACAAAGTTGTATATTCAGTGGAATTTGGCGATATAACGTGAAAAAAAGCTAAGCAAAATTTTGCTATTTCGGCTGGAAAAATCCACAAAAAATCCATAGTCTGAAAACCACCTTGTACAGCATAATAACCAGCGCCACAGAAAAGGACTGCTGTATAGCTTTCATTTGAAAGGTAACACTTTAGGAATTCATCCGCAGATGCAAACATTTAATAGCCACAACTTGTACAACACAATAATAAAATAATATAAAAAATAAGTACTCACTCTGAAACTTCAAAAGCGTGTTTACTGATGGCTTGGATGACATCTTTGAAGAGGATTTTAGAAGTGAGCGTGTGTCCGTGGTACACAATGGGCTCACCATGCTCTCCATCCCAACAGTCAAGCTCAACACAACGACATCCCTTCTTCAATGCGTTGATGTAGGCGTCCACGCTGGAGGGACCGCGGAGTTGGTCTTGTAGAAGATAGGTGTTATGCGATGACGCTATGTAATAGTGCGTCAGTGGGTGGGTCATGTCTTGATAAATTTCATCATGGGCGTGATTAAAAATGTCCCCCTCGGGCGATTTGAGATAGTTTGCCAAGCCTGTGAGCAAGTGAAAAACATCGTACGCCATTCGCGATATCGTGAGAAGTTTAAAACCGGTATCAAACGAAAATGAGAAGACAAACACTCTGAAAGTGCACAAGATCAGAGCGATCTAGGGTTGACGTACATTATAGTCCCAATCAAACGATACCGAGATGTTGAATGAAAGGAAAGCTGCTTGCAAGTCTATGGGAACGCATGAGAGCAAGACTTTTAAAAACTCGACCAGCTCATCAACTATTGCTTAATCGCGTTCTAGTTTGCTCCCGGCTTAAAACCACTCAATAAGCGGCCAGCTCAAAAACTAGTCTACGAGAGCGGAGACTTCAAAGCCACTGACGTGCTTAACTGCGTCCGTAACATTTGATGTATGTATAGTAGACATCAATCAATCAAACTTTCTTTTTGTGTCAAAACATTCTAGCTCAATTTTCCAATTGAGCAAATTGGTGACACCTGACTAAGAATTTTAAACTAAAAGCTTAAAACTGATACTGACCATCAATTCCCAATTCTCGTTTCTTTTTTCCTGACTCAGTTGGTTCATGGTTCAGAATCATTTCCAGACAGTATTCCTTGCTGACGTCCTGCATCTGAAAGAAAGAAATAATCAAAACCAAATTCGTAAATCTATATTACAGATTCGCTCTAGACGGAGCTGATTATAAAGAATGTTGGCGGTCTGAATGACTGACAAGACGACCGACTGCTTGATCGACTGATGTGATCAACCGACTGACCGACTGACTGACTGACTGCCTGACTAACTGATAGACTTACTGATTGACTGATCGATTGACTGACTGACTGACTGATGGACTGACGGACTGATTGACGACTGACTGACTGACCGACGGACCGACTGACTGAGCGATTGACTGGCTGATTGACTGACTGACTAACTGATGGACTGACTGATTGGCTGACTGACTGACTGAGTGTTTGGCCAGCCAACTAACGGTCAAAGTGACTGATTGGTTGACAAACAAAAATAATGACTGGATAAAAACATTTCTATCTGATGGCTTACCCCTTGCTCGTTGACCAAAAAGAAATGAAAATCCTCCGCTGTCATGTGAGCGCCATTGGATGAAAAGCGCTTGATGATTTTGACAATTTCCTGTCTTGTTGATATGGACTTGAAAAAATTTGTAAACTCATCCTTGTTAAGACCTACGTCGCCATCAGTATTCACCTCCTGAGAAAATCAAAAGACGACGATGTTATACCTGGTTATGGCTCTTCCCTCCCATAACGAGGCTCATCCCATCAGGTCGCCATTTTTCTCTTCGCGCTGTTTTGTGCTAACTGGGTGAAATGGCGAAACACAGTAGAGTTTCTAAAGTAGCGGCCCCACAAAAGCAACGGCTACCCCTGAAAGTAACGTTAATTTTCGTACCTTTTTAGTAATTCCCGATAGTAATGGCCCACCCAATAGTAACGGTCCAATCTAAAATACCATAGTGACGTCTCCATGCAGATGGAATAGCTTAGTGTTTACTGTACAAGAATGCCGAAGAATACTGAAGAATACCGAGGAATGCCGAAGAATACCGAAGAATGCCGAAGAATGCCGAAGAATATCGAAGAATACCGAGGAATGCCGAAGAATACTGAGGAATACCGAAGAATGCCGAGGAATGCCGAAAAATACCGAGGAATATCGAAGAATGCCGAAAAATACCGAAGAATGCCGAAGAATCCCGAGGAATGCCGAAGAATACCGAAGAAAACCGAGGAAAGCCGAAGAATGCCGAAGAATACCGAAGAATCAATGAGAAAGGGTGAATTAAAGTGAAATGCTTATTCCGTGGTTGTGTTTACCATCATTTTTTTCTTCAATTTCTCACGTATTTTAGCTACCCGAAAATTGCTGCTCTTTAGGCTAATTCCAACGGTAACGAGGGCCGCTACTTTCGGAACTATATGGTATACCCTGCCGGACTGTCAGACTGTCTGAGGTTGTTCGCTCTCTCTCAGAAGGAGAGACAGACGGGTAGACAACTCAGACCGTCTGAGAATCAGGGTAGGTAGGTAAAATGGGGTTCCTGTCGGGACGACTTTACGCCAGGCCTGTATTCCAGTGCAGCGACAAAATTTCGTCTGGAGATGAAAGTGTTTTTAATTAGTCGCTACACACATAACTTAATTTCACAGGGGTAATCTCATCTTCCGACAGTTCTAAACGTAGCCTTAGCTACATATAACCCTACAACGAATTACCCGGTGTGTCAACGTTGTTTTGGATGAACTGAAATTTCCTGCTATGAAATCTAGGCAAAACATCGTTGTAACGTCCTGGACAGTGTTCGGAAATTTGGTGAAATGCTTGAAAATTAAGCGATAGAAAAGGATTAATTACGTTCGTCATTTGCAAACCGTTTGGAAGTCTTCGAAAACGGTCGGCTGACTTTCAGGAAAAAAAAAATGATGTGTTTCTTATTTGGATATCGAGAGTTTCGATGTCGCAAAAAGAATGACTAGAAATAGTATTGAGATATTTTTAAAATATATTTGAAACGCGACATCTGATAGCTATCGCCTACAAAGGAAATTTAAGGTATATTTCAATGATAAAAGCTCTAAATTCCCCATTGAAGGGATTTGTTTGGATCACTATGTGTAGTCACATAAGGAAAATCATAAGGAACATCATACGTACCCAGAAATTCTCAATCAACCACTCACCCAGAATAAAATCCACAAAGGGTGTGTTCAGTTGAACGTATTCCGGAATAGGAATATGAAGATTGATCACAAAAAATCGCGTTGTAATCAGAAATTGGAAGCCACTGGAAGACCAAACATCTCTTATTTCCGTCATAAGCACGTTTTGCCAGATTTACACTGCAAGTGTGTCTAAACAAACAATCCCTAGAGACTGTTCTGTTTATTCTTGTATTCCGGATTTAGGAATACCGTTAATAGAACGAGCCCTAACGTCCTACAACTGTGTGCGTATATATATAGGTTATTGCGGAACTTAACGCTGTTAGTCTTCAGGGGCTTACCTTAAATTTCTTCTTCACCTGTGCAGGACTCATGCTGACATTCAAAGCTTCCACTAATCTCTGAATTTCTTTTAGTCCCAATGAACCGTCTTTGTTCTTGTCAAATTTTTCGAAGGCGTCCATAAGCCATGTGAATTATTGTTAAAGAAAACAACACACAGGTTTTTTTTAATGTTTCTTTCCTTCACGGCCCTCCCCTCCCCCTCCCCTCCCCCTCCCCTTCCCCCAAAATACCTTGGGTCCGGGATACCCAAGTGAATGTTTACCGTAAGTGACAGTATTAAACTTAGGGAAATGATAGTCGGCGCTTCTAATAGAAGACGAGATGCGAGAGGCGGGCTTCAATTGGTATCAGTTGGAGAGAAGAGCACAGGACAGAACGGTGGGATGGAAGTCAAGTTGAATAAGTTAAATTAGTTTAAGATAAAACTCCACAAGGAAAATTGGCGTGAAAACAAGATATACGTCCTATGAGAAATTACTTCACACTTCTGATATTGCCAAATACAGATTAAGGTTATACGATCATTGGAAAAAGGATATGGTGCTCTTTGTTCTTTGTCCTCCTTCTCTAAATTACCTGTATTGTGAAGAAAAGAAAAGCAAACATTTTGAATCGTTCTTAAATTCAGCGAAGCCTACGTCTGCAAATCCAGAAGATTAAATCAACTTTTTCACTCCATGGCCAAAGATCGAAGGTGGACAAGACAACACAAAAATACCAATTTTCTTGTGCACTGATATCAAGAAGCAACTTTTCAGCATTTTCCTAAATGAAATTTGGGCATAATTCATTCATCTTAAATCTAGGTACTCTTGGAAGTGAAAAGCCACTGTTAACCTATGTTTGTTGTGTGTTTCTATGTTTTATTTTCTTGAGTTTTATTAGACAAGAGCACTCGGAATAACAGTTTCATACTGGTTTGTGATTTCCTGTATACATAAACTTATTATTATTATTATTATTATTATTATTATTATTATTATTATTATTATTATTATTATTATAATAGGACGAACCTTTGTTGACTATGAGCTTCTGCAGTCCCCTCACCCAATAGTCAGCGGTCTCTTTGGACTCCGCCACCATGTTGAGAGTCACACCGCCGTTCTGACCAAACTTTATGGATATACAGCTTTCAAGCGAGTGTTTTTTCAAAAATCCTTGGAAGAGGTCCCTTACACTGTCTCCGCAAAGTACCTCAGTCATATTGTCAATCTTAACTAAACGAAAAACATGAGAACAAAATTAAAGTTGGACGTGCCGTGAACCTTTACAACAAAGTCCTTCGAGAGCTAAAAGCTGAAAGCAGAAAGCAACTGAGATCCCGGATTTAAACAGTGGATGAAATCCTAAAATATGACAATTCAAATAAGAGCTATTGACTGAGCAGTACTTTCCTGTGTTGTTGTTAATTGTCTGTTATACTGTTTATTATGCTGTATATTAAAGGCGGTTCTAATTTTTGAGTCTCACTTTTGAGTCTGGATGAAACACCAAAGTGGAATCATTCAAATGAATACCATCCAACATCCACTGAAGAAGGGCAAAGCCCGAAACGTTTGGAACGTTTTCGTAAATTTTTGGCACTTAAACATTAAAATTTTTAAATTTTTCATTCAAATGAAAGCTATTGAGCATTACGTTCTTGGGTACTGTTGTTGTTTTGATGGGTTCTTTTCGATGTTTTGCAAAAATAACAATTTTTAACTCGATCTGCTTTCTTGACAATTTAATTTTAAGAGAAATCCCAAGTGATTTGCTTACATGTGGAATTCTTTTTGGACGGCTCGTATCTTATTCCCATCATATCTTCTTCTAACACAAATGTTTTCTTGGCGTGGCCTTTTCCGTGGACGTCCAACTTGATCATCTTGGATCCATGTTGCATTGCTTTCCAGCAGTCTTGCACTGATTAAATTAGGATTGAAAAGTATTAATAGTAAGAGGTTTACGTTTGAGGTCTAAATGGACCTATTAACCTAAATAATAACGCTGTTCATTTTCGCGAAGTTAAGAATTTGCGAAAATAGTGTACGCGCGGGTAATATTTTCACGAAATACGATGAAAAGTACAAAGCTCTCAGTCCAAACAATAAATGTCATTAGTATACACTGAAACAGTGGACAGCATTGTTGGCGCGCTCTGATTTTCTACTGAAACTCGGAATAGCAAGTGCTATTCACCTCCCAGCAATTTGCGCGCGAAAATTGTAATCGTTGACAGGAATAAATGAGTTAAAAAGCATCATTTTCGTTATATTATCTCACTGTTTCAGTATATACTAAAACAACTATTCACCTCAGTGTAGTGGTGGATATTTACCTCGCGGCTTCGCGGCTCGGTAAATATCCTTCTCAAACTCATTAATAATTCATCAAGTTACAAGCCAATCAGGATACCCCAATTTGGTCAGGTGCATATGGTTTGAAACCCCGATGAAACACTGGACAGAGGCCTTTCCACGATAGTTTGATGAAATATCAAACTCTAGAGTTTCATAAAACGTCAAACCCATGTGGTACAGGGTTATCCTAATTTAAATATTAATGACACAAACACCGAAGTGAATAGACAAGCTTTTAATTACCGCTAGTAATCCCAAAACGCAATTACGTTCATTCATTTTTGGATAATCCATTTACATTAATGTTTACGGTACAGTTATTGAAATATGGATAGGCCATGAATTCACAAGTACTTGCTGAACTACCAACTTCTACAGCAGTTTCTGACACCTCTTTACTGGAAGAAACATTACTTGTAGAGCTGCACTTAGGTGCCAATATATCGGAAACCTCAGCACGAATGCCTGCAATTATACCGTATAGGGATTTCGGAGGGTAACGTTCTCTGGATGGCTTCGCAACCTCCTGGACAAATTTGGTCAGCCAATAATTAATGGACAACACACTCATCTCGACCAAAGGTGTATCCACCGACTCAACTTCATGAAAATCGTACGTTTTAAATAAACCTGCGACCTCAACAATTGGTACTTTCACCAGTCGCTGCCTTTGCCACTCTTCAAATATTCCATACGCCCATTTATTCTTGTACTGAGTCGACTTGGGTACCGCATTTCGAACCAGATTTACCTCCTCCTCGGCTGTTTTCACTTCACGAAAACGTGACAACGCCATATCTGATTAACAATGATTGAATTGAAATCAAGCGGACATATATGTGTTCCGCTTAACAATAAACTTTTCAGGGATTTGTGACACTACTGTTAAAATGCTAATTACTCTAAAACAATACCAAAAAACAAATTTATTTGCCAAATCAGTGAGACATTTTTTCATTGTTCTTGCTTCGTGATGCATGTTTGAGAAGCTATATCAAAAACTCGTGCTTCGGGTTTCATCAGGCGTTCCAAACACCTTGAAACAATAAAAGCACTCGGCCGAAGCGGCCTCGTGCTTTCATCTGTTTCTCGGTGTTTGGAACCCCTGATGAAACCCTCGCACTCGTTGTTGATATATTACATCACTACCCACCTCCACTTCGGTGAATAGTTGTTAATTACTTTTCGTGGGTTCATTTTATAATACATCAGTGTGCGGAGATTCCATAAGTTACAGAAACAATGGCTATAGGAAAAATGCATTTCGTCGTTAATTTTTGGGGATAAGCGCCTTGGATTCGCTTGGTTACTAAGACTCTACGAAAGCTGCCGCTGTTTTTTGAATCGAGTGGAGTGTTTTCCAAGCTTTCTCCACGAAATATATGGAGAGAAACGGCCAGAAAAGACATACGACTACTCAAAGTCTGCATTTTTTTTTTTTTGGGGGGGGGGGGGGGGGGGGGGATAAATTAAACTATATTTAGTCGAAATGCATTTTTTGCTATCGGCCGTGGTTTTCCGGATGATTAAAGATGGCAGCATATAAATTATATTGGCAACACTATGTGAACAGGTGCAGTAATGTTATCGATACCGTTACATTTAGCCCCCCCCCCCCCACCCCCCGGAGGGGGGGGTTAAGCCTCGAAATCTTTGGTGCCTGCTGGGGGTGTGCCGCCCGGTTCTCCAAATCCTTACCCTATTTCAGACCAAACTACGACATTTTCCATACCCGTTTTCCAGACCCGATAACCCCTGATAAAGGAAAATTTGGAGATCCATGAAAAAAAGTCTGGAAATTCTACAAAAAGTAGTGGGATTTTATTTTTTTGCCCAGATCAGGATTAAACAAATCCTTTTTTCCTGGAAAACTAAGCATGGAATCGAGATTCTGTTAATGATAAACTCAACCGTTGCGTAAAAGCATTAGCAGGGGCCTAGGAACTAGGCAAAAAACGGTATTTATTAAACACGAGTACAAATCAGACAAAATTCCTCAGTACGCATGCTTTATTTGTTTATGGTCCAAGCATTCTAATCTATTTTCCATTTTTTACTCAACAAGGTAATATTTCATTTCAGATTGATTTCCCCCCAAAAACCGTGAGATTGGGAGAAAAAAAAAAATTGTAAGACTCACGGCAAAATCGTGAGAGTTGACAGGGAGTGTTACGAAAACTAAGTCCCTTGAAAACTAAGACCTAAGACCTAAGACCCATCTTAGTTTTCGTGATCACGAAAAATCCATTCCGTTGAGTTATAAAGTTGAATTATGACCGTTCCAAGTCTAATCCACCAAATTACCTTCCTTCCGATCCGCTTCTTCGAATTTGAAGTTACCTTATTCGTACTAATTTTCGCGAGGCTTTAATTTCGCGATTTTCGCGATTTGTAAAAAATCGCGAAATTAAAGACTCGCTAAAATTAGGATACGCGAATATTAAACACGCGAAATTTAATACACTTCTATAATTGCTTTAATCAATGATTAACTGCGTTTATAGCTACATGGTAATTGTCACCAGTCTATTTATCTTCTACTTCAGCACTTTCTTCGTCATTTCTTCATTCATCTATAGTTTTGTTCTGTTTAAAGGGTGTTAAGCATTTATAATCATTACAGAACTGTATGGCATAGGTATTTAAAATCATATTTTTACAATTGACTTTTACAATTGACTTTTATTAAGTACAATATTTCATTAGCATTTGATTGATTTGCAGTATTTGCTTGATTAGTCTGATTATAAACGCTATTTCTATTACCTAATTGCAAATCAATCGTCATTTAAGTGACCATTCAATAAAAAACGGTTTTCTAAGTCTGTCTTTTGTCAATTTTCGCGAAATTAAATGCCCTAAATTTATCATTTTTTGCAAAATCGCGAAAATTAATGCTCGCGAAATATTCGTGTTCCAAATTCGCGAAATTAAGTGCCCGCGAAAATTAGTACGAATAAGGTATATTTAGGGTAAATATGACTATAAATTTAGGGTAAATTTAAGGGTCTTATTTTTCGTAATTACGAAAACTAAGACCCCATCTTAGTTTTAATTACGAAAACTAAGACTCTCAAAATCCAAACCGACGATAAGAAAATGTCGCTATGTCGTGTTGATCACACTGGTGATAATGGTTTGCTATTCACTTGCGTGACCTCGCTGTTATGTCGTTATGTCGCAAGTGAACACATGACGTCATAAAAATTAAAAAATCTAAAGTATACGTCCTACAAAGCTGTTTCTAACATGGTACGTGGATACTAGTGTTATAATCTTTCACAAAAAGTTTCAGGTTTTAACGATGTTTTGCTTCCGATTTACAAAGGTTTTAAATGTGTCACGCAATGCATCACGCTATTTCAGATAAGCCGCGAAAATAAACAAAATTGAATCTGCTGAAAGTTATTGTTTGCATTATAAGTGCTTATAAGCCGAGTTAATTGAGCTTATAGCAAATACAATATTTTTGGATGTGATTTTTGGTGTAATTAAGACTGAATTTTGTGCCCTGAGTGGGGCACAAAGATGGCCGCTCCATACATTTCTTACTAAAAATATCTAATACTAGTTCGCCTATAACTCTTGAACGAAATGCTTTTACGCTTCAAAATGTGGCCAAGATGTGTTGTTTTAAACTCTCTACAATTCCATAAACATTTTGGATTCGAAATCTATTTTTTTAATGCTTCTGAATTTTGATATGACGTAAGTGAAAGCCAAGAATTGACACGATAAATTTGAAGCTAAATTTAGCATTAATACAAATTATTTTCTCACGCGAACTGTGTAAACGTTTTTATACGCAAGCTAAACAGAAACTCGACTGAAAAAATAAATTTTACGAAACTTTATGAGCTCGTTCACGTTCGAGACATTGAGTTAATGACTGTTCTTAATTGAGTAATCGCAGCGATTTATACAAGAGACCTGTCATAACATATTGGCACAAGAAGTTCATTTAACGACAGCCAAACGCGCGAACACCCCTAGCGGCCGGGGGCGATGAGACGGCGGCTGTATTCGCAGGCTGCCAAAGTAAATACTTCAGTACAAGAAATATAATACGAACACACTTGCTTTCTATTTTGTATTGATTGAAAAATGTAAGGGGTAAGATCAAAGCAGAGAAAACCTAGCGACTTCCAGATTGTCGATTAAAGTTACTTCGAATCCTTCGAAGTAAGGATCAGTTGAAAAGTTATTTAAAGCTCATATGGGCGAAACAAGAAACTTAAACCAAATTTCTGAATTTGGCAGTTGTTAGTGAAGACTACATGTAATTGTTTTATCGATGGTCAATGTCACGCGGCATATATTGAAAAATCAGAAAAACTTTAACCAGAGTTGATAACAAAACGACATAGAAAATGTCCCGTGACAGATACTCTATCTGAAACATAATGAAGCAGTGAATTCGGCTTAATGAACAGGACTTCCTGCCGAAATTAAATTTTGTTCAAGCCAACGATTTAATGCAATTCAGCCGGCTTATAAAGTAGCATTAATTTAGTTCAGAAAGTTTTCAGGCTTCCATTACCGAACCGTACGGCTGCTCGACCAAGGAAAGTTTGCTGACAAATACATATCGTGAATCTTTATCCCATAAACATGTTTTTTGCATCTGTAAGCTTAGTTTACACAACGAACTTACCTGAAGCGGCAGAATTTTCATTTTCATCGGCCATTGTTGTGAAGCGAAGGACTGCACAAACATCAAACAAAAATACAACAAATTAGCATGACAAACAAACGGTCACAAATCTTTGCCAAAATGTGATTTAGCGTTACACGCTGGGTAGTTTTTCGTGCCTTTGTTATTAATAACCAACGAGCTTGAGGGATGTTGAATATTGATAAGGTTCAGTTGCCAATAATGCTGACTGCTGTATCGACCACCGACACCACCGTACTCTCAATTGATAGCTTTTAATACTACATTTGCAACGATTTCAGCCGGTTCAACGTTAGAACTTGAAATGAAACTGTCAACTTCCGAAAATAGCAAATTACCGTATAAACCAGCGGAAGTGAAGGAATTTCAGGTCTTGATTCCGACCCCGATTTAATCAATAAGAAGGAAACAAAACAAAAGGTTGGAAAATATTAAACAGTTTTTGAAATCGCTAAGAATGACATAATTTATTCATATACCTGCCGAAAAATGTTACAACAGCTCTACAGGGGGGGGGGGGGGGGGGGGGGAAATTTACGAAAAAAAAGTATTTTTAGTGATACAAAGACCGCCAAAACTTAATTTTAGTTCAGGTTTTGTTCCTAATCATTACGAACATACTAGGTTCTTTTGTTGGTTAACATAACAAATTGTCAAGGGGCTCCTCAGAGACAACACGATACTATACTTGACATTAGGCAGATTTGACGACTGCAACAGTAACATTTTGTCGCGGATGGGAAACTCCGCTTTTGAATTGTATTCTTGTTTCAAATTCCAAATTTGTGCGAGTTTTGTCGTCGCCAGAGAAAATAGGATTGCACACATGAAAATAACTCTAGTATGCCGGCGCCTTGTCGATCCATCGTAATGTTTATGTTTCACAGTCTGTTTTTCCAGAAGCGCCACCATTAGACAACTGAAGGGTTCGAAAAGATGACGAACTTGTGAAATATTTATTGTTCCACAACATTTTTACAAGCTTCGTCCAAATTGTTCTTTATATCTTTACCAAGAAATCTTTACTTTTCTTGTTTCAGTTTTCTTTCTAAAAAAAAAAAAAGTGATGTTTAAGCCTTCTACTGTTACAATAAAAACGGACCCTTAATATTCCTTATGCCCGCGTATGCAAACAATAAAGAACACAGGAAAATTGCTCCTCTTTGTTTTATGCATTTGATGTTAGTGAAGAAATTATATTTTAACGGTTCGCAATTTTGTGACACAATTTGTCGAAAGAGTTCTGAAAACGTGAAAGAAATCTAGCCAGGATTTTAACAACAAGAAATAATTTTGCGTACCTTGATAAGCAGCGCGTTTTATCTCCTTTTTCTCGACGTTGCTCTTGTCTATTCCTGCAGGTACTTTGACAGGTAACTGTTTGTCGTTTGTTTGTCTCGGAATCACATTGGAAATACTCCAAAATATCAGTGACATCACACCAATTGGACAATTTAGAAGTCGTTCTCAGTCCCATTAGCTCGAATCGCGATCATTAAAAACCGTGGAGTCATGGAACATTAAAGAACGCGTGGAATCCTGGGAAATGTGCCAACCTCGTCCCCAGGACCTTTTCCGCTTTGACCGAGAAACCCTTTCCCATAAAAGTACAAAACTCGTGGCGCGTCGAGCATTTTTTCACGTGACACACGATGGCAGCCGTGTTTGTTTTCTGGCAATATAAAACCGCTGTTCAAACGAAATGAACAAGACATTTCATCATCTTTTAAGCGACAAAAATTAAATCCTACAGGGTTTTGGTGTATTAGTAGCCTAGCTTGACGAGCATGACCATGGCCAGGGAGACGAGGTTGCGAGCTTGCCTTTTGTGGCACAAAATGTCTGCTTAAGGCGGGGGTAAACCTAAATTTTAATGAAATTTTAAGACGAATATCTTTCAAGATATCCGAGATGTCCTATGGACGGACAGCTCTCTAAGCCGTGAACACCTATCTAAGACAGATACCTCTTTAAGGCAGACCTCTCGAAGATGAAAACCTCTTTAAGGTAAACACTTCTCTAAGACGGATACCTATCAAAGGCACTCTATAGGATATAGACAAAATACCTCACTATGAGATAGATACCACTGGGCACACCTCTGTATGGGGGATAGCGCTTTGTATAGACCCCTTTAAAGGGACCTCCTACTGATCTAATGAGGACTTTGAGTTCCATTAAAAAAAATCTAATGAGGACTTCTATTGTACGTGAACGCCTATCTACAAGATAGACATCTATCTAAGGTGCACACCTCTCTGAGGCGGAAATCTCTCTATTACAGGTAGACATCTCTCTGAGGTAGACAACATTCTAATACTGACACTCCTGACAACAAGTCGGACAACAACAACAACAACAACAACAATCTTTATTTTCCCCAAAGCCAATGCTTGTCGCCCTGATAATGATTGACGGCGGCAGTGTAGAGAACGTACAAATTAGTTGAGGCTTGGACATCAGAGTTCGCGTGTTATTGAAATGCAAGTAAGTGAATCTCTAAAATTAGCTTTATTTTGTTCAGCGAAATTTTTGTGTAATTCCTAAAAATAAATGCATCAAGTCTTGCGTAAACCGACCATCGGAGCGTGAAACTCCTCATAACAAGGCCGTTCGTTCCTAACTATAACTGAAAAATAAATTAATTGTTCAACGAACTATTAAGATAAGTGTCCTTGTCGAGGGAAATTTTTATCATACAAACAAAGTTTTAATACGTCAACAAACTATTGGAGCGTACAAATAATGCACTTCGGGTGCACATTAAATTCTTTTTAATATTTTTCGATTTGGTTTTCAAGTTAGTTGCAAAATGAAATAATAGATACGTTTTCTGTTTATGCGTTTATTGTTAACTGGGAGTTGTGTGTTGGGAGCTTAATAACAATAATTATCTCCATGGTGCGCAATTTTGGTACGTTTCGCGGCATCGATAGCCTGCGTAGCTGGCGGTATTGTTAGCGCGCGCGATGCTGAAATTAACGAGCGGCAAAGCCGCGAGAGATTTCTCGCGGCTTCGCCGTTCGCGAAATTAAACATCATGTGTGCCAACAAAACCGCCCGGTTGCAGCAAAACTGTAGAATACCTGGTCACTTATTTGCATCTCGATGAATAAGAATGAATCCTTTTGTTTTCATGACTCGTTCTATAAAACGTTCAGGGATATGTAAATAAGTGCCCGTGTATTCCAAAATCGCTCCAGACAAAATCTCGTTGTCCAAATATTTTGTTCTCTAGCTTCATCAAACTTAAGATTGATTGCAAGAATAGGCATTCACACAGTTATTTACCCTTCCCAAATTTCGTTGAACTTCTTCCGCCGAAGAAGATTCGTTCTTGATTCACTAAAATATTGGCATTCTGTCCGTCTTTCAATACTCTTCTCGATGCGTTCCAGGCTTCAAACTTTTAATCTGGCTTCTTACCTTTAACGTTCCCTTCCATGATTTCAACCAGTTTATCGTGAACCAGCAGAAATTAACATCAAATCATTTTTCTTTTAGGCTTACTGTTAATTTTAGACGACTTGTTTACAACGACATGAACTGGAGCACAATATTTTGTATAAGGTTTAATTTGGGAGTGGATTACGCAAGAGATAAAGAATTTCCGGCTGTTTCTATTGAAGTGGTCAGCATTTTTCCACGTTGACTGAACATAAAACTTCACTCTAGCAGGAATTTTCGAAAAAAAAAGTGGTCAGCATTTTTGCAAAGAAGCACAATAAAACTAGACTCGAACGCAGTCGTTCAGCGTGGGAGTCTACTATTAAACCTAATGAAAGAGAAAATGTCCGTTCCATCAGACATCCCATCGCTATTAGCAATCCATACATCCAACTTGACATCTGCCGTGTTCTCGTAACGAATTACACGAAAATACATAACTATTATGAGTAACAAATATAACGGGTCCATATTTGACCGGAAATGAAGCTTAAGTGGTTTCCCATCTTTCTTTATAATTCACGTTAAAAGCAATACATGTAACATTCTTGGCCATCGCATGTTTTCGGTGAATTTGATTATAATAATAATAATAATAATAATAATAATAATAATAATAATAATAATAATAATAATGCAGAATTACCATGTACTTGTAACAGCACAACTTCCGGACAAGCAGCCACACGTTCTATTTGTATTGACAAAGAAACATCACGGACATCTTATCACGGAACTTACAGACGTCAAGGATGTCGGCAGATTTGACGTGATTTCTGAGGCATGTAAACACTACACACAGGAAACCCACCTTTATCGGCTTTTTATTTAAATAAAATTAAATAAATTGCGCATGCAAATGTACTAGTTTTTCTTTTGGCTAGGCTGTATTAAAATTGCAATGAAATTTTATCACTTACATCCAGCATACCGAGACATTTTCCAAATAGTTTATTTATTTATTTTTTTAAAGTAAATGCTCAAGGACTAGCTCAGGATAACAAGCCATTCAAATATTGACAAGCAATAAGCCATTTGCACGATGACGTCATATAACTACAACTACCACAATCCTTCAGTTATTTATTTTGTAGTGCAAATTAGGGCCATTGTTATTTAAACCGCACTGGGATTACAAAATTTAAATAAGAAATAAGGAAAAACGAAATGAATTCTGGTAGTTGTAGTCAAATGACGCCATCGTGCAAATGGCCTATTTTTAACAGTGGAAGCTCGAAAATTTCATTTAAAGTTTTCACTTAAAATGACGCCAACTATCACCGTGGTCGGGACATATAGGTAGATATATATTGTCACTGCTTTAAAAACCAGCGCAAGTAGAACTTTTCGATGCAACCAACTTATCCCTAATGAAAGTGGTAAAACACCACAGGGCGCAGAATCGAGTGAATGGTCCATCCATTAGTACCAATTGCTGAAACTCGTCTTGTCGCATTCATTGGTACGAATGGTACTATTGGTACCGATGGACGGAGCGTTTTATCCATTGGTGCACCACTGGTGAGTCGCATGATTAGGGAGACTTAGAGTATTTCCCATCGTACAGAAGAGATTCCGTCCGTCCATTGGTACCAATGGTGCTATTGGTACGAATGGTACTATTGGTACCAATGGACGGAGCGTTTTATCCATTGGTGCACCATTGGTGAATCATATCTCATTAGGGAGACTTAGAGTATTTCCCATCGTACAGAGGAGATTCTGTCCTTCCACTGGTACCAATGGTACTATTGGTACGAATGGTACTAACCCTAACCAATGGAACTAATGGAACTAATGGAACCAATAGTACCAATCGTAAGGCCTGTTTGACAATGGTAATCTTTTACCAATGGTGACGATTGGTGACGGTGTTTTCACTAATCGTATCTGTTTGTGTATATTGGACATAAGTGGAAGCTGGAGGGGCGACAATAGTGGCTCCCCAGACTTCGGCTTGAGGATAAAATTTCACCAGAGGTGTAACACGGTCGCTAGCCTTTCTTTTCGCCCTATCCCCAACTTGAAGGCCTGTTGACAGATTACACAATCGCCTGATACTTTGTTCTGTCACTTTTATAGTTTTGCTCTGATAAAATCGATTCGCGTGGTGGAAAAAGAAGAAATTACAGTCAAATTTGACTCGTTCAGAGAAAAGGCTTGTTAATTTGCAACCTCGTTAGGGGTAAAAATAAAGTGGAACTACGCCCATAACTTAAGCCACTGCATGGTTACCTTTTAGGGTTCCTCTAAAATTTCCTTGTATGCATCTCTTTCACTTTTACGAAGAAGTCTCCCCTCCCCCCGGAGGCTAAGCGGAGTTCCTCCTCTGGTAGTTCTCAGACGCACAGAACCTTACCTCCAGAAAGATCACCATGGATACATAATCGGTTAATGAATACAAAAATTCGCTCATATTATGTTTCCTCCCAAAGTCAAACTTTTAAGAGTGAAGCTATGCATATATAACATATATTCGCGGGAGATATATACGTTTTATTAAAACAATAATCTACATCAATATTTAAAACGTCGGTAAGATTCACTGTTATATATAACTAAAAGTAATATTTTTGCTAACATCTATAGGCTTAGTACCTATCAACTGTCTAACCTTAAATCTTAAGCAGAACTTTAACATAACTGTAACCTCGCCTTGCGAACCTTACGGCCACCGGTTCATAGGCGGATCGATAGGCTCGTGACCTCATGATCATTCCCAACGCATTAGGGGCTATTCACATCAGATACCGGAATGACTTTCATTCTGGAACGAGTTCATTCCATCTCCATATGTTTCTCTGTATCTGTTTACGTGATACCGAGACGAAATTTTGTTCCCGTACAGGTCATTCCGAAATGACTTCACTCCAGTTTTCAATCCGAATGAAATTCTCGTTCACGGTATGACGTTTCATTCTGGTATCATGTAAACTGAAAACGAACTTCGTCGCAAACCGTGTAGTCTGGGGCGAGTGGCGCATGCGTATCGTTGCGCGAAACTTGCGCCATCTTTGTTTTCTGATCTGGCGCGAAAACCACGCGAGCAAGAACGCCTTAAGGCGCTGTTACACTAGGCAATATTTCGTGCAACTTGTCTCGCAACAACTAAAAACTGTGCGTTGCGATGCTGCGAGACATGTTGCCTGGAGGGTGTTACACTGGGCAATGTTTCTTGCAATTTGTCTCGCTCGACGGTGAAAGGAGCAATTTCATTGGCTAAAGTCACAAAACGTTGCGACACAAGTTGCAGGAAACATGTTACATTACGCAACGCTTGAAAAATTCGTTGCGGCGTGGCGAGAATCGTTGCGAAAAGTAGAACCGACTTCTACTTCTCGCAACGATTGCGGCAACAAAAAAATCGCGAGAAATGTTTGTTGCGGGGTATGTTACACTGGGAAATTTTTCATGCAACTTGTGTTGCAACAAAATTGCGAGACAAGTTGCACGAAACATTGCCTAGTGTAACAGCGCCTTTAGGCTGAGCCTGTCGATATTTTGTCATGTGAAGACAGTACGTACTTCATTTTGGGACGAAACTCATTCCGGAAAGAAAGTCATTCCGGTATCATGTGTATAGCCCCTTAGTGACCTTTAGATTTGAGTACGAGTAAACCTTACGAATTTCACACCAGTCACGTCCCCAGAACGGTATGTACTTGGTGTATCCCTTATTATTTTGTATTTAAACACTCAGTTTTTATTTCAGTAGAAAAAGAAGATGAAAACAGCAGAATGGGGAATCGAACCCGGGCCGTATGATCTACTCCATGTACACTATCCACTGTACCACCGAGGACTAGCTGCCGGAAATTGCAATTTTTAAGGGATATAAGATAATATGCTGCCAGCCCAGACCATATATAAGAACTAACCCTTTCGATACACTGGAAATACTGGAATCAGTGCTTAACCCTAAATACTAAAATCAGTGCTTCAACCCAAGATACTGTAATCCGACCCTAAATTACACTGCAATATATCTAAATTCATTACAATAAGTACCATACATTATGATCAGGGATACACCAAGTACCCAGGCCCAGAACTGTCGGTCCTTCCTGTTGCTGACCAGTAGATACTGGAGGCTCAAGGATTGAGATTGTTGTGATAAGTGATTATCTAAAGCACGCGAACTAGGTTTAAAGAGTTGTCCTTGTACTCAGTCCGATCTAAAGTTCCCTATTCTTTCTTCAGCTACGTCATCGTCGAGATGACGTAGCTGAAAAGAGAAGAGAAGACCCTGGGAACTAGGTTGGTCTGGCTATGGCGACCGCTATGTATTGTGGGAAACGAAAATGCGTTCATTACGTTTTCTAATCTGGAAAACCCCACTGTACACTGAAAGATAGACGACACGATTTTTGTTTCATTGATAAGGCAAAACATTGTGCAACTAATAAACGAAAATAGATACTTTTCATTCAAAATTAGAGAAAGGGTAAAGCCTTTTTCTCGCTAGCAAACCAAACACAAGCGGAAGCATGGCCACAAAGATAACAACAACAGTTCTTGTTTCTCCGTGAAAACGGGCTCAAGACCGCAAATTAACACAAGCAAAAAAGCATCAAAACTGGAGTCCTTGGCCAACGACACTTCTCCTGATTCGTCGCCCGCTGGCTAAGGGGAAAAAGGTCTCTGAGAGAACAAAGGCTGGCAACGAAAATCAAAATGTCGCTAGAGCTTCGAGAGTCAGGGTCAGTCCTCGGACTGACAAAAAACTCCTCTGTTGCCTTTGGACATGTTCCCGGTCAGGTGACCGAGATGGCCTGGTTTACATAAGAGGCAGCAGACAACTGAAAAGACATCCTGTTATAAAAATAAGGAATATGACAATGTCCTTTTCCCAAGTGTTTGTCGCCGCGTTGTTTCTTAAGGATTTTTCTGCAATCAAATTAAAAACAAATGAATGCACTGAGAAGCTATGGAAGCAGGGAACTTTATTTATTTATTATTATTATTATTATTATTATTATTATTATTATTATTATTATTATTATTATTATTATTTAATTAACCAGATATTTTATCAGGATAGTCCGTGGTTTAACTAAAGCTAGTTTAGAAAGAGTCTGTAAATAAATACAATGGATTTGATAACTAAAAAAAACTATTATAAGAAAAGCAGAATCTCTCAAGTACTGCACAAACCATTCTAGTATCGGTACCAAATGGCGGATCCGCACTTCATCGTAAGGAGGGGGAATTAGGAGTGAATGGGGTGGGGAAAAACTGACGAAAAACAATGGACGACAGGTGATCCCACGTACGACAACGTGAAAAAAAAAAAAACAACTGAAGGAAAAGGAAACAAAACGATGACAATGAAAACTTAAATATAATTATATAAAAAATTGAAATGTTACAAATTTGCCCGATATTTCGGTTTAATTTTTCAAGACAAGTCTTTGGGGCTAAACTGAGAAAAACGTGGTTAAAAAACGTAAAGAGCGTATTTATGATTTATGGCGAGATCCCCTACTGGGTGCCCACGTCTCCTAACGGTCCGTACATTCCAGTTCCCCGTTCTTCCCGTCTCCCGATCCCCTGGTTTGTCTAGATATTTAATTTACCCAATTTTCCAAGGCATTCTAGATTCCTTCGTTACCAAGCGAATTTACCGACCTGCTTCTTTTACTGTAAATTCAGGCTCAATGTGCCGGAAAAACAAAAAGCAATCGCAAGATTTTAGCTTGTGTTTTTCATACGGCTCCATTGGCTCATGATCTTTACCTGTTTGATAAATGATGTATCCTGCAACAAATCCTTTCGATGTCCTGGAATCGTTGTTTGTTGTAAACTTAATATTTATACGGCGATAATCCCTCCATGTGAACACAAATGGTTTTTTCACACCACATAACGTTTTCTTCTCATGGACGATTTGGTTGTCATTAACTTTGGAAACTAAAAAAAAGACGAAAGCAGCGGCATAAGAATTAGACTCAATTACCAGCTTTTTTTAAAAAAATGCGGTGTTCCTATGTTGCTTGCGTGTACAGTTGGCTCGTCCACTCGACTAACTATATTTAAAAACAGCGACTGTTAGCATGTTAGTTTTTAATCCACTTTTGCATCTTACCTTGTATCATGAGAATGTCATCTGTAGAAGTCTGACATGCACCATCCGTTCCTCTAGTATTAAAGTCCATGAAATATAACCGTATTGTTCGCTGGAGTACGGGAAAAAATATTTCTTCAATATAATTAATCAGTTAAACGAGTGCAAAGTATGAAAAATGGAAAGTCGGCCTTTTTTGCAGATTTGCATATATAGTTCGCACAGTTGTGTGTAAACGTGACTGCTAGTAGAGATTGATTTTGGTGCATGCATGTTTTTGGTGCATGCATGTTTTGGTGCATGCATGTTTTTGGTGCATGCATGTTTTTGGTGCATGCATGTTTTCGCGTAAAACACGATAAAAATATCTTCTTCTTTGAACAGCGGTTTTAGATGGTCAGCGGATAACCGTGCAAAGTATAGAGCAAGGCTGATACTACGTAGAACATTTAACGCGACAACGACATGATAGAGCCCAAACTGAAAGCCAAAATGCAACCGTGGACAGTTGTTTCGGTTGCATTTTGGCTTTCAGTTTGGGCTTTATCATGTCGTCGTCGCGTTAAATGTTCTACGTAGTATCAGCCTTGCTCATTGCCATTTCATCGTATTTCACATTATAAACTATTCCACGATTCTTGATGTATTCGACAGCCTTGTCTAAGGGTTGTGCCTAGATCATACCGTCCACAAGGACGTCGGACATCTTATTGAGACTTATATAACGTAATGTCGACACGAATTTTATTTTCAATAAATTTTTAAGTGTAAAAAAGAAAATCTAAAATCCCAATCAGGATTGAACCTGTGACCTCAGCTAGGCTTAGGCTTACATAGCCTTCCGTACCACTGTACCACCTAGCTGCTCGGGTTGGTTAATCCTAAATTTAAATAATATAAACTGCTACTCCCAACCTCAACTGAAAGCTAACCAGTTACTCCGTTATATAAGTCTTTATAAGGTGTCCGACGTCCTTCTGGACGGTATGATTTGGGCTTGTCTAAGGGCTTCTTCGCCCGCCCGCCATTTCCAAAGCGGAGAAGCCCCTGGGGATATGACGTTAATTTAACTCTTACCTTTAAAGTTGTCTCGAAAACAAACATTTGCGGTCGGCAATGTGGTGGATAATCCCTAGGGTACCCCGGAGAGGAGAAGATTCCACTTCCTGAACTGGAATTTATTTTCACCAAATGCCTAAAAATAAAGTATTTCTGTATTTAATTTTCATCAATGTGTGCTTCCCTTCCCGCGTTAATCTATATCTCTTCAAAATTGTAATTGTGGCTCTAGTTTAATTTTTCTTTTATCTGTTTTAATGCATTTGTAAGTGTAAAGTGTGAATGTATAATGTGAACGTATTAAATAAAGGTTGCATTTACAAGTTAAATAATTAAAGAAGTTAAAAAAAAAATACAGTATTAAAACAGGTACGGTACTAATCATGACTAATCCTGGTTACCGAGAAAAACTAAGCTAAGAAAAGTTTGAAAAGTTACCATTTTATGCCAGGTCTCAAGCTTGAGAGCTTCATCCACACCAAGAGAAACACGCAGAACAAAAGAAAATCATTTTTAGAACACGTGCTTCAACGGAGTGCTTCAACGTTGCCCTCTCCGCTGGAGATTGGTCCAAAAAGGAAATCTGTCCATAGAGACGACATTGCACTAAAATGGGTGCATCTTACCTGCGCCTAAGACTTTACTGACCTGTAATTGTGAAGCGGGGTCAGATTTCGTGGCCTTGCAGTAACGATGACTCTTGCTATAAATCCTCGTCCTGCTGCGCCGGCTTTGTCCGAATGAAAAATGAGCCGCAAACAACGATCGGGAGAAACCACATCACTTGGTGGATATTTTCCGCAAAATTTTCCTAGAGATTTGTATGAACAGCTAAAAAGAATCGAGAACTCGAGATAAAGTCAATGCTTGGTCAACTTTTGACTGATATACTTTGAGTAGTTCTTCATTTCTGTCAGGGATAAACAATCTCCAGCGACGAAACGCACCGAGACGCGGCCACGCGATGCGACGCGAAAGGAGCGTGCGCGTCTCCATACGGAAAATGATTTTTGTGCTTGCTCGCGTGATTGCCTGCTCGACTATCCCTGAGAGAAGTGGGGAACTATTTGTAGTCTATTAGGCTAGTGGTAATAATAGTTTAATAAGTGCGTTAGATGTGAAGTAGCACAGAACTGAGTACATCACCGACTTGGGCTTCATTAAATCTGCCGTACGGGTATTATAGCACACATTATCAGCGATCAGCCTCTATTTTCGTTTCGTTTACGAGCTGCTAAAATTGAGCCTGATCATAGGTTATTCAGTGGCGTGTGACCCTAGCAATTTCACACTCTTTTACTATAACTTCGCTTAAACTGGTTTCAAAACATCACTAGTCAAACTGCGGGTTAATCCTTTCACTCCTAGAGTCAATTATGGAGACGTGTAATGTAGTTCTAACTTTGGAGTCTGTGGACGAAATCCTATGGTGTGACCATTCAAATGAAACCTCTTCAGCAGTACTTTTGCATGGTACCATTTGTTCTAACTTTTGAGTCTGTTGGTGAAATCCTATGGTGTGACCATTCAAATGAAACCTCTTTAGCAGTACTTTTGCATGGAACTATTTGTTTATCAATATTTTATAAAATAAAATTTGGAATTTTTCTTGAATTTTGATGTATGGCACTCTTGGGGGTGAAAGGGTTAACGTAAAAATCCTGCACGTCATCCTAAGAACAGTATCAATGATTGAAACGAAGATTAAATGATTGAAACGAAGATTAAAGGAACAGAGTCAAGTGTCCGCATGTTAAAAGAGATGTCCATATTATAAAGGTCAGAATTAATGTATCTCTTCGGCCGATCGGGGAGCAAGTGAGCCGTCCGATATAAAGAGGTGTTTGTATTATCAGTGGT
Organism: Cladopsammia gracilis; assembly: GCA_022457155.1. NCBI lineage: Eukaryota > Metazoa > Cnidaria > Anthozoa > Scleractinia > Dendrophylliidae > Cladopsammia > Cladopsammia gracilis. Next base: position 1,564,648 of record JAJGOT010000118.1, on the reverse strand, counting down.
ATTCGTAAAGAGAAGTTCGACTGTAAAACGCTCCTAGACTGACAAATTTCACTTGGTTCGAACGTTTGTGCGTGCAGTACTTCCATGTAAAAGTTTGTTTTCATCATAAAAATAGGATTCTGACGGCATATTTTTCTTACTAGTGAGAAGACACAAGAACCAAAGCAGATCTAAACAAGAAGAGTTGGTGAAACTTTTGGCGGGAGCAAAAACGCGCCAAACGTGGCCGCGTCGTTATACTTTAAGTTGCCTGGAATAATGCAAAATTTATGAATTAAATAACAGTGTACTCCGCTTTAATCGCCATGAACTGCGTATATTAGTAAGCGAAAACTACTCACCTTATAAATATCTCTAAATAGTCAGTTGCACATGTTTCGCCCATTCTTCCTGAAATGTCAAATGCGTGCCATTTCAAAAGTAGAACATTGGGGTTTATTTCTCCTTTGAAGTTTGTTTCGAAAACACAATGTAGGTCTTTCTGGTAAAAACCATTTTCGTCTCGTGGAACAGTTATTTCCTCTCCCCAGGCAAGAACTCCGCCACATTTCTGGGCTTTAACTGAGTTAAAATAAAAGCTAGACACCGAAATGAACCAGATCGCCATGATCAAACACATGGTCGGTTTTCGCGGCATTTTGGACGTGGAAGAGCAGAGACTGGTATCTAAGTCGTGGTTCCAATGATAAAATGAGTGATTTCAAAATGGCGGAAGCGCGTAAGGAGGAAGTTATAAGCAAAGTTTGCAGTATTTTATCCCCGGTCGGACTAAAATCGTAAGGGATTCCTTTGAAAGCTTTGCTAATAATAACGCATTCGTAGAGAGACTTGTTTGAGTGAAAGGGTAGTTTGGAAGATTGATAGGTCTTTGAAATGATGTTTATGACGTTTTGAGATCTCCCAACTGAATTCTTGCACAAAACGGCAAACGCGATCTGCTAAGTATCAGCTGGAGAAAGCTTTATACTAAGCAATTTTCACTTTACAACAAGCAACAACTCTAATCATGTTTATTATTTTGCGTGAAAAGAGCCAGTTTAATAACCGATGAAATTATTTTGTATGTTTACATAAGCTTAATCTTTCAGTGAATCGATCTCGGATCAGATTTTTTTGAACACCTTACGTGTGTAGTCTATTGAGATAATGGACCTTAAAATAGCTGCCGGCGATTTCATTTGTAGATCGGGGAGCATAATTCGTCTCAAGAGCCAGCTGCAAAACGTTTAAATCCAAACTCGTGTAGACATCAATATTTGTTTTGACTATTAGCTTCATAAATTAGCTTCCTTCTACGCAGGGCCACTGCAATTTGAATTTGAACACCCACAGGACTCGAAATTAAAAACAAAATCCTTAATTCGCCGACTCGGCGACTAACCGGAGAAAAAAATAATCGCCAAATGGAAATGCTTGGTCGCCAGTTTGTAAAATCAAATATTAGGGTCAGGGCTAGTTCAAAAGTGTTTAAAATTGTTATCTGGCAACTGGTCGTTATGTTATATATACTTTCCAATAAAATAACTCGATACACGAAAATACAAAAAAAAAATGACCTAACATACTTATATATGCAAAACAATCTTGCCACAAGCTTAAAAACTAAACAAAGTATAAACTAAGACTTTTCAAACGCTAACAGACAAATAATTATGATCACACATAAACACTGTCGTCCAGCGTAGCGGTCTTTTCAGAGAATTTTCCCTGCTCCCGCGGTTCCAAGGTAGAAGAAAAGACGGGCTGCAATGGCCGCTGCAATGGCGTTGCAGCGGAAAATGTGGCGGATAGAAGTCGGTGTTGGAGGTAAACGAGCTCTGTTTGTGTGATTTTGTGTACGAAAGTAACGTGACGGGACACAGCAGAGACTATCTGAAAGTACCTCTAAGGAATGCGGGATTATGATATAAAGGGTCATGTTATGGTTTTGACTATCATTTGAACTGAGACCTGAGCGCTCGATGGTAGCAAATTGTTTTTGGATCAGCTGTTCAACCTTTATTCAAGCTAAAGAAGCAGACTCGGCTGTAGACCGCTAAGCTCTAGAAAACGCCCAATTTCAGACCATCGGTCTGATCGAGGAGGAGCGAAAATCGCCTCCCACGACAAAGACGCTGCGCGAGAGACGTGTGCGCCTTCTCGCGAAACAATTTTTTTACGCGCGCTCGCGTGATATTCAGCTGGACTGTCCCTAAGAAAAAATGAGGGACTACTGAGTAGTCTATTAGACTAGTGGCAATCACAGATTAATAAATGCGATAGTATATAAAGTAGCACAAAAGTCATCGACTCGGTCGCCGGTCGGTCTGCAATAAATCTGCCTCAAATCTTATACGCAAATAACTAGCTGTGGCTCCTGTGCGACTTTGCTTTTTGAAGGTGCCCCCTATTGCGATTAGCGCCCTAACTCCTATATATTCAGTCGGTAGAGACAATAGACTTGTAACATAATTTGCACCATTTTCGAAGAAACCAAAGTAGCTCAAAACAAGAAATGAATAAAGGTTTCACCGCGCTAATAAGCATAATAATTGGACGTGGAAGAGCAGAGACTGGTTCCAATGATGCAATGATTTCAAAATGGCGGACGCCGGCGTGGAAGCAGTTTTAAGCAAAGTTTGTGGCATTTTATCCCCGGTCGGACTAGAATCTTATGCTTTTAAGGTAAGATATTCATTTGAAAGCCTGCTAATAACGCATTTATGGGGAAATTTTTGTGAGTGATAGGGTAGCTTGGAATTTTGAGGGGTTTCTGGGGCTAACCATGCGCCAATTTGAGATCTCGCAAATAGGGTGGACTGGTGGACCAAACACTGACCCCCAGTCCATGGACTACCTCGATGGACTACCCAAATGGATTACCCTAAAATGGACTACCCCTAAAAATACTATTTCGAATGAGTACTATTGGGTTAGGTTAGGGTTAGGCTTGCAATGCAGTTCTCACTCTGCAACAATCAACAACTCCAATCGCGTTTATTAGTTTGAATTGTATGTTGATACACGGCGGAAATCGAGCCTTACTTGATCTCTGATCAGATATTTTTCGAACACCCGACATGTGGTAAAATAACTGCAGAGTTTAGCGAGATAAGGGACCTTACCAGTTAACCGATGTAATTACTTTGTATGTTTACATAAGCTTAACTTTTTGCGAATCGATCTGGTATCAGCATTTTTAGAGCGCGCGAAGTGTGGTAAAATAACTGCATAATGTATCTTAATAGGGGCCTTAAATAAAAACATAAGCTTAATTAACAACAAGCTGCCTGCGATTGCATTTGTAGAGCATAATTAGCTAACAAGAGCCAGCTGCGAAACGTTTAAATCCAAACTAGTGAAGACATCAACATTTGTTTTGACTATAAATTCGCTTGAAATTAGCTTCCTTTGATGCAGGGCCACCGCAATTTGAATTTAGACAACTAAAATAAATGAAGATTAACCATTGATGTGCCAGTCTTCATATATTTGGAGGGTGCACCTGGCAAATTAAAGAATTTTTTTTAAATGAAAATAACATTTTAGTTAGGAATCCCAAATGAATACCTTTTGTTTTCCAGGGCTCGAAATTGCAATTAATGTGATAGTCATTTGCCAATGTTACTATCATTGCCTTGGCGACTAAAGATTCTGGTTCAGTCTCCACTTTGGCAACCATGTTTCTCTACAATAGTTATTCTATACATGTAAATGATTCTTTTCTGAGCACTTTCATTCACTTTCCAAGTTAAATCACTGTCTTAGTGTAGAATTTAACATGCAGACAGTGACAAACAAATGCTTCCATGACTCTCTCTGTTTTGCTTGTTAAATATGCACAATTAACAGTGCTGTGCTCTAAGAGTTATCATAGGGAGTCCAACGTAAAATGTAGGGTACCCAACAGTTAAGCTATGTGGCTGCAAAAACTAAGTTTGCTTTTGTTGCCTAAAGACAAAAGTTAGTCACATGTGACACGTGGGCATGACTGCTAAAGCACAGCCTTGATATCACTATCATTTGGGCATTTGCGCCCATACATTCACCTTTTGCCTTGTTTTCCCATGGAGTGTAAAGTTCTATATTAAAGGGAGAGTTTCACGGTTCGGCGCATGTGCACAGGTTGAAATGCTTTATTCGCTTTCTTACCAACAGTTTATCAGTTAAAAAACCACTTACATTTACTTCAATGATTACATTCTATAATTAGTCCAAACAAAGCAAAGGATGACCAAAATTCACAGAAAATTTCAACGGATTACACCAACAAAGTCAGCACTGAAAAAAATATTTGACCCGAAGGATTTATTCTATGCTCTGGTGGCTTTCATGGCGCACATGGGTATGTATAATCATCCATTCAATCAGCTCACTGACCACGACATTTTCATGGGCAAATTTTCCGCCAAAGTTATCCACTCGCTTCCGATTGGACGAAATGAAATTAAATGGGTTACATCATAGCTTGCACATGCGCTGAACCATGAAACCCTCCCTTTAAGTTAATAATCACAGATTAAAAGAGTGCATTTGACCCTGGAGGAGGGGCAGGCAGGAGGGGGGGCGGTATTGGCAGGAGAGGGGGGGCAGGCAGGAGAGGGGGGACAGGAGAGGGGGGTCAGGGAGGAGGGGGGTATGAGGGACTAAAATATATAAAAGTGATGGGGTGATTGTTGTACCTTTAAGGGGTTTAAATTCGTGGTTTGGTACCACAAAGGGTGTTTCAATTGAAAATGACCAGTGTCAGTGTTATTCTGTTACCTTTAACCCTTTACTCCCAGGCGAATGCCACTTTTTTCGAAATTGATAAGGAGTAACCCTATGTCCATCTATGATATACCATTTTAAAGCTATTGATCAGTGTATTTCATAAAACATATCAGCATCAGTGAAGGAAGTTATGGTTTTGATAGAAATTGGTTTTAAACGTAAAAATAAAACGTTCAATAACATCGTACTCTTCATATATATTAGTTACACCATTAAACTAGAAATGATATTTGGTAGAAATCTACCAAATATTGAGCAAGTAATGACATTATGTGCCAATTAGCACTCAGCTTGGGGAGTAAAGGGTTAAGGGTATTGGGCCAGAGCCAAAAAAAAAAATTATTATACTGACAGGAACAACTTTTCAGAAAGAAGTCAGACTGATCTCAAACTAATGCTAGAGTTCAAATAACTACAAAATCCCAAATTTCATTTTGTAAAATATCACAAAACAAATGGTACCATGCAAAAGTACTGCCAAAGAGGTTTCATTTGAATGGTCACATCATAGGATTTCATCAACTGACTCAAAAGTTAGAACAAATGGTACCATGCAAAAGTACTGCCAAAGAGGTTTCATTTGAATGGTCACACTATAGGTTTTCATCCACAGAATCAAAAGTTAGAACAACAATACATGTCTCCATAATTGACTCTGGAAGTTAAACAATCGTGCAATTTATTTTGGCAGGACAGTGCCCCTTTAAATTATTGGAGCTTTTATACTGATTCATTTAATCCTTTATTAACTTCAGATTGGTTGGTATAATGACCAGCTTACGCATAAAGCCTTCACCCTACCCCACCCATATGACACTCTTGCACTTGTTGTCATTAGCACTCCACTGATGTTCGACCAGGGATTCAAGCCATTTATAAAAGAAGCCTCTTGCATTGAAGGGCGAGACCCAATTGACGAGTTCATGGCTCATTTCTTTGAGAAAGTCAAGTCTGAATTTCCACAACATGAGATAGAAGTTATCCATGACTTTGAGATTCTTCCCAGCAGAAGGCCAAAAGTGTTAGTCCAAACAGCAGCACATGTGGCGGGTGGTGCTTATTACTATCAACGCAACAGTGTGTCTGAGGAAAAGGATCCTTGGGATCAAAAAACTAAGATTTGCGGTGTGAGTGTGCATGCTAAGTACGGTGGTTGGTTTGCGATAAGGGGAGTGATCATTTTCAAGGATCTTTTGGTACCAGACTTGCCAAGAAAGGAACCTGCAAATGTTGTGCAGGGAGATGAGAAGCGAATTGAACTACTTGAAAAATTCAATTTTCATTGGAAGGATTGGAGCTTTAGGGACATTGTTCCTACAGATGCCAAGTATTCAGAGGAGCAGAAGAATTATTTTGCTACTTTACCAGCCAATCGGAAAGAGCTTCTTGATACTTTGAGAGGAAAGGAAAGTACTGCTGTGTAATAAGTGTTGAGTGTGCTACTTTCTCAACCAATTAGAAGTACATTTAAAACCAAAAGTAAAACCCTGGGGCGGATCCAGGTTTTTAGCAGAAGGGGTTCGATGAAGGGGCCCACCGAAGGCGTCCGCCCTGTAGGGGGGTCCCGGGGGCATCTTCCCACGGAAAATTTTGAAATTATAAGCCCTCGGAAAAGCGATTTCCGCCATTCAGAGGCCAAGTCAGCGCGTTTTAATATTTCATTTTTTAAAGTTAAAATGCCATTCTGTATTTATTTTATATTTTTACAAGTTTTTGATGTTAGCTGTTTTAATTTAGGGGGTTCGATCGATCCGCCCCAGAAACCATTACTGTGTACTTGCTCTCATACGTTTTCCTGTGTTTGATGCCAGCTACATAAATTTTTGCTTTGAGTTTTCATATTTTGGTTGACTGGATTGGCCGTGTCTGTTGTGTTTGGCCGTGAAGAATATTTTGTCATTAATATTAAAAAATACAATGCAAGGTACATGAACATGAAAAATTCCCTCCTGCCCTTTCAAAATACATTAAAAACAACTTGCAAGTAAAAACCTGCACTCGTTTTGGTGCCTTTATTTTAGTTGAACATAATCGTGAAAATCATCTACACCTTTAGGTTGAAACATTACTGAACCAAAGTTCCCTGCAGTAAGTGGAAAAGCTTAAGACTCAGTTGAAGACTTAACGCTTTCAATTTTTAAAAGCTGATCACTGGTCTACCATCCTCTCCTTGTGTTGTTCACTCAGTGACTGTACTTTTAAAAGACTACATCGGTTGTAAATGTAGCCTGTCTTACTGTGATCATGATTTAGGGCTTTTTCGACAGATCAAAGGGGCTATGTCGCGAGCATGGCGGGTGAGTACTGGGTACTAACATCTTGAAAAACGTCCGACGGCCATTACTGTCGAATTCGCTGCAATCCGTTCCATCCCGTCGTATTGCGTGGAAGGATAGATCTCAAGTTTACAAATTAGTTAGAGTATTTACTTGGCTAGATTTTTGTTAAATTATTTCTGCGACTTGTTAGTCGTACCTTCGAAAAATTCGATTCTTCCAGTAGTGGTGGAAGTTGGGGGGGAATTTAAAAGCGAAATCGATCGTGTGTTTGTTTACCTCGCGTGGTTCGACCCGAGTGCAAGCGCGATAAAACTTGCCGCGATCCGGGAGGGAACAATAGAAATCACAGTGACATGTGTTTTGTTAATTTAGAGTTTGCGAGAGCGGTTTTTTCAAACTTGAAGTTTGACTGAGTTGATAAATTGAGAGTCAAACATTACGTTTGCAGAACCACTCTCACAAGCTATATATCGATCGTGAGCTGATTTATCAAATTTGTGAAGAAAACATTGAAAAAATGAAAAGCTTTGCGTAAGACATGGGGATACGATGTCCTGTAACTAAACTGACAATTGCAGTCAAACTAACCGAGTGTTGCTTTGCGCACAACTTTACCGTCGCAACATTGGTATTTTGATTCATTTGACGGTTAGTTCTTAGCAATTTGCAACTGTCGCAAGCAACTTGCTTGCTTCAGTGTGTCAGTTGTAAATTTTCTCGTTAGTTGCCTCGGCAGACTTCTTTTCAAAATAGAAATTTTACTCGGAATATTGCCAAGATAGTTTAATAGTTCTGTCATGTACTGACGATGGAACGGGAACAAGTTGGTCGCTACGTTTGCTAATTGCTTCTATCAAATTGTTAAATGCAAAGTCGCACGCTAAAGAACATCCGGCTTGACTGTAATCAGTATGTTTGTGAAGTTTCTAATCAATCGATCAATCAATCAATCAATCGATCATTCAATCAATCAATCAATCAATCAATCGATAAATAAATCACTCTATCGACCAATCAGTCAATCAATCGATCAATCGATCAGTAAATCACTTAATCGACCAATCAATCAATCGATCGATCAATAAATCTCTCAATCGACCAACCAACCAATCAATCAATCAATCAATCAATCAATCAATCAATCGACCAATCAATCAATCAATCAATCAAGGGGTGAGTGGACCCATGTTTGCCAGCTCGTGGGGACCAAAAGCGGGGACTTTGCCGCGACTTTTGCCGAAAAAAATAGATGAACGCTTTTACATCTGATCTACATCTACACTTTATTGAATCGGTAAAAATCCACAGGCGCCTCTCAGATACAAAACAATGCTATAAACTAATTACACTGCATTTACTTAGCCGTATTACACAACCTTTGGCTGAATAACGTCTCAAAAGCAGGCAAAAGTATCTGACAATCGTGATACTAGCTGTGTATCGCAAAAGAAAAGTTGTAATTGGAACGGCATAACTGGCACCTTCCTAAACGCTACTTGGTTGCTTAAGGTACCGGCTTCACTTCCGATTTGCTGTGATTTTTGCTTGTTGTGGCTCAAATTTGTGGTCAGTTTACGAAGCGTTTGAAAGCGTGCAAAGCCGCCTTTAAAATAGCATCTCAGTCATTCAGCTGTGTCTCTACAAGAGGAATCGCATAAACTTCAATCTAGATCAATTTGTGCTTCCATTGTAACTAAAATTCTGAAAATTCGTAGTTGCTAGAGGTCCTCACAGCTCGAAGTTTCATTGCGAAGTGAGCCGCCTTGCAGAACGTGTCCAACCACCAATGATCATGAGCTGCCATCATCTATCAGATATTAAAGCGCCTGCCTTGTGTAGCCAATGAGATATCGCGTTGTGCGCGAGTAGCAGAGCATTGGGATATGATTATAACAAAATATTATAAACTTCCAACGTACTTGCAGTCTAACTGTTAATATAAAGTGAACTTGGTAATTAGTACCATCTCCAAGGGTGCACCCTAGCGGGGAATCGTCTGAAAGACATTTACGAGTTTTAGGCCAATGTTAAATGTGCATCTGCCAAATATGGTTGATAGAAAATCTTTAAAATTCTGTGGACCAAATTTTGTTGAACAAGATACCCTGTTTTAAGTACTTTACTTATTTATCTATTTAATAAATTAATTATTTGTTTGTTTCATTAAATAGGGTTAACTTAAAAAAAAAAAAAACAAATAAATCCATGCATATGTGGATGTACATGTATCTTATGATTTTAAAAACTGTCATTTCAGACGTACGTTACCAGAGGAACTTAGCAACTATGGTTGTGTTGTATTTATGTTCTCGGCGCCTTTCTGATAGCTGTTTCCAAAAACCTAGTTTTGCGACGTCATAAAATGCGACGTCGCAATCACTTAAATTATAGTTTTGGAGGAGAAAATCAAAAATCTAAAATAACAGGGGCGGATCTAGGGGGAGGGTGCAGGGGGTGCGCCCCCCCCCCCCCCCCCCCCTCTGAGATGACCTAGTCTGCGTTGTTAGCTTTTAAAATTTGTTTACGTCACCCTTCAGTTACGTCATTCTTTAGAGGTGCACCCCCTCCTAAGAAAAATCCTGGATCCGCCCCTGAATAATACGATTTTTTTCAACACTTGGCTCTTTACTTTACCAAATTCTTAGCTTTATTTGGGAAAAAAAAAACAAAGAAAAAATACCATAGCAGTTGATTTTATACAAAATGTATGGTTCCGGGGGACACTGAAATTTCAGTTTAAATTGTTATAACTCGAGAAATATTTGCCATAGTGAGTTACGGTTTCCGGTATATTAGCACCCTAGTCAAGCTCTTTCAAACATAGTTAGTAGAGGGGTCCCCTCTACTAACTATGATTTAGTGCTATGAAATTAGAAACTTTGTACCACGTGTTTTTGTGACGTCATCATTATGACTTCAGAAATTGACATTTTGACATCTTTTTTAAAATGATTTGGACAACAACCAAAGTGAATGTGCGAAGATTGGTGAGGAAATGTGCAAAAGAAGTAAAATTAGCTGTGGACACTGTTTAAAAAATTACTTTGCAAAACTATATAACAAACAGCTATCGTTTGCGGTCCTTTGAAGATTTCACTTTTATTTTTTTAACTTTAGAGCTTGTCTACAAGAAAACTTATGATGGTTGATCAGTTGGCGGATCGAGATCGCAACGATCGGAGAAACTCAGAAAGGTTAAACGAATAAACCCTTCCCCGACGCCGACAACACAAGCTATTAACCCCCTTACGAAAATCCCTGCTTACTAAAGAATAAATTACAGGATTCGCTGATGAGTTTAGTATTGTACAAACAATCACCACATACAGAACAGTTTGGTAATATTCTTTTTCACCAATTGTCGGCAAAAACAACATGGTCAGACGAAGGAGATTCAAAGGAAGCATTGTAACCGCAAATACCAGAACAAGCGGCGTCAGAATTTTCTTGGCCCTTCTGTTTTCTTTTAGGCGAAGGCTTTTAATGTTTGATAGAGAACTATGTTGTTCGTCATCTACCCTATCTTTACGCTCCTGTTTCATGGCTTTGATGAATAAGTTGCTCTCTTTAAGTTTGCGAGATACTGCAATGTAGGTGTATGAGATCACAATAAGCGGCAAGATGTAGGAGAATAAAGTTAACAATCCAATATAGACTCCAGAGAACATCGGGGCCCAATTGGGGCCACATATTTTACCTCCGTTCGGATGGTCGCGATATTCAACCACAAAGTACAATGGAAGGCAAAAAAATAAAAACGACAACACCCACACACAAGCAACAACAGTGTTGGCTCTCCGAGATGACGCCTTCCTGTTGTGTTGACCAGGTGACTTCATTGTCACTATTTTGTGATATCGTTCTGTAGCAATAACTGCAATACACCACACAGACGCACCAAAGAATATTTCGGGAACAGGGTACAAGTACAGACAAGGAAACTTTCCAAAAGGCCAGTTAAAAGGCGCTTTTTCTTTGATAACGACGAGCGGAAAGCCTAATAGCAATGTACCGAGATCTGCAATGGCTAAATTTTGTAAATAGAAATCCCCATTGTGTTTCTTCTTTCCAATACTGATTATGACAATAGTCACCAAAATGTTTCCAACGACTCCAAATAAAGCGATAAGTACCTCGAAAGAAAGTTTCAGGATTTCTCCAAGGGACATCTCTGTTTCTTTAACCAATTCGCCAAAGGAATCATTTGCTTGGGAGAAGTTCGTGTTTAGACAATGCGTACAGTTGTCAATAAATTGAGTTGACATTTCTTTGGCTTGTTTGATGAAAACGAACTGAGGAACATTGAATATAGCCTCTTTCCAACTTCCTACGCCGAAAATGAGATAAAATGTCCGTTCTCTCTGTGATTGTAAATATATGGATTTTTTATGGAGCTCGTTACTCTATGAAAACACCTTGTCTCCGCTTTAACCTGAATTCATCAAGATAATCTGATTCGTGAAAGAATTGCGCTTAATACTGTCGTGTGAGTTTTAGGATGCTCCGCTAAATGATTTTTCTTAACAGTGTGTGGCCTGTTCTATATAACATGTAGTTTTATAAGATTCAAGCTGTGCAAATGACATTAAACGAAAACTGGGAGCTGTCCAATTCCATGCAAATAATAAACGGTGAATGGGTACGTTTGAATGGGAGATAAATAGCTGCCAGAAAAGTTGTAAACTACCTTTTTACGCTTTAATCAGAAAACCGCATGTGAAGATAAAGTCATTTTTTTTTTTTTTGCGAAATTTCTGCTGCAATTATATGAATGCATTATTAATTGTGTACAGTAATTTGTATGCCCATATCTACTCAGGAACTGAACCATAATTTACGATTAGATTAGGGACGTTATTTTTAATGCAATATTATTAAAACTTTGGCCAGCAATTCTCTGTATGTTTGGCACGTCACTCTTCACAACCACATTTTGTGAACAGGAAAGCCACGTCTGCCTTTTTATGTTAATATGAGTTATGACTTGTTGGTTTTTAATAACACTTTTTAATTGATTACTGTCTCCTGTTTTTAATCACTAAAAGCTTTTTTAAAATTATAAAATGCAAAACGACTCACACACCTGCGCGTATGCTAAATCTAGCCGCGAAACAAATTAGAACCGCGGCGCACTCTTTGTGAAAAACAGATCTGCTGAACGTACAAACCCAGTGAAAAACTCGGCCATATCCTATCGAGGAACTCCCATGTGGTACAATCTTTTACAAAGGTCTCATTAAATTAAATGTTCACCCTTTAACTCCCAAGAGTGCCAAACATCAAAATTCAAGTAAAAGTCCCAAATTTCATTTTGTGAAAATATTAAAAAAACAAATTATAGCAGCCAAACGTCAACACGCAAATAATAACGAAGTCTTTAATCATTATACGGTGGATGCGGTTGCTAAACGAAGATAAAAATACAAGTAAAAAGCGTGTACAAAAATACAAAATAACATAACGGTAAAGAAAGACACTTACAAACGTTGTATGGCAGGAAACTACGAAACGAATGGACAAAAGAAGAACGACGATACAAATTGAACGTTGATACTAAACGAAGCAAACAGAGCCTACTAACGAAAATGGCAGAGTACATATAAGGCTAAACTAAAAGAAAGCGCGATTATGCGGAAAAACCTAACAGAATATAAATAGCACGAAAACACGATGAGCAAAATAAACGAAAGCAAAACAAAAGAAATTAACGCGAAAACGGTACACAATTGTTAAAAAACTAGTAAAAAAAACAATGCGGCATCAACACAAATGGTACCATGCAAAAGTACTGCTGAGTGCTGAAGAGGTTTCGTTTGAATGGTCACACCCTAGGATTGCCGTCGCCAGTTAGAACTCTGGCATTACATGTCTCAATAATTGACTCTGGGAGTGAAAGGGTTAAAACGTTCCTCAGTAAAAAGAATTGAAAAAAAAAACTGTTTAAATCATTCCATAATTTAGTAGTATTTGTATGTTCCATCCTTATTGATTTACTCCGGTGTATAGTTATATTTTTTCTCATTCTCGTTCTTTACCATGTTAATTTACACGAACCCGCATGCAAGCTTTAAGTTTTAAACAAGCATGGTGAAAAAGGGGTGAACTATTAGGTATCTGAGAAAGGGGGTATTGGCTAATTTCAGCGTTTGCAATAATTATTTCTTTTCAAAATTATCCAACCCTGAGGTTGGGGTTAGGGTTGGGACTCCAGCCAAAGCAGAACCACCATGATATCCCATGATGCAATGTGATCAACAATAGACGTGTAAAATCCTCCATTTTGAATATAAGGCAAACAGTTTATGAAATAATTAAAAGTTTTAATTTTAAAAACGTTTTATTTTCGAAGTGTAAAGTACCGCGATGAAACTGAAAGTACGAGGTATGAGTGAAATGACAACGAAATTCCGTAATTTTTCAACAACTCCTTGTTGCTGATAGATTTTGTGTGGCAAACGAAAAACATTTCATTCAGTAGTCATTCGCTAAACTAATAATAATAATTTTTATACGGGGTGCGTTCGTCACGAACGTGGTTTTCAGAACGGCCCTATTAAAAGACTGAAATAAATACAGTTTACAATCAACAAAACAGTACGTGGTAAAAAGCCAAAAATTACTGCCTAACGATACAAACAATGCGACTTAGATGTCATGAAATACAACAAATTATGATATTAAAAACGCGAATTGTATCAATCGAAAATGCATAATATCATAACAAAAATTCTACTTAATTTTTTAATAATAAGACTCAGGCAACTTAAGGCATGACTCACTGGCTTATTTGGCAAAGCTCCATTTGAAAAGGGGGATTTTGTGCAAGTTTTATATTAAAAATTTCAGTGACAGACAACACATCGGATTCCTTGAAGCTCGAATTCTAGTCACGTATTTTGTAATTGAACATTTACGGTGAAAATTTTCAGCCTGTGTGTAAAGTGGGAAACACAAATTAAACTGAATCAAATTAAAGTAATTTTTTTTTTTTTTTTGGGGGGGGGGGGGGGGGGTAGTTATCTTGTTTATCTTAGGTTGTTATTATGAATTGCCTTGTATGCATGTCCAAGCTCTAATGGATAATACGGGGGTGCATACCATCTGCGAAAACACCCAGTTGTGTTGACCCGTTGAATAATGGTAAGAGTTTTTGTAAAATATTAAAGTATTCCAACCAAATCAGCCAAAAGAGATGTCCCTTATCATTTGCAATTCGTTTTCCGGCGTTCTTTAATTTGTTTCCTCTTTCTATAAGACTGGAATCGAGAGAAATGGTCAAATTGTAAGAAATATTTCAGTCGGTTGGTTCGTTCCAACCGGAAAAGCAGAATAACCGAAATTCACGGAAAATCAACCATACCATCTGCTTTCCATGCAACCGAAAATACTGGTTTTCTTGGTGGAATGGTAAGCACCCCGGATTTCTATTTTTATCTTTGCGGAATGCCTTATAAAGCATTTTATTCATGTGCTGTAATGGATGGATGGTTTATTGCTTCAAGAAAAAAAATATCAAATATTAATTCAACAGACTGGGAGAAGGAAATAAAACTAGGAAAGCACTGAAGGAGAGCTGTTCGACAGCTTTTGAAAAAGCAAGCCAATAAAAAACTCTAAGGGACAAGACATCCAAGTTTGAAACTAAGTGTGTGCTGTGTTCATGCTGGACAACACGTGTGAAACGCCAAACATGAATGTCACTCTTGAAGCAATAAACAATCCAAAAATTTGCATGTCCAGTTAAATGCTTAGTTAATGAATATGCAGTGAGAAACATTTAAAGGGAACCTCCATTTTCAGAACAAATTGACGTGAAATTGTTGGAAATAAAGTCGAAATTTAAAATTTTTAAAAACCAGGTGCAAATATAATTTTAGTGTACAAATAAAATGGATATGAATATCCATTCGCCTATTTTCGCTTTTAAATTTCCCGCGCGCCACCATTTTGAATATTTATAACGTGTTACGGTTGCCGCTATTGTTTAGAATCGAAGTTCTTTTGTATGGAACAATTTGACAACCGTAACACGTCATAAATATTCAAAATGGCGGCGCGCGGGAAATTTAAAAAAGAAAATAGGCGATATTCATAGACCACTTTCATAATGGCGGCCGATTTATTTATTCTTTTATATGTATGCTAATTAGCCTCACTGGCCTCATTTTAGAGTAAAAATTCTTTTGAATTTTGCACGTTACCGAGGCCAGTGAGGCTAATTAGCATACATATTAAAGAATAAATAAATCGGCCGCCATTATGAAAGTGGTCTATATCCATCTTTTTGTACACTAAAATTATATTTGCGCCTGTTTTTTAAAAAAATTTAATTTAGACTTTATTTCCAACAATTTAACGTCAATTTGTTATAACAATGGAGGTTCTCTTTAACATGCGTGCTAAAAATTGCTTCCAAACACGTGTGGTTTCATGGTTCAATTCTAAACTCATCCACCTGACCAGAATGGGATGTTCTGGGCTAATAACGACATAAATAGTCAATAAGTTGAAGAATATATTAAAGTTCAGAGGCTTGGGAATAAAGGAAACAACTATTGAACACACCTACTAAACAACTGATGACCGATAACGTGATGATCGAGAGCGTGGTCGGAAAATACCAGTAATATTAAAGGAAGACGTTCTTTCTCGATGTCGACGACATAAATTTGATAGACCCTTACGAAAGTCCTTGCTCACTATACAATAAATGACGGGGTTTGCCGAAGAGTTAAGTATTACAAAAACCGTCACTACATACAACAGGTTTTGAAAATACATTTGTTGTTTGGAGAATGCTGGCCAAAACACCATCGTGAGACGAAAAATGCTTAAAGGAAGCATTGTAATCGCAAATACCAGAACAAGCGGCGTCAGAATTTTCTTGGCCGTTCTGTTTTGTTTGAGGCGAACGCTTTTAACGTTGGTCAGAGAGCTACGTTGTTCGTCGTCTAATACATGTCCCTGCTTCATAGCTTTGATGAATACGTTACTCCTATTTATTACGCGAGATATTGCAATGTAGGTGAAACAGATGACAATAAGGGGCAGAATGTAAGAGAGTAAAGTCAATAATCCAATATATACTCCCTCATAGACGGGGGAAAAAATTGGGCCACATGTTTTCATGCCTGGGTCTTCGTGATATTCAACAGCGAAGTAAAGTGGAAGAGAGAAGACTACAAACGATATCACCCACACGCAAGTAGCAACAATCTTAGCTCTTCGTAATGAAGTCTTGTTTTTGTTTCGACCGGGTCCCGTCTTCACTTTGACTATTTTGTGATATCGCTCTACAGCGATAACTACAATGCACCAAACTGACGCACCGTAGAATATTTCGGGAACAGGGTACCAGTACAGGCAAATAAACTCACCAAACGGCCAGCTCCAAGGTATTTTTTCCTTCACAACAACGAGCGGAAAGTTGACTAACAATGTACCGAGATCCGCAATGGCTAAATTTAGTAAATAAAAATCTCCCGGTTGTTTCTTCAGACTGCGTATGACAATGACCACCAAAATGTTGCCAATAACTCCAAACAAAGCGATAAGAACCTCAAAAGTAAGTTTAAAAATCTCGCTTAGCAGCATCCCTGTTTCGTCCACAGAGGTGGAATGTGAATCATTCGCTTGAGGGAAGCTCGCGTTTGGACAATGCGTTGTCGTACAGTTTCCTAATATATCCTGAGTTGACATCTCTGAAAGCTTCAAGTGACGCTGTTACCGCCAACGGTCTCGTTACGTTTCTATCCAATGATATCTAAAGATCTCAGTTCAGACGGGCCTCTCTCTTGCGGACCTTGGATAGCAAACCTTTTGCTTTCTGTAAGCGGATTTTCCCAGTTGATGATTCGTTCACCCTATCGCCTTTCTATACAGACGTGCCTGAATTCACAGTGCAAATGAAACCGCAGGTGCAATGAAGTTCTGTGAAAGCCAAAAGTAACGTCCATATTAATTAATGACAATGTCTTACCTGACGAACAACATGCAAATTACTGCACTACATGACACTGTGAGTGACATTAATGGAATATCGGCGAGAGGTTGTCAAAAACGGTCAACGTTTGGATGAACTGATACGCTTTGGAAGGGAACGGCACGTGCAATACTTGAATGGGAAATAGGTAGGTGTCAAAAAACCAGTAAGTTAAGTAAGTGAATAATAAGTGTTTTATTAAATCTGAAAACTTGCTGCCGCCGGCTGTATTATGATAGATTGTACAAGAGAATAAAAATGGCATTTGAAATTGCAATAAAAGTAGGACAACGAATAAAGAAAGACGCTAACTGAGGGTAAATATGATACTGTATTTATTTAAGAATCGTTTAGCAGAAAACTGGTACCTGCTTTTGTAAGAAACTGCGTGTAAAGTTGAATAAATTTGATTGTGATATTCCGATTTGTTTTTGCGTATCCAGGACTTTGAGCTTGAAGATAAACCCAAGAGGATACATCCACTTTATAGATAGCAATGCCTCTGGATATTGAATCGAGCGGGCGAGGAAATCACCGGAATAAGAGGTCTTTTTATATGAACCCGTTAACTGGGACGATTTTTGTCGTGTTTATATGGAAAATGTCGGTTTACCGGGATGTAATTGTTTATAGATAGCGTGCACGAGAGCTGTTATTACAAGTTTCATTCTTTACCTACACCTTATTGGCCGCAGCCGCACTTGGTGAGTTAACTGGGTTATTTTTTTTTTTTACAAACCCGGGTTAAAATTCCAAAATAAAATAACTTGGTGAAAAGGTGTGTAACGAAATAACCGAGTTTATCATACGACCCGTACGGCCCTGCGAACCTTTTCTTTGCAAAACCATTGATGAAAGTCCCGTATGAGGGCCGTACGCATTTGCGCGAGCGGGGCCGGAAAAAGCCGTACGGCCCTACTACAAAAGCGGACGGCCTCGCGCGTTAAGATTTTAAGTAATTTTGTCTCCAAATTGTCTCTCAAATCGGTCATGGCGCACGGACCTCGCTGCGCTCGGTTCGTACGCCATGACCTCGAGCCAAATATTTTCCCATCCGGCCCGACCTAACTTAGTCAATAAGTACATATTATTTTTCTGAGCGGCCGCACTTCAGAAGGTTAATCTTTGAATGCGAGAGATCATTTGCTACATTCTTTATCTGCTTTTTTGTGACATTGTTTTAACAATGTATCTGATATGAACGAGGAACGAAATAAGCCTGGCAAAGCGTCGGCTGGGTAGCAACCACGACAGGCAGCGAGAGAGGCACAATACAATAGCCGCGGTTACACGTTTCAAATTTCCCCAGTAAATTATTAAGGAAAAAAAAATCCTACGCATTATCGCAAAAAAAAAATCTGCCCAAGGACAATTAAAAAATAAACTATTAAAAAAAAAATATTCCAGTCATCGAGTTAAAAAAAAAAAAAAAAGATTTCCACCTTAGGTGGACAAAAAAAAAATTCTTGCCTCTCCCAAAGTTCCCACCCCCATTTGTTTAGTCAAAGTGCCTGAAGTATTTAAAATTTTAAGAGAATTTTGGGGCTAAATTTTGATGGCGCTAATCCTTCCGCATTTTTGCTGAAACTTGGCAATGGTATGTATTAAGTCAATGTAAGCTGATTCCAGAAATTTAACACAAATATAACAGCAAAATGTTTCACAGGGTGCGATTTTGTTCAAAAGGGGGGGTTCATTTAAGCCCGATTATCACTAAATATATTTTTTTCCCATTAAAATCGAATTCTATCATATTGTTGCTAGATAATACCTGTAAGTTTTCGCAAAGGACAAAGTTTGTCATAGGCGAGTGCGCCCGAAATAACAACGCAGCCACCTTAAGTAGAAAAAATATTCCTCACGTTTGGCGGACAATTTTGGTTAAACTTCTCGCAAAGTGGCTTAAAAAATACAAGAATATACGTAGCTTTGGCGCACGCCCTTTAGCCGAGAATGGTTGTATTAGTAATTTATCGATAAAAAACTAAGGTACCTTTTTAACCAATCTAAACCCGGATTCTGCGATCGAAATTTCGATTTTCTGTTCCGTTTAGAGACAAAGTAATCCTAGATTGCTGTCACAAGACTGATGTATGAAATTGGCTTGAAATAATGAACATTTTCAGTAGCAACGTAGGGAATAACACTTTTTGTTTACTAAGTGACAAAGTTCCCCTTTCCTCAAGTAAATACAATGCTAAAAGCATTTACCCCAAAGTGATTTACTATGAGATAATTGCAGGAAAACATATAGAGCATGCAGGCAATGTCCATAGATAAAACATGTTGGGGAAAAGAATGTGATTTTCATGTTAAATTGATTGCGATTTATGTGAACAAAGAGTTGTTCCAAGAGAAAATTAAATCATTATTTTTTATAGCTCTTGATAAAAAAAAATAAACATTAACAAGAAAATAAACATCCTGTTAATAAACAAGGCCAAATTAGTTAAAAGAAAGTGCGTACCATCTGCCTTTAGGACAAATATTCTCATACAGAGTTAATATTTTCGTGCGCGCTATCACCGGTCACTATTTCAAGTAACCGGGCGGAAATTGTCCACATGAACACACGAAATAAATCGTCTCGCTAAACGGCCCATGGCATTTCGTTTCTCCAAAGTCCCGAAAAAAGTGCAGGCTATTTACAGAGATTCAATGATCGTTCGTTTTGAAAGCTGCTGAAGCAATAAAATCTTAAGTCAATAAGAAACTTTGCACTGACTTTCTGGCTTAAAACTTCACCGCCACTTGAAAAAGATTGAATTTCAAAACTCGCTTTCCGGCCCGAAAAGTCTTCGAGTGTTTTGAGTAACGCACGCCAGCCCGCTCACCAGGTTAATGTGAGGATTTGTGGGAGTCTGATATTTTAATAATATTTTAAAATTATTGCATTAATTGGGTAGAGAGTGAACAGGCCCACTCTTCACCTTATCGACAACTCGAGACGTTTAACAAGCTATCATCAACTATCATGCAGTACTGATCACTCACCGTTTGATCGGTAGCATGACAGTCAACGAAAGTAGATGATAGCTTGGGATCAAAACTATCATCGACTATCAAGCGCCGTTTGCCCAGGGCTTAAGATTTGAAAACATACAGGAAAACGAAGAGGTATGGCAAGAGTCTGAATTCTGTGACTGTTGTTGAAAACACACGAGAGGACTTGGTGGTCCAACATAACAAGAAATTTGCACACGATACGCAAACAAAGCTCTCCAGGGGCCAGTCCTTCAAGCTGAACATGTTTTTTTTTTCTAACTAAGGTTGCGTGCCTTTTTAACCAATCTAAATCTGGATTCTGCGAACGAAATTTAGATTTTCTGTTCCATTTAGGGGAAACCAAACCAATCCTAGATTGCTGTCACAAAAGTAATGTACGACTTGGCTTAAAATAATGAACATTTGGTAGCAACGTAGGAAATAACATTTTTTGATTACTAAGTGACAAAAATCCCTCTTTCTTCAAGTAAATTATGCTAAAAGCATTTACTCCAAAGCCGGATTTACTATAGGATAATAGCATTAAAATATATATAGCATGCATGCAATGTCCATTGAAATATAAAACACGTCGAGAAAAAAAGGGGTTCTTCAGATTCTTCAAGGAAACTTGATTTGTGATTTATGTGAACAAAGAGTTGTGCGTTTTTAGCGAGTTAAAACTACAAAACATGAAGTATATTTTACACGCGGAGTTCCTTTAATATTCTAGAAACTGCTAGATATTCCTTCTGAAACTAATATGCAGAATATGTAGATAACTAATGATATGGGTTGAGATTTAATTGGGACAGCTCGTCTCCAAACTTGACATTAGCCCTCCTTTTTCTAATGCATTAGCTTAATATTTTTAAAAACAGTGCTTTCGAAGTTTTTATCAATTAAGCATTGGAACTTTGGGTTTCCTAGAAAGCTTTATTTTTGAAGCCATTTCAGGAAGTTTGAGTCAAACTAGAATAAACTGGGTTTAGGTAAAAACGGCAAACTGATCCTTACGGCAAGGAGAAGAAATGAAACTAAAAAACAAACAAGATTTTTACTGATCCAGGTCTACGATAGATCCGGCACTCTTCTTTGGTTTGTCACTGTGGTTTTGCCGTTATTATAGTTTTAGAATAAAGGGCATTGCCTTTTGTTTAAGTACTTTAAAACAAACTATAAACTGCGATTTTAGTTATGAAAACGTATGATAACTTAAATATTACTTCGCCAAAATGTAACTTGCAGTTTCAACTTTATTACGATTATATTCATTTATTATTTAGTAACTCTTTTCATATAAGAAAAGTATTGCAAGGAACATTTAACATTTACAGTTACGATATTTTACATGTAATCAAGCGCACCACATGTACATGTTGTAATCGATCAAGTAGTCATAAATTATGTATACCCACTTAACCATATAGACAGAACATATAAAAAGAGCACTGTAGATTAAATTAGAGTACTTTTAAAACTAAGAAGAAAGCTTAGGAGAAGAGAGTGAGTGAAGCCAAAAGAAATAAGAGGTTTTTTTTATGAGAAAATCCAAATCCGGATTCTTGAATCCAAAAAAAGATTTTGAATCCGTTAAATCGATACTCTGGTTAGATTCATCAGATGAAATCTACATCCGTACACCTGACAAGCGGCCTTCGTGCAACTTTATTCGTTCCGTTCGCTGTTTTTATTGCATATCACTTTTGAGTCAACATAGGTCCATTTACAAACCAACAGTGTGTCTTCATGAAACATTTTTCGTTTGTTCTTTTTTATATAAAGAATTACAAATCCGATCACAAAATTAAATCGGATTCTCCGAAAAAACGCAACCTAATGTCAACTTGTCTACAGAAGCGATTTACAACTGTGAATTTTTTTTTAGCTATGATAGAAAAACGGCCTATAGAAGTTGGCTTGTAAAACGATTCACGGAATTTCCTGTGTCCTAGTACCTAAATGGGGATGATATCTGTTTACAAACATTATTTTTGTTATTCAAATGTACCAACCACTGGAACAAAAGAACCCTTTGTTTCGGCAGCCAATAAGGCTCTGGTTGGCACATTAATAACAATTGGTGACGACATTGATATCTTCCCTTTTGGGTATTATTCGGTCCCTAGAATCGTAGAAATTGTTAACTGTTTTGGACAAGTATTGATTGATTAATCTATCGATGAAGGGAGCTGGAACTGAAGATTGTTTACGCAAAATACCGGAGAACGAGTTGTTGAATGTCGCTTTGAAAGTCTAACCAAGTATTGTTGATCTTGAAAATCCGATTATCGATTAATGACTTAACCCTCAGACATACACGCAAAGCGGCATTACAACGGAAACAACGGAAAAAACAGAAATTCGCGGAAACTCAGCCGGGAAATCGGCAGAAACACACCATACGTACCTTTACATGCCTTAACGTTTCAATTTATACGGACTTCATGGTTACTGTGTTGAGCTGAAACACCTAGAAGGAAGTGAATCGGGCCGACTTCGTTTGCAACTTACTTGTCGATTTACTCGACCCAGTCACTACACGGTCATCTAGCTCACCACAGGATACCCGTATGTTTGGTGGGTAGGATATTTCTATTACATTCCTAGATTTAGAAAAAGATGGGGAAGGGATAGAAAAGGCAAGGATCCGCAACTTTTGTCATTTTTACCGCGAATATGAGTTCAGTACTATGGGCGCTTGGCAGTGCTGAATACCCCGCCCGTTCCCTACGGTTTTTTTCCTCTCCCTTCCGTTCTCGTACCACTGCACCGAGGACCAATTCCAATGTGGCACCGAGGACCATTATCAAACGAAGCTGTAGGTCAGCGGGAAGGGTGAAGATATTTTTCATTGTGTTTGGTTGTATCATTCCCTTTTTCTGCATTAATCGATGTCCTGAAAAGTGAGCGGCTAACATCCTGCATGGGAGGGGAACAATTAAGAGTGGCTGGCAGCTCAGTAGCACCAGGACGAGACTCTTTAAGTAGGTTTTCACAGTAGGTTTTCACCGGAATTAGATTGATTTGTTTCTTCGTTTCTTTATTGATTTTTAATTACTAATATTTGAGGATCCCGAACCCACACTAAGCATACGGTCACCCTGTGGTGGGCCAGTTGGCCCTGACTGGATCTGATCGAATAAATAAAAAAATTTAAAATCCCAGGCGGACGAAGTCGGCGAAGTAGCCGCGAAGTCCGTACAAAGTAAAACGTTAAGGTATGTAAAGGTACGTATGGTGTGTTTCTACCGATTTCCTTGAGTTTCCATGAGTTTTCGTCGTTTCCGCAGAATTTTCGTTGTTTCCGCACTTTAGTAATGCCACACGCAAAGTTATATCCCAACCGTGATTCAAGGAGGGGTGGGGGGTGGGGTTAGGTGTTTGCGGTATTAGCCTGCAATGTGCTCTACAAAAAAAAGGAAACACTATGGGTTATGCCGAGGCTGGGGATCTGTGACGCCATTCAAAATCTTGGATATTACTTAAAATTTAAATTTAGCGGCAAAATACGGAGATTGGAAACATCTTTACTAGAGTTGTAAAATATGATATAATTAAACATTTTGCTGCTTTTGGGAGTGTTTTAAATATATTTACCGGGGAAAAGGTGAAAACACGCATTTTTATTCAGAAATCTCATGCTACATGTGACGTCATACTCGTCACGTCTGTGCGGTAGTGTAGTGGTTAGCCTGTGCGGTGGTGTAGGGAACGAGGTTGGGTTATATCAAATTTGTCTCAACGATAAACGAACAGTTACTGAAGTCAATATGAGCCGATTAAGAATAATTATGTGTAAAGTTTTTGAAGAAGAAAAACCATTATTAAACGACGAACTATTCAATCGGGATAAAGGCGAGGAGATCAGATAGCCTCTAATTATTTTTATATCACTTTCCATTTCCTCATTTACTTCGTGTTTTCTTCGATCGTTTCAGATGTCATGGCAACGGATGTGAAAACAAACTGCTTTGGCATTTGAGATTAAACCACTCTCGTCCGCACAGTCGCCTTGGCCCTTTAACCAGCGGGTTCTGAACTCCTCTCCTAATTTTCCGAAACGCATGGCTGCTCCGCTACATTTGAATTTTACATTTGTAAATCTCCGATAAAAGAACTCTTTTCACTTTTGGCTTGAAGTCAACTATTTCAAGAGCGGTTAATCTACAAAGGAAGGAGAACTGAAGCCGTAAATTCCAAACTAGAAACAACTTCCTTTGAACTGAAAAAATAATATCAATATCAATTGAATAAATAAATACACATTGCCGACACATTGCCGGACATTGCTTTACCGTTGGTCATATGATAATGTTTAGAGTGTCGTCCGATGCATGCGAACGTAGGGGTGATACAGTCGACTCGATAGGCCAATTTCGATATATTAAACTTCGTACATCGCTCTGAGGCTTCGGGGAATAAAACAAAAGAAATGACATTGAGGTTCAGGGATGAATAATTTCATTTTGTTTTATTCCGCGTTAGTCTCGGAGGCAAGTTAGAATTTTAATATATCGAAATGAAAAATTGGCCCGCTATTCTGTCCGTCAAACGATCAGTTCAAAACATCCACTGTAGCTACGATCTGTTGGTATCAATGCAGCACACTAGATATTGCTAATGTATTAAATCAGAACTAATACGCTTCTTGTCATGTGATTCAATGAAGTAAAATAAAACTTCCATTTGTTAGCAGCAGGGAGCAGGTTTCGATAGAGAAGATCAATTTAATTATATGTAACATTCTTAGCTCCGAATAGTCTTACCTCGTCTAAGAAAAAGGTGAAAACTCCTTCAGATTCGTCCAATACACAGGCCGACCTGTACGCCATATTGACACATGTTATAATGAACTCCAAGTTTGAACACAATGGGTGTCGCGTCAATCATGCGTGTGGTAAGTGAGGTCACTTAAGAGCGACACTCCTTTTGACGCCTTTTAAAATTCTTGGTAACGAATAACATCGACACTGCAGGGGTAGCATCTTAGCATTAGTAAAATGACCAAGTGTTAAAGTCACAGCTCGTAAAATAGCGAGGATATAGTTCCAAAAAGTCAGGAATTTCCTTGACTGAAAGTGTATGACTGTATGTGTACTGCATAGAAGGCGTGCATTCATGAGTAAATATAACATCCGGTTTAACGATATGACATAATTGATGCAGTAAACTTTGAAGATTGTGAATGCTTCGGTTACATGTTTCAACTTTTATCTCGGTAAATTCGAAATAACAATAGCTACGGTACGCTTAATGCCAGACGCCTCGTGTGCGCCGACCTTAGCTAAAATTAGAAACGTGTAACCGCATCTAAAATCCACGTGTTACGGAAATAGTACAGTATGGCCGTGTTTTCACGAGCGATTTTTCAAGTCGCTGAGCGAGTGACAGTCGGAAATCTCGTGAAAACAGTTGCTTGTCCATCTCGCTTAAAGTTAAGCGAGTCGGCGAACTACAATAGAATTCTTATTAAATTTAAGCCACCAAACCAGGTCGCTTAAGCTTGTCGGCAATTAAAGAACAAAGAAGGGCATTGTATTGTCGTTCTTTTGTGTTCTAATTTTCTATTGTTTTAACAAAAGAAAATATATCGCGCATGGTATAAGAAAAATGAATAAAGTTCTGTCCATGAAAACGCATAAATTTTTTAAGCTGCTTAACGCGGTCAGTAAACAAATTACCTACAGGAATGTTAAGCGAGAAAAACCGCCTCGTGAAAACACAGCCTATATCCAAGTTCAACACTGAAATAGATTTCTCTGATTACTGCAACTGCATCTAACTGTAGTCTGAAGATTCGAGATATTTGGGAGTGAGATAACGTTTCTGTTACTCCATACCGTCAAGTTTCGAAAGTAACGACTTATAATTAAGCCCATCAGTACGCTACACAACATTTTTAGAGGGCTCGGGGCACGGGATGGGGAATAAAAATGGTACCTACGTGTACAGAAAATGTACGTATTTACTCATTTTTTGTTTTTCTGCCCCTGAAGAAGGTTTGTTTGCCAAACCGAAATATCGGGAATTATATTATATATGATCAGTCTTGCCGTCTATATTTTGTCATTTACAGAAAATGTAGCACGGCTCGGGTAAAATTTTACAGGGTAAATCACTAAATCGAACTAAATGACTTTGCCGTACCAAATTTTTTACCCATGCTCGGACCTTCTGAAAGGGTAGTCCGAGTACGGGCAATAGAAATACTGGCCCGGCTGGGATAAAATGCGTAGTGTAAACCGGGTTAACCAAGCCGAGCCAGCTAGTTTTTCCAATGACGAGCCGTTTAGTCTTCTTTGAGTATGTACAAACGGTGTTTTTTTTTTTTTATTTATTTTTTTTTTTTTTTTGGGGGGGGGGGGGGGGGGGGGGGCTAAGCGGATTGAAAGTAAAATGCAAATATCACCACGAAAGTCTCGCGTTTTCCCAGTTTTGGAAAGAAGCAGGTGTCAAACTTTTTCTTCTGCCATACATGATCGACAGGAAAATTACAAGCTTGTTACATTTCTGCGTAAGCTTAAATGAGATGAGATAGACTGTGATCGCAGATCAATTTCCGTCTGATGCGTGATTTAATTACGTGATTCCACGGTTACGTACTTAACTTCTCATTTAATATAAAAATTCAGCGTGATTCGTCATGCAGGCGAACGAGTGTTGCACATAAGTAATCGCAGGGCTCCAAGTGCCATCTCGTGAATACGAAAAAACGTAAGTACGTAAGGTTAATTTTAGTTGTTCTTTGTAATTAAGTTTCAAGCTTTTCATAATCCGTGTCACTGTGGTAAATAACTTTAAGCGGTAAAAACATGTAAGCGTTACATAAATATGCATTGTGTGAAACGAGACAACTGGGTCGACGATTATGGGTCTTGGTGTATTTACCATTTCTAGGAAAAACCTGTTAGGGTGATCGTTACATAACGGTAAGCGATTTTTCAAATTTACCGACCAACAGATGAGATTGCACTTACCATTTGAATATTCCATTTCCCCATCCTGGTAATCAGGCCGTTCACTCGATTTAGTGATTTGAATATATTTGTTTACTTTCAAATGATACGGGAAATTAAATTTTCAAAAAAATTAAGGTGGCTCTGAACCTTACCTACAGATTTATTTAAACTTTGCCAAAAGTTGCATCTTATCCTACTGATCAAATTTCGACAATAAAAAATGGCATTCACAGAGTCATTTTTGAGTAATTAACACTTAAAGCTAAAATTAAGGGTGTTTTTAGCACGTTATACTGTTCCTATAGTAACATATTTTGTCACAAAAATGATAACAACGTGTTCACCAATCATTGGGCATTTGTTTGATATCAAGATTGTAATATCAACTGATAAAGAGTGGTTACAATGACCCATCAAATTCTAAGTCTTAAAAAGTGCTGGAAACTGTTGGGAGCCACCTTAAAGCCGCGGCTTCACGTGCGATATGTTGCTTGCACAGGTGATGCTATTTTTTTAACAATTGTCGCGTCGCTTGCGCACGCGTAGAAGTCGCACGTGTAGCCACATATTAAGCCTGGGGTCAATTTACTAAAACTTTTACAAGTGTAATTTACAAGTGTAGCCATTTGTTTCAGAGGTTGAAAACAATAGCTACACTTGTAAAAATTACACTTGTAAAAGTTTTATTGAATTGACCCCTGATTTTCATATGCCGGGAAAATCCCAGACGATCGGGGATTTCGTTGTTTCTTTTGCCGACTTATGAAAACACTCAATCGTAGACATCCCCGATCATCTGGGATGGTCGGGGACAAATCGGGAAAATTGGAAGCGTTTCTATTTTCCCGACGCGTCCCAGATTTCTGCGATGATCGGCGATTTTCCCGACATATCGGCAAAATCTGGGACGATCGGAAACAGCAAAATCCCCGATCGTCTGAGATTTTCCCGACATATGAAAACCAGGCTTTAACATGCGACGCGACAGCGTAAAATTGCAGAGAAAAGACGTTGTATTTCATGACGTGTACCCACCCTGCAACTTTCTTGCACTTGCGACGCGACTAAAGGGTATCTAGCCAATAAGGTTAAAGAACTAAAACGAGGCTCATGCTTAACTACCAAACCAGTCTCGCGCGGTCATTGTTGCAACATTTTGTTACCAAAATTTGCCACCCGTGCAGCCACCACCGTGCGCTGGCGACACGGCAATTTTGTACAAGCAAAAAGTCAACAACAACAACAACAACAACAACAACAACAAAAATCTTTATTAGTTAGTTATTATAGAATTTATAATACTGGCCTGCAGGTAGCAAAAGCTAATCTTGGCAGGCCAGTGACATTAATTACATGATTAGAAATCGCTACACACACCAATTTGTTGAAATAAAAAGAAAGGATCAAACAATAGAAGAAAAAAAAAAGAGAAAACAAAAAGGAAAAAAAAAAAAAAGAAGAAACAAGTGATTGAAATAAAAGAAAGAGAATTGTGAAAATATTAATTAATTACTTTTTGATTTAACTTTAGAGATAATCTCGTCAATATTAATATAGGAATCTGCTTCTTTAAGTATAGTGAAAAGTATATTCTTAATTTTGTTTTTAAATGAACTCTTTGGTAATTCTCTCAGAAAGCATGGTATCTCATTCCATAATTTTGCTCCAATTCTAGAAAAGGCTTTTCTTTGTATTTCCATTTCCAGAAAAGGCTTTTCTTTGTATTTCCACAGGGCAGTATGCAGCTCTTAGAAGGTCTCCTCTGATTTGCTGAGAAAACAATAGAACAAACAACACTACAATGGACCTTAGCCTTGAAAACGATAGAGCTGCGTGATACCCAGGTCCAATGAAATAAGAGGTTGTCAAGAGCTGCCTTGTATTTGGAAATATTCAGTAAAAAAGAACTGAAAGCTGAGGCTATTTATTCAGCTTTCACATAGTTTTCTTGAAACAACATTCCAATGGTTTTCCTAACATTCCTCGTTCGATGTCCCTGGTCGAAGGCAAGAACAGCTTAATTCACTTCAAAATAATCTCCTGGATGTTTGTAAAGATTGTTTTTTAAAGATCTGTTAGTCAAAGCTTGAAATGATGCATTGAGCTGTAGTATCGTCACAAAATAGATTTGTTTGTAATCCTCTTTGGACTGAGGTTTCCTGTTCACAAAAATTATGGGTTCTTGGTCTCTATTCGTTCTTTTTGAGACATGTCTGTGCACAGGCTTCTAAAAGCACGGAGAAAGTCTGGGCACGAGTTAATTCAGTTCAGAAGAAATGCATCCAAACGGGCTTCAAATTGGTCTTTTTGAAATAAACGGGTTTCAGTTTTTCGTACAATTTATAGATTTTATTGGTAATTTTATTTCAAATATTTAAAAAATGTTTCTATGCACCAAGTAAAACTAAAAAAAATAGAAAAATGGGTATGATTTCGAGCATCGCCTCTAAACGAAAACACGCTTTTCGATACTCTAAAACAAAACGTGAAAGGCACAAAATCTGTCAGTGTTAGTTGGTACTTACAGAGAAAAACCGAGGACGCCATCTTACTTCGCACGTGGTCGAGGACAAGCTCGTGGGAATCACACACGATGGTAAAATAACACAAATCCAAATCCAAGAAAAATGATTTACATTGACCACCTTCACGTTTCGTTTCTTTGAAATTTAGTATTCGATCGACATAGATTGATCGGTTTCTTTGTTTCTTTGTTGATTTTTCGATTACCAATATTTGAGGATCCCGAACACACACTAAGCATACAGTCACCCCAGGCTCCTGGGTGACCCTGTGGGTGGGCTAGTTCGGCCCTGACTGGATCTGATCGAATAAATAAAAAAATTAAATTATGTTTCTATGCACCAAGTAAAACTAAAAAAAAAAAAATAGAAAAAATAGGAATTTCTTGAAAAAAAAAATAGGATTAAATAAAAATTAAACCAAAAAATAGGTTAAAAACTTGACCTTGGCGCCCTGTTTTTGTATCCGCCACTTTCGGCAGTGTTCTCTTTTATCCGTTTTCGGTGTGTGTACGGGAGCTTCAGAGGGATAGTTATGCTGTTAATCCACTTCGCAATTCCAAGAGACCAGATCAACTAAGTTCTACAATATTATTTTGATATTCGATATAATTTACAACTAATATATTGACTAATTTTTATTTTAAATCTAATTTACTGATTAGATTCATTAGACCCCTACACCAAAATTGACAATCAACTAAGTTACATTTATACGTTTTCTAGCGTCGTGCGATGCAGATCTGAGGGCCATGGTACTGTTTATTATGCGCCGAAAAATCCTTTAGTCAGACCATTGTAATGAAAGGTATTGAGCAATACTAGTGTGGCTTTCAAAGTTGACAGCTATTGAGCGACAGCTATTGAGCAGCACCGTTTATTATGCTGTACAAGGTGAAATCCTGAAGTGTGATCATTCAAATGAAAGCTATTGAGCAGTACTTTCCTGTGGTGCTGTTTATTATGCTGAACAAGGTGCTTCTAACTTTTGAGTCTGTGGGTGAAATCCTAAAGTGTGGCCATTCAAATGAAAGCTACTGAGCAGTACTTTACTGTGGTACTGTTTATTATGCTGTACAAGGTGGTTCTAACTTTTGAGTCTGTGTATGAAATCCTAAAGTGTGACCATTTAAATGAAAGCTACTGAGCAGTACTTTCCTGTTGTGCTGTTTATTATGCTGTACAAGGTGGTTCTAACTTTTGAGTCTGTTATGAAATCCTAAAGTGTGACCATTCAAATGAAAGCTACTGAGCAGTACTTTCCAGTGGCACTGTTTGCTTTTTAGTATTTTCTAAACCATAAATTCGATAATTGTACTTTGTAGTACTTTGTAATTGGCTGCTCTTTAAAAAAGTACAAGTATTTAAGGAGGCTCGTACCCATTTCTCAAGTCCACACCCTTTCAATTTTAATGGGCCATATCTTTTGTTGTAATGCATAAAAAGACAAGCCACTTTGCATGCAAACACACAGTACATTGAACTTTATGAGAGTATAGGATTTGTTTACATCGGTGCTTCCATGGCAACGGAATGGTGATCCTCTGAAATTCACAAGTTGCGGAGTTTCTCTAGATCAAGAGAAATTTTTGTAAAACCCGCTAATAGACTAATTGATTAGACCATGGGCTTCAACTTGACAAAGTTTGAAAGAAATGTATGAGAGCGTTTTCGAAATTTTTAGGGATGAAGTTTTGGGGATTATAAATACAGTGAAAAACATACTATCGACATAATTGGCTAATATCTAAAGAAAATGATGCGCGATGGGGATGCAGTTTCATCTCATAGTAGTTTGATTCCATTTGAAATGGTGTGTGAAAAAGTGACGGAGTTGCTTTGGCCGATTGCAAGAAAGAAGGATTTGATTAGCGTGCGTTCAGCTGCTCTTGTTGCCATTTTTGTATGTAATTTGGTCTACGCCTACAAATGTGATGATAATTTGGAAACCGCGAGATAAATTTTTTTAAAAATTTGGCAATCTCGAGATTGGTCATCAATTTATATGGCCTGCAAGTTTCAAGGACATTGAAGATTTGCAAGGCAATAAAATAGGGCCTCCAATGTACCAATTTTTTCCCGCAGATTTTGTGTTTACAAGTGAGCGTCCTCATTATTCACGGGTATTGTTTTCAAGTTTCATATGCACGTGCAAAACTATACAAAAAAATTTATTTGCATCGAACAGAACGCTCGATTGCTTTCCGAAGAATTTTCCGAAACATGCTAATAACTGGCTTGCGTTACGAATAGCAATGACAACAGTACTGATGAAGACAACGTCGGAAACGTCACGTTTCATCAAGTGCCGGATGCAGAAATAACACATTTATGATTGTCTCACTCTGGTTATTTGTTGCAATCGGCGTAGCATCTGTTCCTTATTTAGATATAAAATAGCGCAAAGCAGAATTCTCAGCTAAAATATAAAGTTGTCACGCTGT
Source organism: Cladopsammia gracilis (assembly GCA_022457155.1). Classification (NCBI taxonomy): domain Eukaryota; kingdom Metazoa; phylum Cnidaria; class Anthozoa; order Scleractinia; family Dendrophylliidae; genus Cladopsammia; species Cladopsammia gracilis. The sequence goes on along the minus strand of JAJGOT010000118.1, from coordinate 1,532,722 downwards.
TCTTGCGTGTGACATATTAAAGAAGCACTGTTTCTGCATTACGCTTATAAATTTCCAAATTGGGATATGTTCTTCTTGTCCTGTAATTTTAAAGAGACCCTCGGTATGGCTGCATTACAGCGTAATAGCGCAAAATCGAGTGCGTAATGTTATTACAATTCTCAAGCCAGCTTTTAGCATATTTCGGAAAATTCTTCGGAAAGCAATCGAGCGTTTTGTTCCGATGCAAATAAATTTTTTGCTAAAGTTTTGCACGTGCATATGAAACTCGAAAACAATACTCGTGAATAATGAGGACGCTCACTTGTAAACACAAAATCTGCGGGAAAAAATTGGTTCATTGGAGGCCCTATTTTATTGCCTTGCATGTCTTCAATGTCCTTGAAACTTGCAGGCCATATAAATTGATGACCAATCTCGAGATTGTCAAATTTTTAAACAAATTTATCTCGCGGTTTCCAAATTATCACCACATTTGTAGGCGTAGACCAAATTACATACAAAAATGGCAACGAGAGCAGCTGAACGCACGCTAATCAAATCCTTCTTTCTCGCAATCGGCCAAAGCAACCCCCTCACTTTTTCACACACCATTTCAAATGGAATCAAACTACTATGAGATGAAACTGCATCCCCATCGCGCATCATTTTCTTTAGATATTAGCCAATTATGTCGATAGTATGTTTTTCACTGTATTTATAATCCCCAAAACTTCATCCCTAAAAATTTCGAAAACGCTCTCATACATTTCTTTCAAACTTTGTCCAGTTGATGCCCATGGTCTAATCAATTAGTCCACTAGCGGGTTTTACAAAAATTTCTCTTGATCTAGAGAAACTCCGCAACTTGTGAATTTCAGAGGATCACCATTCCGTTGCCATGGAAGCACCGATGTAGACAAATCCTATACTCCCATAAAGTTCAATGTATTGTGTGTTTGCATGCAAAGTGGCTTGTCTTTTTATGCATTACAACAAAAGATATGGCCCATTAAAATTGAAAGGGTGTGGACTTGAGAAATGGGCACGAGCCTCCTTAAAGGGGCAATATCACAGGGATTATGCTCTTTTTGTTGAAGTACCGTAGAGTTCTGAAAGTAGCGGGCCCCCAAAAATAACAGCTATCCTAAAGTAACATTAATTTTAGGACCTTTCTAGTAATTCCCGAAAGTAACGCCCCACCCGAAAGTAACGCCCCACCCGATAGTAACGGTCCACCCAAAAGTAACGATCCAATCGAAAATACCATTCCGAGGTCTGACGTCTCCATACGGATGGAAAAGCTTAGCGCTTTACTGTAATGCCGAGGAATGCCGAGGAATGTCGAAGAATCGACGAGGAAGAGAGAATTCATGTGGCATTTTACCTTTTTCGCGGTTGTTTATCATAATTTTTTTAATTACTTTCGTATTTTAGGTGCCCGAAAGTAACGACTACCCGAACGTTACGGCGCCTTACGCCTACTAATAGGGGGCCGCTACTTTTTCGGAACTCTTCGGTACCTTAGTTTGCTATAACACAAAAAGTTGTTAGAGGATCGAGAGGACAATATCAAGTGATACGTTGAAAATAGAATAAACCATTTCCACATTCAGATTGAAGCGATTTCTTCCCAAGACACATGGGTGCTGACATGAAGAAAAATCGCCAATTTTTTCAAGTTGCAATCCATTTGCATCCAGGCCATCCGCAAGCAAAGGCACTTATTTATACCTTCAGTCAACTTGTATAGTAATTATTAACCCTTTCACTCCCAGAGTAAAAAATGGAGACATGTTGTGAAGTTCTAACTTTTGAGTCTGTTGATGAAATCCTATGGTGTGACCATTCAAATGAAACATCTTCAGCAGTACTTTTGCATGGTACCATTTGTTCTAACTTTTGAGTCTGTTGATGAAATCCTATGGTGTGACCATTCAAATGAAACCTCTTCTGCAGTACTTTTGCATGGTACTATTTATTTTTCAATATTTTACAAAATGAAATTTGGAATTTTTCTTGAATTTTGATGTTTGGCACTCTTAGGAGTGAAAGGGTTAACAATACTTGAGCATTATTTTTAGATAGCCATTGATACAAATGTTTTTCGCTTTTCCGGAAGTGAAATTGTCCCTTCAAAGAATCGTTAGGAAACATGTTTGCGATTCTAAACTTATAAACACATCGCAAAAATTATCATTTATGCCTAGTTTTAAGCAAAAAAATAGTATAAATAGCAATTTACTTACGTCCACTCTCGGTTAAGAGTGACGGACAGAGGGAGCTGTGAACGTTAAAAACCGAGGGACATAACATAGGTGTGAAAAAATAGTTTACAAATTTTTGATTGAATTTTCATGTAAAAACATATATAGCCTGGCTGTAGTATTGTCAGGAATTCCAATAAAGGTTAAAAATATTTACCATACTCCTACTACCTTAAAATTACGAACATTAAATTCAAATAACCCTTTTCCGTAGACTGATTCTCCGATGGTCCGAGGTCCTTCGCACCCACTCTCTCCTCTCCCCATCTGATGTCCTTTGTTTGACATTTCACGGATCAACAATAAGGGCCGTCACGAACCTCTTTTAATTCTGACGTCATCCATAGGCTAATTAAAACTAACTGTAGTTAACTGCGTGGTGTGACCGCAAAGTCGACCGAAAGCACTAACTACAGTTACCTTATTATAGGAAATTAACGCTCCATGAAATTAAGGTATTGGAAATTAACGCGACTTAAATTAACGCGAATTTAATGGAAAACGACTTTCGAATAAAGAAAATTAACGCGAAAGAGGAGGTAGAATTTCACAATAAAGGAAATTAGCGCGATAAAGACACAGTTGGTAGTGACAACTGCAACAAATTTATTTCAACACTGGATGCAAAAAAAATTCAAATCTGGAGAAAACTGTCGAGAAAGACTATGTTGACGATTCAAAATCTATCTTGGCCGAAATCAAGGGAGAAGTTATTGAAAACATCACTTCTGACAGCGACAACGATGAAGATGAACTTGAAATATTGTAAACCTTCACTTTAGCTTTTGTGAAAGATTAAAATAAAGGGTAAACGGAAAGAAAGAAAGCTTGCAGTTGTTGTTTTTTGGGTGTCAAGAATGTCTGGACAGGTTCCAAAATTGGGGTTAAAATATTGGAAATTAAGAGCGCGGAAATTAACGCTGCTCTTAATTAACGTCGCGGAAATTAACGCTCAACAAAATTAACGCGACTTACATTAACGCGAATTTTAACGATTCGCGTTAATTTCATGGAGCGTTAATTTCCTATAATAAGGCTATAACGTCACGTAACTTGAGACTAACTTAAGTTAAACTTTAGTTACGTCGTAGATGTGACCGCAGCCAATACGTGTTACCCCTAAATCGCGCATGGTATAGCACAGGCGGCCCAAGCTCACTATATCAGATAACCGGTACGTGACCCTTGCTTTATGACCGGTATTGTGTTACAAAGATTCGATTTATAAAGGTTTGTATGGGAACGCAACGGTTTTGTCTCAAAACTTAAAAATTCGAATGGTATGTGAATAAAATTGACTTACCCTGTTGCTGTGTTGTATTCTTTGTTGTTTGCCTGCTCCTCGGGCGATTTAACGCGATTTCGGCGAGTTATCGCTATTTCGGTGTTCCACTGCTAAGAAAAAGACAAGGCAGAACACTGATTTCCGGAGTGCCCGCCGATCGAAGCGAATAAATCCTCTGAAAATAACCCTGTCGACTCAATTCCTCCGCAGAATCAAAGAAGAGATGTTGAAGTTCCGTGTCAGTTCACTCGCGACGCAATTCCATCAAAAATGCGTTCCCTGCGAAACATTTGTTTCGAGTCAGCTTCGCTTCGGTATATTCGAAATGGGCGCGCAAAGAGTCGCGAGGACACATTCACCGTTCGCGTGGTGTGTCGGGTAAAAAGATCTAGCCTGACGGGGGTAGTCAGCAGCCAGTTGTCGACAAGCAAACCAAAATGCTCCCCGGGTCCCCTCGTGAGTATTATTGAAACAATGCGACTTTTAAGTCTTTTAAGTGCTTGTCGACAACTGGCTGCTGACTACCCCCGTCAGGCTAGATCTTTTTACCCGACACACCACGCGAACGGTGAATGTGTCCTCGCGACTCTTTGCGCGCCCATTTCGAATATACCGAAGCGAAGCTGACTCGAAACAAATGTTTCGCAGGGAACGCATTTTTGATGGAATTACGTCGCGAGTGAACTGACACGGAACTTCAACATCTCTTCTTTGATTCTGCGGAGGAATTGAGTCGACAGGGTTATTTTCAGAGGATTTATTCGCTTCGATCGGCGGGCACTCCGGAAATCAGTGTTCTGCCTTGTCTTTTTCTTAGCAGTGGAACACCGAAATAGCGATAACTCGCCGAAATCGCGTTAAATCGCCCCGAGGAGCAGGCAAACAACAAAGAATACAACACAGCAACAGGGTAAGTCAATTTTATTCACATACCATTCGAATTTTTAAGTTTTGAGACAAAACCGTTGCGTTCCCATACAAACCTTTATAAATCGAATCTTTGTAACACAATACCGCTCATAAAGCAAGGGTCACGTACCGGTTATCTGATATAGTGAGCTTGGGCCGCCTGTGGGTATAGGGAGAGAAAGGAGTGGATTTCAGCGACCACGGATCGTCTGAGAATTCGAGTATCCTATTGGGATGCATTACACACCAATAAGAGGTGTTTGTATTATGTGATGACGGTTGGCGCCTCACGTCCAGTAAAATGTGTTAATTGTGAGATGTCCAGCGCTATGTCTAGGAGAGGCTTCAAAACGGTCTGCAAAGAAAATATTGCAATTTAAAAACAATGAGATACGCTAACAAAATCAAATGCAATTAGGTTAAAGTATATCCTACAGATACAGAGGTACATGTTCGTATGTTTTACCCGGGGGGAAAGGGGGGAGGGGGGTTCCCGTCTAAAATTGACGGGGGTAATCCGTAAACGGTATCAGAGTAACTCTGACAGCGGTTATTTTTCATTTAAAATTAATGGAACCAAACCACGAATTTTAAAGCCCCGAAAAGTACGACAATCAACTTGGTCACTTTTATACGGCTCTAACTTTTGAGTCTGTTGATGAAATCCTAAAGTGTGACCATTCAAATGAAAGCTACTGAGCATTACTTTACTGTGGTGCTGTTTATTATGCTGTACAAGGTGGTTCTAACTTTTGAGTCTGTGGATGAAATCCTAAAGTGTGACCATTCAAATGAAAGCTACTAAGCAGTACTTTCCTGTGGTACTGTTTATTATGTTGTACAAGGTGGTTATAACTTTTGAGTCTGTGGATGAAATCCTAAAGTGTGACCATTCCAATAAAAGCTACTGAGCAGTACTTTCCTGTGGTACTGTTTATTATGCTGCACAAGGTGATTCTAACTTTTGAGTCTGTGGATGAAATCCTAAAGTGTGACCATTCAAATGAAAGCTACTGAGCAGTACTTTCCTGCGGTGCTGTTTATTATGCTGTACAAGGTGGTTCTAACTTTTAAGTCTGTGGATGAAATCCTAAAGTGTGACCATTCAAATGAAAGCTACTGAGCAGTACTTTCCTGTGGTGCTGTTTATTATGCTGTACAAGGTGGTTCTAACTTTTGAGTCTGTGGATGAAATTCTAAAGTGTGACCATTCAAATGAACGTTATTCGGTAAGCAGTACTTTCCATTGAAATTTATTACGCTGTACAAAGAAGCTCTGGTAGTCAAAGAGTAAACATGCATTTCTGTAAAGAATACCTGAGCATCCAGCATATGTTTCGATTCATCTGGTTCGTAACTTTCCACGTATACTCGTATTGTTGCTCCAGCACTTCCTGTGCCACTCAGTCGGAAAATGAGCCGCGATCCATCAACAAAGATGACCCGGACACCCTACAGAAACAACAACACACAAAAAACGTGGTGGTCGTCGTAAAAATAGGATCTTGATGTTGATCGTGGTTACAGTTGAACAGTTACAGTTACAATTACAATAGACCCCCGCTATCTCGAATTCTACGAAACGAAACGAAACGAAAAAAAAAAACGAAATTTATTTACCCACGTAACACCTAAGAGCTCAGGAGCTCGTTACAACGTGTACGTGCGTTCCACGAATCGTACGTGCGTTCCAGATGGGTGGGAGGCGAGTGCCGTGAAGGTTCTTTAACTCTGACCCTATGTATGAGTCGAGAATCGAATATTGATACCCTTGTTAAGGCCCAAAAACCGAAAAATGACACCCTTTTTGAAGTACCTATAACCCAGATTTTTTTATCACAAATATCGATTCTATATCAAGTGAATAATTAACTGGTGGAATATTTTTTTTTATTTGAGGTAGTGTTGCGTCTGTGAGTTTAGCTTCTAGAAGCTTCTTAGCTTCTATAGTGAATCTGTAAACAGTACCTGTTTCTCTGACAAACTTCCGTCAATAGGATCAGTGTATTTGAAGTCGTCCATTGACTTGACTTGGTATGACTTCTGATCTTTGCCGCTCCCGCCAGTCAATGTCTTATTCACTAGAGAACCGTCATCGGCAGCCTTCCGCAGCAGTTCAATCATTTTATTGGCGCCTTCAGATTCAACATTCTCGTAATCGCATCTAAACAATGTGACAATCAAAAGTTAAATCACAACGGAAAAAAGTTCAGCCATAGATTTTTAAACACAATGCCCGGACCAAACAAGAACTACCACTATCGTCAACTTAGTTTTCGGAGTTTTTTTCACCCCGTCCCCTTGAGCGAAGAAGAGAAATACTTATTCTTATGCGCTCTCTGGTGGAGCCTAAATCTGCTATGTTTTATTACTAGTAGTAACCGTTACGATACTTTAAGAATTGGGGGCAGTAATTCGGGCACTGTGGTTTGTTTTAACCTGCGAGAAGACTCTAATATTTAGGTTTCCCAGCGGGCGGGCAAAGTTGCGAGGCGAGGAATGGGGACGGGATCTCGCGCTTCGCCCTTTGCGTGAGACACTCGTGTAAAACCCAAATAAGGGCCTGCTCACTAGACTGCGTTGCAGTATGGTGGCAGGCAAAAAAAGCGGAGGGGAAGAAAGGATTTTGGGCGCTCGCAGGCTAGGTTTGCTTCATACTGTGTGACAAATCATACTGTGACATAACTGAAGGCTATAGTTTTTAATCGGTTTGAGGCAAAGTTTAAATTTTGGGCGATATGATTTTAGTGAGAAATTAGATAATATATGCTAACATCTGTGAAGTTATTTTCACGGTAACACTCCACGCCGGCGGCCGGTGACTGAAAGTTTTAGTTTTAGTTATGGTGATGAAATGATTTTGATACTCCGCTGTGAAACAGTCAAACAAGCAAAAAGCTCCATGTCTATAAACTAACTTTTGTTTCAACTATAACTCTTAGGCCCCCATACCTTACGAAAAATCCTCTTCCATACTTCTGCCAGAAGTCTTTCAATATGTCTTGCACAGACATCTTTCTGCTCGCTATGATAGACAACCATGCTGGAAATTAAGCAAACATATGGCACTGCATTGACTTGAAGCATCGCTTTATAAAGCACAATCCATCAAACAAACAAAGAACAACGCAACAAGGCAGTCTACATGTATTTACGTCTATCATCTTCCAAAATTCTCATTACGGAATAAGGAGGATCTAAAACACAACCTCTCCTTAAAATAAAAATGCCTCAGGTATTTAATCATGGGAAGAAGTCCCCTGAGCAACACACCACGACATCATTTGATGTCCCCTGCAGAAACAGATGACATTCTTGGAGAAGGCATCTTGTTTTTTTTTTTTAAGTTTTTTTTTTAGGAAGACACGTTGCTAGGCTGAGACTCTGCTTGTGATGAGCAGAAGGCCCAATTTCTAGCTGTTTTTTTTTTATACCCGTGTTCCTTTGTGAAGGCATTGAAGACCGAGTCCACTAAATTTCTGGAAATTGGGCCTACAAAAACAGCTGAACAGCACTAAAGAAAATTTAATTTTCTCTGCTATATTTCTATCACAGACAGAGTGTGTCATCATGTTGATTGAAAACATCAATGGCTGTCAGATATACTTCAACAACTAAAAACAATATACAGTCAAAGCTCTCTGAGTGGAACTCTCGTAAGCGGACCAAGCTACTTGCGGCCGCCTTGACAACACCCTGTTTGAATTCTCCTCTTGCGAGAATCATTCCCGTTACAAGCGGCCAGCTCCTATTACAGACACATTTTCTGCTTCCAGAGGATGCCCGCTTACGGAAGCTTCGAGTGTACATGTACCTCAACCTACCAACATTAAGTAACGATCCGCATAAGAAGGAAAGTGCTGAACGGCAATGCACGATGGAATGTCAACTTTTTTCATTGTTACAACTAGTGATCTGATTGGCCTAGACTCAAAAACCGCTAAAAAGTTAAGGTTCAAGGTGCATTTTGTCTAATTATTTTAAGGTTTCAAGTAATTTGAGACCCAATCGCACAACACGCAATTTTTAAAAGATATTGTATTTGGGGAACTTCATCAAATAAGCAAAATTATTAGCTATTGTCTTCTGCTATTCTAATTGGTTAAGCACGAACATTTCCTAAAATTTATTTGACGCAAATGGATTTTCTTTATTTTTATACTGAAATATAATTATGAACCATCAGCTCCTCCTCTATTCTTGAAATCAAAGATATTCTATGTGGGAAAGAGCCAATGCCGCAGAACAATGAAGTTTACGGTAGTTCTTATGTGGAGCATCACTTAACCAACAATCTATCCAGTAAACAGATGAAGGACTTGCGTCTTCTTCTGTTATATGCGAAACAGTACCACAACGCATGCAAAACCATGCAAAGGAAAGTAGTTACATCTGAATTTATATCCAAGTTGAAATAGACTTTTAGCTTGATGTGGTTATGCTCCCCTCATCCTAGTTTAATATACTTCGTAGTCCAAACAATATCTGAAATAATTATGTCCTGATTATGTATGTATATTTTAAGATAATTACCTGCTGTTAGCAACACCCTTTCTCTGTGCACATTATGTAACGATTTCTCTTTTCTTTTGTTCAATAATAATAATAATAATAATAATAATAATAATAATAATAATAATAATAATAATAATAATAATAATAACAGTAATAATAATAAATACATGTACTACCCTCTTACCAAGTAATGCCCAGACGCCATCTTTTTCTCTGATGTGATCAGACCCAGTACCGAAGCTTTCCTCGCCACAAAGAGAAATGCGCTGAGCATCCATCAAGTTTCCAAAGAACTTCCACCCTGCAATGTTGTTTTCGAATAATAATGAGTTCATCGCATCTCGGGTGGAGGCACAGTGGTTTTAGTAATATTATTTGACATCAGACTTCTGATCTGGCCCAAGATTGTTGAAAGAGTGGATAATGCTATCTACTGAGTAAATCACTATCCAGTGGATAAACTTCAAGAACACCGATTGTGTTAACCACTGGATAGAGATTTTATCCAATGGATGGTCAGGTGTGATCTCTGCAACTTGTTGTTTTGTTATGCAGTGTCCCTCTCCACCCTGGTGAATAAATGATACCTCGGGGAGGGGAGGGGAGGGGGGGAGGGGAGGAGGGCGGAGGGGAGGAGGGGAGGGGGGAGGGGAGGGGGGAGGGGAGGGGGGGGGGAGGGGAGGGGACGGGGCTACCCTGTAATGGACCAAAGTGGTGGAGTAGTAATTCCACTAGTTATGTGTACATGTACTTCATCACGTGCTTTTCTCCCATCCGGCCCACCCACTTACTCAGTAAGTACATACATGTACTAGACTGACACCCCTCACGGGTGTTACAGGATACATGTATGTGTTGTGGTTCAAATTTTTTTTTTTGTTTGAAAAATTTCAAACCAGTTCAATTTTATTTTGCCTTTGTCTCAGATTCATAACCATATTTTGAGACAAAGGAAAACAAAAATCAAACTGGTTTGAAATTTTTCAAACGGTCCAGGGCTGGAAATAACGGCCGGTCAACGGACAATATCCGGCCTAATTGGGGCTTTGACCGGTGAAACGTTCGTCTTGCCGGTCATGTTGACCGGTCACATCCATAGTGATCCTTTCAAAACTTTAGAAATACAATAAAATAGCTGTTGTTTACTATGCACTATGACTTTAATAAATATCGCAAAGTTATCCTAGAGTTATCTTAAAGTTACCCGTAAAGCTACCGTAAAATTATCGCAAAGCGGCTACCGTAACGTTAGATTAACCGTAACGCTCCCGTAAAACTACCGTAAAGTTATAGCAAAGGTACCATAACGTTATTGTAAAGTTCCAGTAAAACTACCCAATAGTTACCGGTTCCCAGCCCTGCAAACCAAAGAAAAATTTGAACCACAACATATGTGTTCAACTGAGAACACTGACAACGTTCCAAGTGACAATTAACAAGCCATAATTTCTTACCAGTCGGGGTCTCAAAACACTCGATCCCCATTTTCTGTCCTACTCTGTCAATAGCAGCACTAGTCGGCATACTCCGAGCAACACCTTTCAATCCTGTTTTAACAAAGTATGGAATGCACATTGCATTATCTGCAATGACAGCAACAGAATCTGATGGAGTCACAAAGAAACCATTTTGTCCAAGAATCATGTTACGGTCCTAGAATGGAATCACAGGAAAGCATGAGCATGCAGCTACATGTACAGTATCTCTTCTAGTTATTACATAAAGCTACGTGGTAATTTGTCACTTTTAGACTGAAACCTTTTCAGAAGAGAGTTTTTAATGATGGGAGCAGCTTTTAAAGCATTTTCTGTAACTTACATGTACATTTAATTTATACTATTTGTGTTTCCTCTCATTGTGTTTTATCTTGTACATGTACATATTCATCTAAAGAGTGCATTATTGAACTAAGTATTGAAATCAAATCTGCAGTTTTGAACTCATTACATGTAATTCACTCTTGGCATGTGGAATAATGCTTGACCTGTTTTGACTGTGAGAGAAAGATTATTCAATAAACAAAAAAACATATTACATTTGTACAAAAATGTTTTTATTAACTTCTTTAAAGTGCACCCTGTTCCTACCCCGTCACCGTCAAAAGCAGCTCCCAGCTGATGAACTCCTTCCTTAAGCAGTTCAACAAGATCTGCAGCATAAGTCTGATTGGGATCAGGATGGTGGCCTTAAGGAGGAATAAAACCAGTTATTTTTATAATCCATCAAATACTTTTCTTGTGCACAGTCAAAACACATCACATGATGCAGCCAAATCTGAGGAATATCCGATGACATTCCCCAAGTGATATATTCCCAAGTTTTCGAAATATGCATCTTGTGTTCAACATTCAGTTTGTTTATGTCTCAAATATTTGCTTAATTGAATAGAACTGACTATTTTGAACATTAATTTTACTAGAAATATTTTGGAAAAAGAGAGGTCTTCTAAAAAAAATTGATGGCTAATAAACACAATAACCTCCATTTGGTTTCAAAAAAATTAATATGTACAGATAAATTATTTGTCCTTGAACACTATCTGTTCCTTGAAGTTCACAGTTTTCATGAAGCTTAGCTTGCGTAGCTGGCGGTTTTTTTTGTTGGCGCGCGCGATAATTCGCGAGCGGCGAAGCTGCGAGTTTCAAGTTTCGAGCGGCCAGCCATGCAGGCTACATCAAGCTTTGCTCTTGCCTTGGAAAAGAAGACGCTTCTCGAAACATACATTGTTCCTGTACAAACATCTACAGTATGCATATTTTTGTACCAAATGGCAGTTCTTGTTTATATAGAGTAGTTTTCATTTGAGTGTCGTAAAACCAAAACCAAAGTAATTACTCTGACCAATCACAACAGTCTAACAATCCAATGAACCAATCAGAGCTCGAAGCAAATGCATGTAGCTGGTGTGAAGTGCGGGACATGCATGCAAGCAAGTCATGATTGGTTTCAGTTTTGCTTCTGATTGGTTGAGAAAGTGGCGCAAGATTTTTTGGCCAATCAAAAAGCATAGCAATGCAAAACCAAAGCAATTGTGAAATAACTTTCAACACTCAATTGAAAACCAGTCAATTCACAATTAGTTTATTAATTTAGGCCCTTGAGACAATAATTTTTGAATTCCTAGGATTGCAATACATGTCGCTGGTATTCCATACCTCCAAAGTCCTCCTTTGGTTCGCATTTTAAGGTTGCAGTGTCTGGTGCTCCTAACTCCTGACATAAGATTCTTTTCAAATATGGACCAGTTACTGCAATGACAAACGAAAACCTACAAAAATCCATAGGTTGCTAAAATAAACAATTATAGCTTTTAAAAATAACTTCAATACTAAGGGCATGTCTTTATAGGAGGGTTTCTATACAGTATGGTTTAAAAAGTGAAATGTGCTGTAGAGTTGAGTCCCTATGCTTTGAGTTATAGTTTGTAAAGTGTCGCCTACAAGCCAAAAATACACTTTGAGAAAACAGCTCTTAGAAAAACATTTTGATTCATACACAAACTTCCGGTCAAAACATTATGCTGTCACTTCTCTATCAATTTTGAATCTTTCTAAAGACTGATAGTTATTATAATTTCTTTTGGATGAAAGATCATTCTGAAACCTTTATTTTCCCCAAAAGAACAATTTTCAAGAAAATGGGGGATCTAAAGATACTCTGTAACTTAATCAACAGTTTCCAAGGATCCTGTTGTGTCCATACATGTATTAACAGGGTTTCACTGTACTTTTTAGAAAAAAATCCATTAAAACCCACCTCCATGCATAGCATTTGCCACAAACTTGAAAGGTGGCTGATTGCCATCTCCAGAAATCAACTTCTTCAAAAGATCAAAGTCAAAAATCTCCTTCATCAGTTGAGTATAATCCTCTACGGAGTCTCGCACAGTAACAGTGAATGTACGGCCTTCCATCTCCCAGCTGTGACTTCCAGTAGAACTGAGATCAACAGTAATATCCTTGCAGATTTTATATGATGTGATCGTCTTAGTTCGTGAGAAAATCTCATTAGTGACAGCCTCTGGTGCTGGACCTACATGTATTTGAAAAGCAAAATGAAACATCTTTTTTTATTTAATATTAGCTTCCAATCAAAATTTTCCTTGATGTTTTTCATACAGTATTAAAAAATATAAAATGAAAATGAAAATCAACAATAAAGAACCTCCATTTTCAATGTTGTATTTGATTCCAAAGTCCCCATCTGGCCCTCCAGGGTTGTGACTTGCCGTCAGAAGGATTCCACCTGTAGGAAAATACATGTACAGTACAGCTGTAGTTCCACAAAGTGTATAACATGTACGTGTATTATTTATACAATGTATGTACACTTGCAATATAATGTGTATGTAGTACATGTACACTAAGTCTTGTCGCGTTCGAAGATCGTGTTGGTTGTCCTGTGGCTTATGTGCAGTAAAATTTGAGATTTTTTGGTAGACGGTCTTCCAAATGGCCGACCCTATTGTTTTTTTTCAGGGGCTCATTTCCGCCGGAAATTCCTTCGAACGCATCTCCATAATCTGTGATTACTGCTAGTAATATAAATAATTAAAGTTAAGGCATGTATACAGTTTTACCTAAACTAGTTCAGACAAGTTACAGATTGAAAAGCAGACAATTAAGTTACCAAAAAATATAAATAAAAATAGAATTTACTACATTTCATTATACAGCTTCTCTGTTTTAGTAAAGTAAACAGTGCAGACACTACCATGTTATATTTACATGTAAGCTTGATTGAACAGAAGTGATTTCAAGGCAATGCTTGGGAAGGCAAGACAGGGTTGATAGGCGCCAGGGTAGCTGTACATCTGCAGGTGTGTGGCCATTCAAATGAAACCTCTTGGGCATTTATACATTTGCATGGTACCATTAGTTTTTAAATATTTTATAAAGCTATTACCGAGCGGTAAAATGCAGTTAATGGAACGTGACGCCCTAGGGGTAGGTGGTCACGCAAACATTGCCCAGTGAGTAAACAATAAGCAAAGTTTCCATTCATTACATGTATAATGCGTTCTTTTCATAAGCTTGGAATAAATGGGATTTATGTCTAAAATCGATCAGATATGTGGAAATACATGTATATGTTGTAGGTTAAAATATTATTTTAGGTTTAAAAATTATTTCAAACTAGGTTAATTTTTATTTTCCAAAATAAAAATTAACCTAGTTTTATTAACCTAAAATAATTTTAACCTACAACATACAACATATATGTTGTAGGTTAAAATAATTTCAAACTACAGCGTAGGTTGATTTTTATTTTGCTTTGTCCCAGGTAGATTCATTAACATAATCTCAGACAAAGGAAAATAAAAATTAACCAAGTTTGAAATAATTTTAACCGAAAATAATTTTAATCTACAACATAATTATATCTAGAAATATATCTTAGCTTTACTTTGATTGGTTGTAGTTTTCTAAAGCTCTATTCATGGCTTGTAGTTAGCCACGTTGTGTATTTTTACTCTATAGTACAAATGTACAATGCAGTCATTGGTCACACTCAAAGACACTGTCTCGATATAAAAGCAGTTGTACACAATCCCAGATGACATTATACTGGCAGCATTGCATGAAGTAGTAACACCTTATAAATTGTTTCCCACCCTCCCTCCCTTTGGAGATGGGTTGCTTTGTTTACTTGATTAAACTAGGGGTCACTCCTTGTGGTTTGGCTAAGTCTTACCTTTGCCTTCATCTTGTTCGTGATCCAGCCCGGGCAGTGCTGGGGAGATAAGGAAGGCTCTGCCAATACTCTTGTCCTATCCCCAAGTTGCGGGGAAATAAGTGAGGCTTACTTTGTGCGCATAATCTGAAGTCATGAATTACCTGTCACAGGGCTGTGGCCCCCCTATTGTTGTTGTTTTATTGTGTCTCAACATGTTTGGTTGGGTTTGGTTACGTCTAAATAAGTCCAAATAGCAACATAGGAACAGTGACATTTAAACAAAATGAAATTTGGGATTTTTCTTAATTTTTTTATTTTATGCACTCTTGGGAGTTAAAAGATTAACATTAAACCCCATCTAGACCCCTACTGTATGTTTATGGTAACTATACCAACCTCTAGCCTTAATCTTTCTGATAATACAAGACACAGCTGGTGTGGACAAAATACCATTCTGACCAATAACCAGCTCACCAACCTTAGGAATAAAAAAAATGCAAAAAATGATTTTTGACAAAATAAATGTTAGTTTCATTCTTGAAAAGACCAAAAAAAAAAAGAATAATACATTTTTACATGGTGATTTGCAGCTGAAGGAATTTGTGTAATATTACACGCAATTTCATATCCACTGCGTGTAGTTTGTTACACGAAAGTTCATATCCACTGTGTGTAGTTTGTTACATGCAACTTCGTATCCACTGCGTGTAGCTTGCTTGTTACACGCACGTCAAAATAATGCGTGTAAAATGCGTGTAATCTGTGTGTATTACACGCTCTTATGCATGTGTAATGCTGCAATGCACGCGAGCGGTACTGTAGTAATAAACATTGTGTACATTTTGTGCAGTGCAGGCAACTCTCTCTAAGACAGACACGTCGGAACTGGCCCCAACTTTCCATCTAAGAGAGGTATCCGGCTTATAGAGAGTCGAGGTACATGTAACGTGACACCAGTAATTCTGAGATAAATTGACCTACAGTGTATGTACAATGAAGAGATTTCTGTTTTAAGTCTGTTTAAAGTCGTCCACTTATTAAGCTGGAACAACTGGAACAACAATAATATTTATAAAAGTGGACCCGTTTGTTCATATTCAGCACCTACATTTCCGTTTTGAAGTATTTTTCACTAAAAAGCACTTCTCAAGTGTCCATTGACAGTTTCAAATTGTCCATTGTCCGTCTTGGAGAGGTGTCCGTGTTATAGAGTTTAGTTACAGTAAAATGACTGAAAAACGGCAGCGACCACCACCAGGTGTTTGTCTTATAGAGGTGCCCGTCTTATAAAGGTGTCCGTTAAGAGAGAGTTGACTGTATATTAGACACTGTACATGTATGTGTGGTGGTTTACATGTAAATCTTATTTTGGTTTAAAAATTTTCAAAGCAGTTTAATTTTTATTTTCTTTTGTTTCAGATTCATCACCATAATCTAAGACAAAGAAAATGTGTAGTTCCAGAAAAAATCCATACCCACCCCATGGAAGGTCAGCGGAAATTCCTAGGGGGAGGGGGGTCTTAAAAGCCAACATTTTAGAAGCAAAGTATGAAGCTAAACTGGAAATTCCTGGGGGGGACAGGGGGTGCAAAACAAAAAACCTTCCGTGGGGGAGTATGGACATTTTCTGGAACTGCACAATTCAAAATCAAACTGGTTTGAAATTTTTAAATAAAAATAAAAATTAAGCCACAACATGTGCAATATTTAATAATTTATGTAAAATACAATTTTGTCCTTCATGTTATTCTAAAGTCAAAAATCCCTTGGTTCAGTTATTACTGTACAGTACTTACATGTACATGTATATTGTATCTTAAGCCTGGTTCACACTAGTGACATAACGACATAAGAACATGGACAGAAAAGATCAGTTTTTTTCATTATGTACATGCCTCAAACAAAAATCTGTACTTGAAGGACCTGGGAATGGACATGTGATGGGTTTATTCTTCCGCTTCTGCTTACGACTACAACAATCTAGTTTTCAGTAAGTGACAGAGTCATAACGCAATCGGAAGAAAATGGAAACGAAAATGATTATGCAACAGTTACCACGACATTTAAATTACAACGTGTGAACATCACTTGAGCTTGGGCTACCTGTGGTTGTGTAGTCAAAAATCCCAGTTGAGCTGTTGTAGTTTAAATTTTGTTATAGTTTGAAAATTCTCCAACCAGCTTAAATTTTATTATCTCTTGTCTGAGATTCATTGCCATAATCTCAAACAAAGGAAGACAAAAATCAAACTGGTTTAAAAATTTTCCAACCAAATAATAATTTACAATGTAAACCACAACAGAGACACCTGAATGCCAAACATTGAATGTGTTTTAATTTATCGAAATTGCATTTAGAAAACACAAAGCATTAAAGTGTAGTTTAGCCCACCAAGACTCAATTATCTAAACGCATTTATCTAAAGCGCAGAGTTGAAAACATACGGTCTTACCCCATTAGCAGCAGCCATTTTCGCGATGATCTGAATGGCTTCACGCATGAAGAATCTTCCATCGCCTCCAACAACAAGAGTGCATCCCTTTCTCTGTTCCTCCGGGATCGAGTCCAAAATGCATTGTACAAAATTCTCTGTGTAGTGTGGTTGCTGGAACACTGTGACAGCTTTTCTTAAACCCGAAGTGCCGGGTTTTTGCCCGTCAAACGGAGAGCTTTTTTGCACCGTGATATCCACCATGTTTCTTCATTGCCGAAGCAGCGATCACATGGGTCGGCGGTTTGACACGTGTCACTATCACATCCAAGTCACGCGGGAATACATGCTCCTTCATGACACGAGTTTTGTCACGCAATTTGGTTTAGGAATAAATGCTCCGTAGGGTTTCAAAACATAGGGTCTCAATTAAGTTTATCCATGCTCATGAAATGAAACATACCCCATTAGTAGCAGCTATTTTTTCGATGATCTGAATCCATTCTCGAGTGAATAACTCCACCCACACAGTGGTACTCTCATATACACTCTTTTTTATATATACTACTAGTAACGTCTAATTTTTGGGCTGAGTGTGAGCTGGGGCTGCACGTTATTATTTTTGGGGGGCGATTTGAGCCTGAAAACGTTCTTAGCAGGTTCTTAGGGTAAATAGGCTCGATTTCCAGCTGTTTTGAGCACCCGCGTTCCTTAGTGTTGGGAGGCGGATCTGAAAACCGGACCCATACATACATACATACATACATACATACATACATACATACATACAGACAGACATACATACATACATACATACATTACGATAATTTTTTTTTTTCGTTAAAAAGCTTGTGGGGTCGTGTTTTTAAGAATTAAACTAACCTAACGACTGAAACGGCCTCAAACGGCTGAAAATCGAGCCTATAGATCAGAATAAATGGTACAGTAGTTCAGCAAATTATAGGTGCAGTTCTACAAAATTGCTAATTATTAGACATGCTCAGCTAGTATAAAATGGAAAAAGACTTTTATTTATTTTATCTCATTTGTAAAACATGGTATATAGAGATGTTCTTAACCTCCTTTGCTCTAATTTACTTGTTTTATTTGGAGACCGTAGATCTTTTTAGATCCGATATGCTGTTTTATTTTTTACATGGTATTGGCCATGTGTTCGTTGAGGGATGGTTTCTGTCTATCCTCATTTACTTTATCGCGACAACGACATCATATTTCATGATATTTCTTTGCCTATTACTCCAGTTACTCATGGTCACTCGCCGCTGTAACGTGGGTCAATTGGCAAACTTTTGAATTTGAGCTCATCTGTGGTCACTAGTTTTTCTATCTTTTTGCTGCTACACCGTGCTGACGAAACCCAACCAGGTCGAAACAGCTTTCCACGGTTGCATTTTGGCTTACAGTTTGGGCTCTATCATGTCGTTGTCGCATTAAATGTTCTACGTAGAATCAGCCTTGCTAATCTATACTTTGATTTTCTCTCTATTTTTGGCTGACTAGATCGTACGTACACCAGCAGCATTTTCGTTCGCGGTCCTTTGCTTCTTATTTACTTTTTATGGTTTTCAAACAGTTTTTTCTAGGATGGGGTGTAGAAATCAGAGAGTTTTGGTCTGGAATAAGGTTAGACTGCCTAGCAGTTCTTTCCTTTCGGAGAGCGCGGAAGGCGCGTGAAAGCATTTTTTTGCTCCTTTTCGCGCCCATCTCCCGTTCGCTATTCGAGCTTGGAAGGGAAAAGGAAACGACGGCTACGCGGACTAGAATATGTACTGATCAGTGGTATGAAGACAGAGTTTCTGGAAAATAGCGAGTCTGTGATTGGGTAGGGATTATTGGTGCCTAGCATAGAATAAGGGTGTTAAGGGTTTCAGAGCCCCAGCGGCACACCACTACTCAAAGATGTATATAAAGAGTACCATATCCTCCCCCCCTCTCCCCCTCCGACACACAGCCGAGGTACACAGCCTCGTGTCCAGGTAACAGGTAGAAGAGAGAAGTGGAACATACGAAACGGCAAACTGATCTTTATGGAAGAAAAATAAAAACAAAAGTTTTTCGTTGTTCTTTACCCCGTAAGCATAGTTTTAAGAACTACTTGACAATTCGACATATTTTTCCTTTCAGTTTTGTCCTTTCCGATATGTGATTTATTGGCGATGAGAAAAGTGCTTTCCTACAATTTCTACGGTCGGTTAGATCATGAGCTATCATGGGTAGCAGAAAGAGTTTTGGCAACTTAAGTCATCCCTCAATCCTAAATAGCCAAATTAAAGCAGGACAATTTTCATCCATCGCTAAGTTTCTATCAAAGTTTGACCTCGCATGGCCTAAACGGCCATGTTTCTTCGTAGCGAGCGTTATGGATTTCTGACAAAGCTTGTCTGCGCCCTTTGCCGCGCCGGTCAATCAAATCCAACCAAAGCTTATAACGTACACGGCCGTTTAGGTCCGTTTATACAGCAAGGTAAAACTTCGATAGAAACCTAGCGCTAGATGAAAATCGTACTGCTTTGATGCTTTTCAAGATTAAGGGATGACTAGGCTGCTACTATTAAAACTCTCAACTTGAAGCAAGAAAGAGATATGATTATCATAGAAAGTGAACTCACCCGAGCATTCTGCTAAAGGTAAGTGTTTGTTGGTATGTTGTCAAATTTTAGTGAAATTCAAACGGTTTTAAATCTTGAAAACGTGGAGTGAACACAAAATATTATTCTTACTTATTATTTAGGGTCATTTATAGTTTCTGTTTAGAAACAGAATAACTTTCAATCAGATAATTAAAGTTGAGCTGTTTCCGTGTTTCGCTCGGAGGCCCATTAATTTTAAATAACCCGTTGTTTACCGCACTCGATCTCTTCCAGTTTACTTTAGAAGAACCGCGTAACTTTGATCGAGCTGTTGAAAATTTGTCAACAATATTTTTTATTAAGCAAAAAGATTGTAACAGATTTTCTTTACTTCTTTTATTTTTTATTTTTATTTTATATATATATATATTTTTTAGGATTGTAACAGATCATTCTCGTCCCCAGAGCCGCTTGGCCCTCTTAGCCGTCAGAGCCTGAACACGTGGTTCGGTGCGCAGGCTCCGACGGTTAAGAGAACCAAGCGGCTCTGGGGACGAGAATGGTAACAGATGCAGGACACATTTTATACAGCTTTTGTGTTTAAATAATATTTTAAAAAGTTCTGGGAGGTTTTAGAACATTTCCATAACATGTCTGTACACTATATTTGCTATATACTGTGTGAATTCTCCTGGTCGCCTTTTTAAGCCTAGTGCCCCGCTAGGCAACAATGTTGAGTTCGTTTGGCCGGCTCATTCAACATCGTTTAATGACAAAGTTTTAATGATGTCGCATTCGTATGGCCAGAGCTTTACGTCAATAAAATTGACAGCAATGACTGTTAATCAGTGACGTCACTGCCCAAGATAGAGACTAGGCCCAAACGAGGCGGAACCACATTGGACAAGGCTGGCAAGAAGAGTTTGCTTCTAAAATATGGAAGAGCTTCTTGCGAAAAGAATTGTCTCCAAGGGTCATCTACCTCGATGTTTTTCACTCTTTTTGCTGTTGGTGTTGTGTTCCTTTGTCAGCACAGGTAAAAGACTTTTCTTAAATTTGAAACCACACTTTTTATTCGGTGATTCTAAAGCGGAAGAATTTAACGCTGGTGTATTAGAGTCAGCTTTTTCGCTTTTATACAAACATTGTACCTCACGTTTCATACCACACGTTTAAGCCGGATTATCTTTTACTACACATGTACGATTTGTTTTCATCTAGTATTTCTGAAAATTAATGTTTTAAAGAAATCTAATTAATTCGATCAGCAGGCCCGAAATTAACTTTTTCATATAGGCGCCAAATGATGACTCAGACTCCAAATTCTTTGACGGCCAGATGGAAAGTTCTGTTCACCAAAAAAAGTAATCAAATTTTTGAGTTCATATTAACTCAACTATCGGTGGAAGAAAAGAAAGAAAGCTGTCAACGCAGCTGAGTTTGGAGATCAAGAAAGCAGCTTGCTAACGGAATACTCATTACTTTTTCTCTCATTTCTATTTTAATTCTTGTGTCGATCTTCTAGTCTTCTAGACTGTGAAATATCCGCGCGTATTATTTACTGAACCATCGAATAAGGTGTATGTATCATACCCGCCAAAGTTTGTTAGCCAAAATAATTTTTCAGCAAATGGTCGACTATAAGAGACGAACACAAATAGCGACTACAAATAGCGACGCTTCTTCCTTATGCTGTTCAATTACAGACTGATAGACAAATGAGACAAATTAGTTTATTTTAAAGCGGCAATTTCGCCTACTTTAGCATCACTTTGTGAAGCCAAGAGCATAATTGTGTCAATGGAAATATAAAACTAAAGCTCCATTTTCTTAACAGTTACTATACTATGCACTGTACTTAAACTATGAATTCGTTTTTCTGGCTGCGGAAAGCCTGGATGGAAATAGAATGAAACTTTAAAAATTGGCCATTACTGAGTGCGTGCTGTTATAATTATGCAGATCAGTTGCGCTGCGGCCCGTAATTCGCCTTGAGAGAGATGTTTGCTTAAAACATGTACCCCCCTGTCCGTCTAAGAGAGGTGTCCGCCTTATAGACTGCAAAAAGGCTATACTATTTAGGTAAGCCTGTTCCAGGCGTTTAGATAGTGGGAAGCGACACGAACGGGAAAATGCAAGCGGAGAAAATGCGAGAAAAATTGCGCGAGAGGGCGAAAGAACGGCCGCACTCTCTTTCTCGCCTATCCACTGACGTCATCACGCGTATACTCGCAATATCTTTAACTCGCTCCCCACTACCTGAACGCCTGCAACAGGCTATCTTTAAGTTTCTGGCGAGTGCCGTATGCGAGCGGCGGCAAATGCGCTAGATAGGACCGCAGTGATGTATTGTGGTTTAACGCACTTACTAAATTTAATAGTTGAACAAATCTCAGGCGCGCCGACCGTCAGAGAGTTTGTGACCTTTATCGACTCCGGGAGAAGAAATTCCTTCGCTTCTTATTTAAAGATCTGCCCGTTTCTCAAAAGTCCCGGTAACTTTTCGGGCCCGGAAAGGTATTTTCAGCCTGCAATGTTCACATTAAAGATGCATATTTGTTGATTTTACCCCCCTCCCCCCTTTGGGTTTTTGCGATGTTGCAATATTTCGGAAATATTTTACATCTAATAGATAGCCCGCGATGTGCTCTACAAGATAAGGTAAATATTATGGGTTGGGGCGCTGCTGGGGGTCCGTGACGTCATCCAAAATGGCCGCCAAGATGGCCGCCATCTTGGATTTTACTAAAAATTCAAATTTATCGGGAAATGCGGAAATTGCAAATATTGTTTGCTAGAGTTGCAAAATAACATACAATTAAACATTTTGATGCTTTTGGTAGCATTTTATATGTTTTTTCGCTGAAAAAAGGTGAAAACACGCATTTTTCTTCAAAAATGGGTTGACCACGTGTTACTTACGACGTCATATCTCGTTACCATAGCAACCGGCTGTCGCCAAACTTTACCAACTTTACCGTGTGTCAAGGATAAATGAACAGCTACTGAAAAGGGCATGTGCTAATCTTAAATGGTCTTGAAAATATCGGAGAAAAACATTAAGGGGGGTGGCAACCACCCCCTCCCTCCCTTGTGCGTCCGAGGGTTAAAGGCTAAGCAATAAAATTCTAATGTGACGAAACAATTCCGGCTAGTTTGGGGGTTAATACATACTATAGATTCAGATTTTAAAATTTAGCTCCGTGCCCGGGAAAGTTATCGTGTTTTCGAGAAACGGGCCCCAGGGCCTTAAGGCCAGGGCCTAGCTACCGAAATGTCGAAATTAAGAAAGAAGCAAAGTTATAGTAAAACTTTTACTGAAAGGCTGTCACATTTTCACGAAATAAATCTCTAACATGCCTAAAACATCGTTTTAAAAAAATCCACTTTTATGGTGACACTGTAGGAAGTCATTTTCTAACGCGAAGCGTAATGAATGGGTTATCGCTGTCGTGGCAAATATGCAGATGAACACTCACTCGCTCGCTCACTCTATCAGCTGTAAATTTTTTGTCGAGCAATGTTTTAAATTAGTTTTGTTTCGAATGCGTTGCGTAACAAGCTTAAGAACAATGTGAATCCAGCGATAACAATAACTAAGTTTTTGTAAACGAAATTGAATGAACAATAAACTTAAATATGTTTCGCATTTGCATTCCTTTGATGAATAAACCAAATTTGTCTTTCATATCTTAGCGTGACACAAATTCGTGTTGTTTGAAATGGGAGAGAAATGGACACGTTTATGCGCTAAAGGCCAACTTTCATGTGGGTCAGTTCCTCAAGTGAAAATATATCCTTGTGTTTTTTTTAATTAATTTATTTATTTTTTTAATTTTATTGCTGTATTACACTACTCATTACATGTTTTAGTTATAAACACTAATACAATACTTACGATACGCTTACATATCACGCTTATAACATAGATACACTTATTAACACTACAGAGACTACACTTACTTATTAATTAATACTACACTTACTTATTAATTAATACTACACTTACTTATTAATTGCTAACAATAAAATTAAAATTAATAATAGTCCGGGAGATAAGGGACAAAAAATGGCGGAATTGTTCAAATTGTGATACAAGTATGAAACTTTCAGTAAATGTAGCTTTAAACATGTAGATTAAAATAAAAGCAAGACCCCAGCTGGATCTTTCTCCCCAAGCCGGTATTTTGGGAATTTTAATATGAGGTCAGCGGTTTGAGACAGCGGGCTCATGCTTATTTAATTTCTTGGCTTGGACACTCTGAATTTACGATAAAACAAGCGGAAAGGCTGCTTTTTTAATTTGAAACGGTTAATTTTGTCAATTCTATCAATTTGTTTTTTAATCTGGCCTACCTGTTGCCCGGGATATATCTTTAGTTGATGTTGACACTCAGCAAGTAGTGCCTGGTTGATTTTGTCAGTAGCGCCTGGTTGATTTTAGCTTGCGAACAACAACGTGCTCGAAACTTGCAGTGTTTTGGATCTTGGATTATGGAAACTGGTCAGGTAAGGGCAGAAAAGAACTGGAATTTGTGTGCTTTATGTGAAAAAGAAACGGAGGAAAAGTTAGTGTGTCCTTCTAATAGTACTCGAAAAAACTACGGCTCAGGGTACAAAAGTTTGGCAGACAATTTGAATCAATTTCGCGAGATCGGTGAAGTGCCCATTGAAGTCCCATTGTCGAGCCTCGATGAGGGAAATGGAATAGAACAAACGTTAAAAGATCATGAAGCAAAATGGCACAAATCTTGCTCCAACAAATGCAGCACTCTTAAGCTTCAGAGAGCTCAGAAGAGAAAACTTGAGGACAGCTCGGTTGAAAGTTCTGAAGCGCCGAGTCCTGTTAAGACTCGTCGCACTAGTTTCGTTAAATCACCCAAAGACGTAACAGCAGAATCTCAACAAACATGTTTCTTTTGTAATGAAACTGGAGATAATCTTCGCAGAGCAGCTACTCTTTCACTTGACAGCAATGTCAGAGCAGCCGCTACAAAACTACAAGACCGAAGGCTTTTAACAAAACTTGCAGCCGGTGATTTGCCTGCTATCGATGCATACTATCATGCAGGATGTCTTGCTGGCCTATACAATCGTCTAAGAAGTATTTCACCTAAAGAGGAAGCAGATAACACCCTTCAAGTCTCCCTTGAAGCCATTGCTTTAGCTGAGTTAGTTTCATACATTGAGGACAATGCTAACCAAACAGTTTTTAAGCTGTCCAATTTGTCAAAGCTTTACTCCTCCAGACTTGAGCAACTTGGAGCTTATGTTCCCGAGCGGGTAAATTCCACAAGGCTGAAGGAGCGACTGCTCTCACAGTTGCCTGATCTCCGTGAATATAGCGAGGGGAAGGAGGTAAAGCTTGCTTTTTCAAGCGACATCAGTGCAGCTTTGCAGTTTGCTCAGGACTATGATTATGATGCAGAAGCTATCCATTTAGCTAAAGCTGCCACATTTGTCAGGAAAGAGATGCTCACTAAGCAGCAGCAATTTAATGGATCATTTGAGTCTGACTGTCATCACCAAGCGGTTCCTAAATCTCTGTTAGCTTTAGTGAACATGATATTAGAAGGGCCTAACATTAAGAACCAAAACAGTCAGGAAGTGGGGATAAACGTTGCCCTTGTGCTCTCTCAGCTTTTGATATTTAATGCAGTCAAACGTCAGAGAAATCCTACATCTGAAAGTACGGCAACCCGACATAGCTTGACGAGGGAGACGCCATTGGCAATCTATGTAGGACTTCTTCTTCATGCTGAAACACGCAAGAAGAAGTTAGTCGATAAGTTTTATAGAATGGGGTTGTCCATCTCCTATGACAGGGTTATGCAAATATCTGCAGATTTAGGAAACGCTATTTGCGCACAATTTGAAGAAGAAGGGGTTGTGTGCCCCTCAAAGTTAAAGAAGTCTGTGTTCACCACTGCTAGCGTGGACAACATCGACCACAATCCTACTGCACGTACAGCGAAAGATTCGTTCCATGGAACTGCTATCTCACTTACTCAGCACCCAAGTACCGACACAGAAGGCATTGCAAGAGATCGGGTGGTAATCAGTTCTGATTCCCCAAAGAAGAAAACAGTGACCGAACTGCCAGAATCGTACACAGATATTCAACCTGTAGCGGTGCAAGAGAAAAAGGATTGTTACGTTCCAAAGGGGTGTAGAACTGCAAAACCTGCAACAGATTTGATCGGCGAAGGCATGGAATCGGAGTTTCAATGGCTGGATAAAGTCGAAGGGTTGTTAGAAAAGGACAAACTGGACAAGGAAGACTACATCTCTTGGTCAGCCCACTTTGCTTCGCTGGAGTCCAATGCACCACGATCCCAGGCAATTACTGGGCTTTTACCACTCTTTGATGAAAATGCTCATACAGTGGCCATGATCCAGCATTCAATGAAGATCGCTAAAGAAGCAGTTGCTTATGTTAACCCCAACCAAACACCTGTAATAGCTATGGACCAACCATTGTTTGCTATTGCAAAGCAAATCCAGTGGGAGAAAGCCGATTTGTACGGAAAAGAAAAATATGTTGTAATGATGGGTGGCTTGCATGTAGAAATGGCTTCGTTGAAAATGGTGGGGCACTTGTTGGACAATAGCGGGTGGGACAGTGCATTGGTGCAAGCTGATATTACGACTAGAGGAAGAGCTGATGGTATTCTGAGAGCTGCCCATATTACAAGATCTCGCTATGCCCATCAAGTAAGTGCCTGCGCTCTGTATATATTACAGAAAAAAGCGTACAAGAAATACACAGAAAGCCGTAGCTCTTGCGATGTTGATTTTTCAACATGGGTTCAAAAGAAGAGAGATGATCACCCACAATTTCAGTTCTGGGCAACAGTACTAGAGCTCGAGCTGACTGTTTTAGAGTTTGTCAGATCCATCAGAGAGGGAAACTTCCACCTTTATGTTGAAGCTCTTAGCAAACTAACACCCTGGATGTTTGCACTGGACTTGTATAACTACTCCAGATGGCTGCCAGTACACATACGGGACATGATGATGCTAAAAGAAAAGCTTCCCTCAGTGTTTGCTGAATTTGTTCGGGGGAAATTTGTAGTTCAGAAAACTCAGCACTTCTTCTCGTTGATCGCGTTAGACCATAACCACGAACAGCAGAACGAGGCAATCAAAGGCGATGGAGGAGCTGTAGGTCTCACAGAAAGTCCATCTGCCCTTAGGCGCTGGATGGTAGCTGGGCCTGAAACCGCACGGCTGGTAAACGAATTTGAGTCTACCTTTGAAGCCACAAAACCTTCTGACAAACGTCATCACGAGCAAGTACCATCCGTCCAAAAGGCCTTTTCCAACGATGTCCAAGGACTTATCAGTGTACTTGAGGAAATGGGAAACCCTTTTATGGAAGATAGCACCCAACTGATTGCGCTGGATACAAAGCAAATTATGCCGGAATGTGTCGTCCAAGCGATCAAGACAGCTAAGCAAAAGGGACAGTCTCAGTACGATCAGTTTGTAGAAGAGAGGCTGGTTAAATGCTCCAAATACCATCCATCTACCATCCATCTAAACAAGCTTCCGCTGTTTGGAACAACAGAAAAGTCAGCAAGTAACAAGACAAGAAATCAAATTTCAGCACTTAAAAGGCTCTACATCGCGTGTCAAGCAAGAGAAGGTAATCTTCAAGAATTTTTTAAACATGAAAATCATGCCAGTCCCCCCTCACTTTCTTGCGCTGGCAAAATCCGTTCTGGACAAAAATCAGACTTAGTCCAGGTACTTGAAGCTTCGACTACAGTAGAGCGTCCAGACGTCGATGTCAAAGTCTTTGATGCTGCTGCGATTGTTAACATGCTACAACCTGGGAAGTCTAAGACATTTAAGGACTACGCAACTGTATTTCTTGATTATGTCATCAAACAAGCCCAGAATGTCAAGAGAGTAGATTTGATATGGGATCGATACTTCGAGAACAGCTTAAAAAGAAGCACAAGGGAGACCAGAGGATCGGGAGTCCGAATACGCGTGTGCGATAATGCATCCATTCCAGGCAACAATACTTAGCAGAGAGTGTGACTGCAATCCAGCTGCCAGGGGTGGTGGTTATCACTACATCTGGTATTGACGTGCTCAGCTCTTCTCCAGTAGAGACAGAAGGTCTTACCCCCTGCAACCACGAGGAGGCGGACACAAGGATCTTCATCCATGTGAAGCACGCATCAGCCAGAGGTCTTAAAAAGGTCCTGATCAGGACGGTTGACACTGATGTTGTGGTACTTGCCATAGCGTATGCAAAACAGCTGGATCTACAAGAGCTGTGGATTGCCTTTGGAGTTGGTAACCATTTCAGATATATACCAGTCCACAAGGTCGCCAACTGTCTAACTCAACAGCAGTGTGAAGCCCTCCCATTTTTTCATGCTGTCACAGGGTGTGACACTGTGTCACACCTTTCCGGTAAAGGAAAAAAAGACAGCTTTTCAAGCTTGGAAGTCGAATCCTGAAGTCACTGAAACCTTTCAAGTGTTGTCATCTCCACAAGAAACTGTTTCTGAGGAACAATGTCGTCTCTTGGAGCGATTTGTTGTTGTAATGTATAGTCGAACGTGCGCTCAACAGACAGTCAACAAAGCCAGACAAGCTTTATTTGCACAAGGCAATAGAAGTATTGAAAATATCCCGCCAACGCAAGCCGCCCTTGAACAGCACGTTAACAGAGCAGCCTATCAAGCAGGTCATGTATGGGGTCAAGCGCTGGAACCTATGCAGGAACTCCCAAGTCCGTCAGAGTGGGGTTGGCAACAATCACCAGAAGGCTGGTCTCCGAGGTGGACTATGCTAGATGAGGCATCAAAGGCTTGCAGCGAACTGATAAAATGCGGTTGTAAAAGGGCCTGCCGTGGACTTTGTAAATGTACGAAAGCAAACCTGCCTTGCACTGCCCTGTGTTCCTGTGCAGGAAGTTGCTACCAAGAATGACCTTCAAATTGGTAAGTTTTACGATGAAATCTATAGAGAAATAATCCTACTGGAAAAAATAATTAAAGATGTTATTTCACTGCAAACTATACAATAATAATTTAGACCGTAATAAGCTAAATGAAGCGTTTCCATTTTTTCAGAAGTTGGGTACCCTGTGGTTTTCCATACAAACCTTATATGAGAATTTGTAAGACCGTTTATTTGCGTACAAGGCAAGATCCGAGATGGGTCTTGCTTTTATTTTATTTCTTATGGCCAAAGGACTATGCAGACCAATTTTGGCACTTGTATCACATTTTGAACAATTTTACCCCTTATCTTCCGGACTATAACGTTCACAGACACGCATACACACATGTTGAGTTCATTCATTAATTATGACACCTTATAAAGGATATTTTACAGTTTTCTTCCAAACTATATATCATATACATTATATTGTCCATTTCAATAAAGTTGGTAGCTAATGGAAACACCAAAATTATTAAAAATTTACAAGTGTAGATACATACTGATATATGGTAAGGGGAAACAAAATTATGAAAAATGAATAGACTGTTCTCCATGGTCATCATGTTTTTCTACTGAACAGTGTATGTAGACCATAAATATCACACATATCATATCGCGGATTAGGGTATTTTAAAAGATATCGAGCCGCGTGTTTATAATTTAAAGGTCAAATGAACCAAAAATTTGAATTCCTGAGCTTTTTAGGAGGTTACATAGCTAAAAGTACGAAGATTTCCGAAGGCTTCACGAAAACGTTTCTGAAATGGCCGCGCGCTTCAAGTGATAGGATTGGTAAGGATTGTGACGTCAGTATTGGTAGCGCATTCCCAGTCTCTTCTCTCCTGAGAATTCTCAGTCGCTCCTGGTATTCTAGCTTGTGCATATTCTTAAAATTAAAGATTTCCACTGTTTTCGCATTGAAAATGGCCGAGGAGCTAGAACCGAATCAAAGCTAGGGCTTCGAGCGATGAAATGCGCTTGCTTCGAGAAACTATATAATATATATTTATATAATTACGGTTTCTTTTAACGTTTAAATGGATAATGAAAAAAAATAAAATTTTAGTTTTTTTCAAACCACCTCGCTAGGTAGTTTAGTCAAGTTAACTTTTCATGTCTGTCAATAATTTCCGCTTACGCGGTAACTTTTGTGAAGGTAAACTGTTAAATTCATAGTCACGCCGTTTAAATTTCAAGTAAAGACAAGAGAATTAACCGTCGTGTGTTCACGTTCTCCACAAAAACTTAGAATGACCTTGTTGTTTTGCAGGAAACGGCAAGGAAAGGTACCAAAATATAAAACGCACGTGCAGGCATTGTTTTCGCTCATTAAACCTATTGTTTTCACCTACAAACCTTGACTGTTTTGCGGTGGTCAATAGTGACGTCACTTTCCGACGATTTTCCCGATCGCTCTACGATTATGAAGGCCAAAAAGTCGCATTTTTCGACTTCCAATATCTCCGCGATGCCAAGTCCAATTTGTTTCAAACTTCAGAATATGTTTATTTGGTAGTTATTAAACATATTGCACCAATATTGGACTAAACGAAAAAATGTCTAACTTTTGGTTCATTTGACCTTTAAACAAATCGTACATAAAGCTTCCAAGAACGCAACCAAATCGACTAAGCACATGTCTTGATTCAAAATTTTTATTTAACTACATTTCGATACCTTTTTGTAAGGAAGGGTCGCTCAAATATGAGCCAGCGATGTGTAGAGCATTTCTTATTTACGGGTTCGCTAACACCCGGGTATCCGCTGAATAGTGATTTATCCGGTGGATAACGCCATCCACCTTTTGAACAATCGGGTCCACTGAAGATTCCAAGATTCCTTGGATAGCGTCAAAGAAGCTCTCATGCTATTCACTGGCTATTATCACAGCAAAAAATTACAAGATGATTGTTTGGCTTCTGAGTATAAAGGTTTTAAATGTGTCACGCAATAAGTCACGCTATTTCAGATAAGCCGTGAAAATAAACAAATTTGAACCAGTTGAAGTTTATTTTGCATTATAGATGCTTATAAGCCAATTTAATGGCACTTATGGTGAATACAATATTTTGTGGTGAGATTAATTAAGACTTTGAATTTTTGGCCGCCATGTTGGTGCCCCTTGTTCGTCTATTATAACTCTTGAACGAAATGTTCTTGCGCTTCAAAATTTGGCCCAGATGTGTAGTTTTAAACTCTTTACAATTCCATAAACATTGTAAACATTGTGGAATCGAAAACTGTTGTTGAATGCTTCTGAATTTTGATATGAAGTAAGTGAAAACACTCGGCTACACGATCGACGATTGACTTTAAAGTTTTGTTTCATTTTTTTTTATTCCAATTAACTATGGAAAATGTTACTTTAGAATTATTTCATTTTCTTTCGATTTTTTCGTTAGAAAATGTCCTTCCATATCTTTGAATCGCGCCCTGCGCAACGGGTTTACCGAGCGAAACGAAGAAAAACCCTGATATAGCAGGTTAACCCAACAAACTAACACCTTTCGCAGGGCTGCCGACTGTTGCAAGTGCAAGACCCTGGAATGAATTGAAAAAATATCGTTCAACTTTCAACTTCAAACGTCTTTGTTCGTATCCACACGTAATAAAGAAAAAATAAAGTTCAGGCCTCGTACAGTCAGGGAGACGTCGGTATACATTATTATGAAATTCCAAATAACGATTAACAACGATTAACGATTTAACGAGGGCAATAAATCCCAATGCAGACACAGGTAGCTCGAGCTTAATATATGATGATAAGGCAGCAATAAAATCTAAAAGAACTACACACAAGTGTTGTTTTTATCTTTCATAATAAAAGTAATACAAACGAGAATTAGCGCCATTTTGAATTAATAACTATTCCATTTTTTGTATCTCTTTTAGACATTGTTGATAACAGAGGGAGCGAATTCATTCTTAGCTTCATCTCTCAACACCCAAGCCCAACTCATAAATTCGCAGGATACAATAACCTTTACCTCTCGACTTTCGAAGACGTTCACGTCCGCGTTCAGGTTCCTTTCCTAAAACAAAAGTGGGATAAACAGTACGACATGCGCGCTGGAGATACAAGAATAATCAAACTTCCGGGTAATCTACGCACAGATGCCTTCACGGGAAAGGACAAGAAGGGTATTCGCATCATCGCAAATAGTTCTCTATCCGTGCACGGACTTCAAAGGCGAGTCGACCTGGGCGAAGGATTCCTTGGGCTGCCTGTGGATGTACTTGGTAAGGACTACATTGTTCCAACGTATCCTCCTGTGGTCAGCTCTATCGTCCAGGTTGTAGCTAAAGAAGACTACACGCAAGTATCGTTTAAGTTGCGTTTACCAGACGATGGAAGGGTCATGTATGGTACTGACAATGCTGGTAATAACCAGTTTTATTACAACGGGGATTTTATAAACGTCACTCTTAATAATCTTGAAGTGTTTCAAGTTCAGGGCGATTCTGATCTCAGCGGTACAAGCGTGACGTCATCCAAACCAATTGCTGTCTTTTCTGGAAATGACTGTGCTACGGTGCCTATTTACGTACAACCGTGTAATCAACTTGTAGAGCAGATACCCCCTGTGAGTGTTTGGGGTAGGGACTTTATTACCAGCCCCTCGCCTAATCGTGCTTCTGGGGGAGATGAATTCCATGTCTTAGCGTCAAAAGATAACACAAACGTTCACGTAGACTGGCAGTTTAAGAAGAAGCTAAGCAAGGGAGAAACATACCAAATTGTAGCACCGTGGAATAAGTATTTAGAGATATCCACTTCTAATCCGAGTCTCGTTGTGCAATACACCAGTGGAGCTGGTTCTCCATCAATGAGCATAATGCCTCCAAGACAGTGGGCCTCCAATGACTACACAGTTTACGTTGCAAACGGCGTTGAAGGCTACATGAACGTAGTCATTGACACAAGATTACGAAGTGGTCTTCATGTCAAGGGCCCTCTGGACAGCGTGCCGATGAATTGGAACACTCTTGCAGGAGGATTATCTCAAGTTTCACTTCATTTGAGTAAAAGTGGCATTTACTATGTTTATCATGATAGTCCTCTTGCGAACTTTACATCCGTTATGTACGGAATGACTTCGAAAAAATTGTTTTCCTTTCCAGCTGGCTTTAAGTGGGAGTTACCCATAGATCCGAATTGTTCAAAAACACAGCCACAGGGTGGTGATGAAATAGATAACGACTGCGACGGTATCACCAACGAAGAATTAGCCAATGGCAAGGACGATGATGGCGATGGTCTAGTTGACGAAGATCTGATCACACCACATCAATTTATTGAGCTGATGCGTAAAGGTTAGTGCAAATAAGAAAGGATTGCAGATCTTAGTTAAAAAGACAGTGTCCCGCAGAAATATGGACATTTCACTTATTTAATTTCCATGTTATATTGCCAAATGCCAAATTACATAAAACGATTCTGCAGAGCAAAACATAACAAGTCGTTTGGGGATAAAGTGCAGGATTACAAGGACGGAAGTTAAACCTAAAGTTAATTCCTTAACGGGAATGCAAATGGAACGGAAATGGCACACACTTAAGAATTTTCGCAAATATAGTTGAACCTCCCGTAAGCGACCACCCAAAGGTCAGACCACAAGGGGTCTAAACTTTCAATTATATGAATCTAAATGTACAAAGCATCTATCAGCGCGAAATATTTTATCATATTGAAGTTTTCAGGATGGAAGGGACAAAAATTCGGGTTATCGGACTTTTACTGTAACAATTAAGTCAATTGGCGTCTGTGGTGATATCGAAATACGGCGAGGCGAGTGGTCGCTTACCAAAGGTTAAAAACAATTTAAATCACCAACGTTGGAAGTGTATGGTCGCGATTAGGCTCGATTTCCGCCGCTTTCTCGCGTCCGGTCTCTGAGCCTCCCTGTCTTTTCGGGGGAGGAGCGCGGGCTCGTTTCCCGAACAGCGGCTGGTAGTCGAGCCTAGTAGGTCGCGATCGCTTACGAGAGGTGGTCGCTTAGGAGAGGTTTCGATGATTTGACTGGAAGAAATTTGGTATTTTGGAAATTCGGTCGCTTACGAGAGGTCAGGGTCGTACATGGAGGTTCGACTGTACCAAATTGGCAGAAAAGTTCTATTTTGCGAAATAAGATGAATATTAATTAGCAGTTTTCTTAAATCACTTACATGTACCGTGACGGGGGGTGAGACAGTTACAAGACAGTTGTTTGTTCGACAGGAACACGAATTTAGCGCGAGTCACAAGCACGTCACAACCAAAGAAATTCGCAAAATAGTAGTTTGCCAAAAAAAATATTTTGCAAGTAGATTTCGTTTTTAATAACAATCACTCCATGTTACAGATCAAAGGCTCTTGTGAGCCAGCCCGTGAATAAGAAATACTAACGCGTAACGAAATATTGCAATGTGTCAATGCCAGTCCGTTTAAAGAAAGGTCCTGACTAAGATTCGAACTCGCGTCTCTCGACTGCTATTACATACACTACGTCATTAGGCCATGAAGACGTTTGGTAATAAGGTAAGGAAACTTTTATTATTTTAACGTAGATATGCGGTAAAACGCGTATAAATTAAATTGCGTGTCGCTATTGAAAAATCCAGTTGAATATCGTCACAAGCAAAAACAATCCCGATTTCCCTTCCTTTCGTTTTGTTTGGTTGCACAAAATAGAATAAGCCTTTTTATCCTTATCAGAAGCGTGTCTTTATCTAATCCAGGCTTAACTAATCAATGACATCAATGACATCAATGTAATCAATGAGTAATCAATGGGTAATCAATGAGTAATCAATTGATTACTCATCGAATATTGCCAATACTCAATGAGTACTAAATGACTAACCACAAAATTTTTGGTCATTGATTAGTCATTGATGTCATTGATTAGTCATTGATTGGCATGAAAAAAGGTGTTGACAGGCCAGACATGACTCATAAGTTCGTGATCGACGTGGAACGTGACCTTTAGAGTAGTTTTGCTCTAACAAGTATATATCCCCCAAAAGATTTTCCTTTTTTGTATGAGATAAGGGGGGGCTCTTTGTATATTTCTCTTAGCAATGGTTGTTTCTGAATTAAATTGTCATTTGCTCATTAGATGTTTTTAAGATTAGGCAACGCCGGGTGGTACGTTGTTACGGAAGACAGTATTCTTTTTCGCATGTTCTCCTTTTGCTGCAAAGATGACTTCCATTCATTGAATTTTACTCCGGAAATTATTTTCTCAATGAGATTGTGAGTGTAGCCTCTAGCACGGAGGCATGCTTTGAAGTTGTTGATATTCTCACTGAATGATTTTGCTGAGGAAATTGTTCTCAAAAGTCTCAGGGCTCCACCTTTTCTGAGCCCTTTTCTGACCCCTGGTGGGTGGCAGGAAGAGAAGTGGGTGTACTGGAAGGTCTCTATTGCTTTAAAATGAGTAATCAATGACATCAATGAGTAATCAATGACCCACAAAATTTTTTGGGTTCGATTAATCATTGATTACTCATTGAGTATTGGCAATACTCAATGATTAATCAATTGATTACCCATTGATTACCCATTGATTACTCGTTGATGCCATTGATCATTGATTAGTTATGCCTGGTCTAATATATAGTATTTATGTTGGCCTCAAGTTTCAATATCGCTTGCGCGGACCAAGCTCGCTTCCGATTTCGACCCGCACTCTTTCTTCTTTCTTTTCGGTGTACCAAATAACCTTTTTCCCTCCCGAGTTTCTTCGTTTTCCACCTGTGGTCGCCGCTACTAGTCAGTGACCGTAACCGCCGCAACTATACTAACTAAATTACTATTATTAGTAAGGAGGGAGAGTTACTGTTCTAGAGTGTTGTTCTGGGTTTGAAATTTGGCGTCGGCTCTCAAAAGTGCCATTGATATATTATCTTCAATTTTCAAGTGAAAGATTGAACTTGTCTTATCTAGCCTGATATTCAGGCTTTCTTTCAGTCTTTCGTTTCCAAGAGTTTCTTATTGCGTCGACGAAGGAGACGCTTCCTAATCTTGTCGGCTATCAAATCTGCGCCATCTTGAAACGTCACAATCGTATCCCGCATGCTTAGCGCTTGTTTTGACCTGCTGCCTCGTGCTCTGACAGCTCGTTCAACAACGTACAACATTCCACAACAACAAGGTTTCGGATTTTTTCCCGATTTTGTAATCGTACGGCTCAATATCTCAATGCCTAAAAGTACGCAGTGGAAAAATTGGACGAAGGTTCTTCTCCGGACCAAGTAAGTTGTTAGGTCTCTTTGGAATCAAGCAAGAAGTTTATCCTGAGTTATCGGATTTTTCTCGCTTCTAGCACCGTTCTGGCATGTTTTGAATGTTCTATCTTGATTTTGCTGTGGTTCTCTGCCTGATTTGGGAAGCTTTCACCTATTAAAATACCGACGTCGTTCTTCGCGATGTTCCACAGTGCGATGCGCTGGCTGTATGTCTATATGACCGGCCGCGCCAGGCGAACGCAGATTAATTTTACAGGGCTCGAAATTGCGCCTGTATCGGGCGCATTTGTGACTAAAGATTTCGCTTTTGTGACTAAAATTTGTCTAGCTAATAAAGGAATTATATTCAACAGTCCTGTGTCCTACTTGTAACTGGTAGTTGCAATTTTATCCGAAAAATCTAAGAAATTCACGTTGCATGTTGCGTGACTTAATTGTTTATCACGGGAGCACTTTTTCAGACCTTCTCAGAAATTTCTCATTTCCGCTTCCGGTATTAGTACATGTACTGAGGCGTATGATTTCAGAATCGGGGAAATAACCGAAATGAAATCAAGACAAATGTACTATTTATATGTCGGAAAAATCTGAGACCTTTCGGAGTACACAGCACGGCAGAATTGAAGGATTTTGCCCGATTCCATGGCGATAGCGTGAAATTGTTTGATGTAGGCCCGACGTTTTTGCCTGCGTGACATACCTCGCGACATAGCCCCTTTAACTTAGGTACTAGGTCAAGACGAGGTGCCACGGGATAAGGAGACGCACTGTAATCTATGATTACTACTAGTTTTATTTCATTTTCGAGAGAAAAAAAAAAACATGTTTAAAAAGTAGAGTAAAAAGAGAGTACTACTTAATATTTATAAAAATTATTGAATGGATGCATTTTACTAGTAGTATATTTCCGTTCAGTGAAAACTATCAGCTTGCACAAATGATTTTTTTTTTTGTCGTCTTTTAAAGTTGATGGTAGTTGGAGTGACTGGAATGAATGGAGTCTGTGCACAAAGGCATTTAATGGCATACAAACCAGGACTAGAGAATGTGTGAATCCAAAACCACGTAATGGCGGCAAACCTTGCAGTGGAACCGAAGTAGTTGCGAGGGAGTGTAGAAATATGTCAAGGTGCCATGAAGGTACATGTCTCTTCTTTCTACTATGGAACTGTAAGTTTTCAAGTTTGATATCAATACTCAACCGCTTAGGTCACAGTGTCAGTGAGAAAAACTTATAATCAGTGAACAATGTTTAGAGCAGTCGGATAAAGTTACCGGAATATCGTGATATCTGTTCATCATGATGCGTATTAGCCTGCCCATGCTGTTATATTGTGGACAATGAACACGATTAAGTCTAAATATTGAGCGATGCTAAGCAAGTAAGAATTAAAACTTTTGTCTCGCTTATATTTTCCTGCTGCGCAAGGAACATCTGTATCGGGAAAAGTAGTAATTTGTGACATTGTCGCTAATATAAGAAATTATAAATATAGTATTTCATTTAGAAATGCTCCGAATAGGATTTCAAAAAGATGAATTAACGCTGAAAGAGATGCTTGCCCACAGAGATTTATCTGTAAAATTAAGGGTACTCAACTTTTCAATTAGTGTTTCCAGTGCGCTTCAGGACAGGGGACATTCCATCTCGTGGAACTATGGAAATTTACAAGAACAACACCTGGGAACAGCTTTGCCCTGCAAGTTGGGATGATGCTGAAGTTACTTTGACATGCAGGGCAATGGGATACTTTAACAATGGTCCTGATGTCAATGGCACTTGGCAAGAACACAAAAATGACTCAAGCGTAACCATTTACCGCAATTGTACCCCAGTGATTCATAACTGTGGCAATAACACCAAAAACGATCTTCAGTCATGTAAAGGTATTGGGAAATTTCAATGCAATAGACGTTACGGGTGCATTTGTTAGTGTTGCAGAAACCATTGTTAAGTAACTATTGTGTTATTGTCCTGACATTGACGATATTAAGTCATTTGGTAATCGCAGCACCTCCAGCACCCTTAAATACTAACCACGTTTTATGAGCTAGGGATATGGAATAATAGTGATTACTCATGCGCATAGCGGCATGATGTCAAGGTTTCGGTAAGGTTTCTTTTCGTCCCGCTTTTTGTAGTCACAAATTGCCTTGTTACTCATGCGCGTAGCGGCATGAGTTATAAAATGGCCTCGGTTTTTCTTCTTATTTTTTTTTTTTTTGGTGTCACGATTTTGCATGCAAATTTATGCACGCATATTTTAAATTGTGCTCTTCCGGTTCATAGACTTCCTGTTTTGTGACTTCCGGCTACTCCCACTTCCGGTAAAACAGCGTTATTGAAGTGTCACGACAGCATCTCCTACAACCCTACTTACATTACTAATGTTCACGTTAGCTATATATAAGACGTAGAACAATCACTGGCTTCATTGTGGTACAGCCTATATTTACAAAACATTCAATAGTAAAGAACGCAGTTTGCAGGAACGATGACTGAATGAAAGGAGTAACTCTTCTTCATATCGGACATCTTCTTATCATGTTTAAAATATATCATAAAACTTTCGTACGCATGCGCATGAGTATAGGCTGCTTGCAGCCTCTTGTTTCTTTAAAGTTTCCTGTATCCCGCGGGACGACTTTCACTGGTCTGATTGGTTGACACGCGATCTCGTGATTTCGGCGTGCGCGTAATCACGTTCTTGTGTCAAGCCACTAGCATTTGGACTTCACCGGAAAAGAAATTACATTTTTCGATGGGACTTTATGTTGATATCAATTTGTGATTGCATTTTTCTTTTTGTGTTGTCGCTATTTTTAGAGAAATGCTTTTAAAACGTGTTTAAATTCAGTTGTAAATTCAGTCGTAATAAATGATATCTGATATTGTGTAAACAAAACAAGACTTACATGTCACGCAAAATTCGTTGAGAGGGAAGGGGTGCGTGATCCAGTTAAAATAAACCATAAAACGTTCTTATGCAAGCGCATGACTACAGGCTACCAGCTAGCCTCTTGTTACTTATTAAGAAGCTGTATGAAACAAGATTGAATCCACGATTTTAATTCACACGACATTGACCTATATGTAAAGGTTTTTTTTTTAAAAATTGTGTAGTAAAAACTAGTGGGATTAAAACGCGACGTTTCGACCGTCCTACGGTCATTATCAAGCAAAAGTGAGGATAAGAATTTGCATAAGTACTGAATATATGGTTGAACAAAGAAGTGAAATATAAAAAACGGGGTGTCAAAAACAATAAAAGCATGCAATAAGAAATAATCAAAACTATGTAAAAACTTCGCACGAATTGAGTCACTTTGAACATTGAGACTCGGTCTCAGTTCGTGAATAAAAAAACATCTCATAGACGAGACAGTCAAACTTGTTCTTGCATTTTTATGGATGGTGAAATTCTTGGTGAGATCATCCGGTGTACAGGAATGCTTATCACGAAAATGCTTGCCAATAGACGAAGACGTGTGTCTGTGTTCGTCCAGGCGTTGATGTAAATGCCGTCGTGTGAAACCAACATAACCTGCATCACACAGGTCACATTTAAATTCGTAAACAAGACATTGTTGGTTAACAAGCGGCGGTTTCACTTCGCGCATTTTCAGAGGTTGTCATCTTCTGGCTGACAAACACAGGCTGGATGGTCTTGCCAATCTTTGAGTTGCGTTTTAAATGGCAAAACAAGACGAACAGGATCTTGCACGTTGGTAGCAGTTGGTAATCTGGAAACTGGTTGATCAGATGCTTTGTCTGTAATGAAACGAGTGATGGTGGTGACCTGTGTGATGCAGGTTATGTTCGGTTTCACACGACGGCATTTACATCAACGCCTGGACGAACACAGACACACGCCTTCGTCTATTGGCGAGCATTTTCGTGATAAGCATTCCTGTACACTGGATGATCTCACCAAGAATTTCACCATCCTTAAAAACTGCAAGAACAAGTTTAACTGCCTCGTCTATGAGATGTTTTTAGTAAAGAAGTATTTTTCGTTTGTCTCACGATGTAGTCACTTCCGATGTGGATCGCGACGTTTCGACTGCATACTGTTAGTCTTCTTCAGGCGATGGAGTCGACTGGTTACGCGTCACCTTATGAAGCACGATGCTCTGCTGTGATTGGTTGGTTTTCAACAGCTGTGACTGGTGCATTTTGATCCTCGTTGTTTCGGCGAATTGTTCCCTCGGCGGTCCGTAGTCGTACGGCTCTCCTGTTGTTGTGTTTCTTGATCGTGGGCATCCATGCTTCTGGAATTTCTATTCCACTGTCCCTGTTGATGTTGTTAGGGTTAAGTCTTATGTGGATCGCCTCTTTGACCCTGCGTGTGCACCAATGAGGATCACGATCAATAAACTTTACTTCATTCCAAAGCGGGTGGTGTCCGGTGTTGTTGGCGTGCTCTGAAACGGCGGAGGTCTGGGTACGGGCGAATCGGATGTCTCGGTCATGCTCTTTTATTCTGTCAACACCGGACACCACCCGCTTTGGAATGAAGTAAAGTTTATTGATCGTGATCCTCATTGGTACACACGCAGGATCAAAGAGGCGATCCACATAAGACTTAACCCTAACAACATCAACAGGGACAGTGGAATAGAAATTCCAGAAGCATGGATGCCCACGATCAAGAAACACAACAACAGGAGAGCCGTGGGAACAATTCGCCGAAACAACGAGGATCAAAATGCACCAGTCACAGCTGTTGAAAACCAACCAATCACAGCAGAGCATCGTGCTTCATAAGGTGACGCGTAACCAGTCGACCCCATCGCCTGAAGAAGACTAGCAGTATGCAGTCGAAACGTCGCGATCCACATCGGAAGTGACTACATCGTGAGACAAACGAAAAATACTTCTTTACTAGTGTG
The DNA here is from genome assembly GCA_022457155.1 of Cladopsammia gracilis. Taxonomy (NCBI): domain Eukaryota; kingdom Metazoa; phylum Cnidaria; class Anthozoa; order Scleractinia; family Dendrophylliidae; genus Cladopsammia; species Cladopsammia gracilis. The sequence goes on along the minus strand of JAJGOT010000118.1, from coordinate 1,491,978 downwards.
TTCACCACGATGAACAACAACAACCCTTATTACGAGATGTTTTTTATTCACGAACTGAGACCGAGTCTCAATGTTCAAAGTGACTCAATTCGTGCGAAAGTTTTTACATAGTTTTGATTATTTCTTATTGCATGCTTTTATCGTTTATAACACCCCGTTTTTTATATTTCACTTCTTTGTTCAACCATATATTTAGTACTTATGTAAATTCTTATCCTCACTTTTGCTTGATAATGACCGTAGAACGGTCGAAACGTGACATTTACCTAATTGCAGAAACGTTGTCAAAGAAACTACAAAATGCCAAACAGGAATTAGTTAACCTTAGTAATAATACTCGCAGGGGTATTCTTTCGCATAAAATGACATGACAGATATTAACAGAGTCACTGTCCAGACCCCGCCCTTCTCGTCACAAATTTCCCCACGCCACTCCCGTTAGATCATAGATCAACCCGCCACGATTAACTTTAGTTATTTGCGGGTTGCTAATATAATTTGTTTTATTATTTGTAAATAAATTGTTGTTGTTGTTGTTGTTGTTGTTAGCTTAAGAACTATCTTCCCAAAGCTGGGTTTGTAACTTTTATCGCTTACCAGATTTCTTAATTTCGCGGTCGGTAATCTGGCTGCGCATCGGTTATTCCTAACCTTCGTTTTACGACCAGTAGAGCCTATTCCCTTCAACAATTAACAAGACGATCAAAGGAGATAGAATGTTACCTATTGTCAACCCAAAATTCTAACCGAACGTTTAATATGTTGTTAATTTACACATTTAGTTCCTGTACGCCTAAATGGGGCACATATCACGTACGGTGGAAGAGTAGAAGTGTTTTACCGAGGAAAGTGGGGTGCGATCTGCCCAAATGAATGGGATCTGAACGATGTAAAGGTCGTTTGCAATCAACTGGGCTTTCAAGGTGCACTGGCTGAATTCGTTGGTTCTAAAGTCACGGAAGAGAACATTCTTTTCTTGATGTCTAAAGTCTCTTGCGATGGCCATGAATCTAACTTGGCATCTTGCAAGCGTACTGATGGAGAGCATGACTGCCTAAATGGCAAGGGAGCGCAGGCATTGTGTGAGCCAAGTAAGTTATTTATAAAATACAGTTTTTACGAGGCAAGTAGCTAAAATGGAGTGAATTAACCCTCGGACGTACACGCAAATTCAAACCCCAACCGTGGTATGTTGGATGTAGCTACAAATTACAATTTATTGGAAATATGCGGAAATTGAAATCATTTGTGCTAGTTGTAAGGCGTTATACATTTTGCTGCTTTTGGTAGCGTTTTATATGTTTTTTTTTTTCACCGAAAAAAGATGAAAAACACGTATTTTTCAGATTCAAAAATGGCTTAACTGAATGCTACTTATGACATCATATCTTGTTGCTATAGCAACCAATTGTCTTCAAACTTAACCAAATGTTTATCAACTGAAGGAGAAACAAACAACTACTGAAGACTGCATATACTAACAATAAATGCTCTTGAAAAAGTCACAGAAAAACCTTAATTAAAGTTTTTCTCTGATTTTTTCAAGAGCATTAAAATTTTATTGTTAGTACATGCAGTCTCAGTAGCCGTTTGTTTCTCCACCCCTTCCCATTGTACGTCCAAGGGTTAATATAAATAAAGCAATAGTTATAATGTTTATACATATAATATGTATATAGAGGTTATTCGGCGTGAAGTTGTGTAATACGACTGAGTATTTTTACGAGTCAGTTTTTATTTTTACGAGCCTTTAGGCGAGAAAAAATAAAAAAAATAAAAAATGCCTAGCCGTATTACACAACTTTTCGCTGAATAAATTGTTTATTATACGACAGTAATCTTCTGCTAAAACTAAGTTTTTGAAACTGTTTCTTCAAGCGCGCGGTCAGAAGAGTGCAATAACGTATCATATTTGCACTCGTTTTGATGCGTATTTGCACTCTAGAATGCTATGTCGAATAATAAACATATATATTTTGTATATATATAGCTGATGTTTTGAAAATGTGGTTGATGAAAATTACAGCAAGTTCACTGCAACTACGCTCAAACAAAGGTTTTTATAACCCCGATCAGCCTGAAAATCACACAAAAGAGAAAGAAAATGGAAAGGGAGTGACGCCAAGAGAAAAAAAGGCTAGCAATATTTTGTTTTTATATTGCGGACTTAAGACATTGCACACACCCCAGACGCTTCCTCAGAGCGATATGGTTTCAAAAATCCAGCTAGATATATTCGCCCATTTTCATAGCATTTATTTTTCCTTTTCCTTTATAGAAAACCGTATAGTGTTGGAAAAGAAGACCTTTGTTTCGGATATTGGTAACACCGAAACGTTTCATTGTTCTCTGAAAAACGAGACTTCTATGATTCAATGGTATGTCAAGGGCACAGTTGCCTCACAATCTGGAAGAAGGGTTGAGGCGTCTGGTGGAAGGTTAACGGTCAGCAATGTCAGGCTGTCTGATGGAGGGACATATGAATGTCGTGGATTAAAATACACTCGGTTCTACACCATCTATGTAGACGGTGGGTTAGTTAATATCATAACAAGATTGCATACCATCATATACATTCCCCAAAAGTAATGATAGCAAGAATTTTGGCTTTAAACACAACGTTTTAACTTGGTATTTTGTGCTACGTCTTATTGGGCTACTCTTCACATTTAAAATTTTCAACTTAGGATTTTAAGTGATGCGACTCAAAAGAGGTTTTTCAAAAATCACGTGTTCCGCTTGTTTTTGCTTTTTGTTCCTTTAATTACTTTAGGAACAAATTAAATTTGTACAAAAAGGAACTTTTGTTCCTTCGCAAATCCTTAAAAGGAACAAAGATTTGCAAATTCGGAACAAATTGTTCCTTTTGTTGTACTTGGGAACACGAAGTTCCTATTTATTCAGGTGAAAAGGAACAAATGGTTCCTATTTGTAGTAAATAGGCATTCGTGTTCCTATTTACTCAGGTGAAAAGGAATAAATAGTTCCTATTTGTAGCAAATAGGAACTTCGTGTTCCTATTTACTCAGGTGAAAAGGAACAAATGGTTCCTATTTGTAGTAAATAGGAACTCGTGTTCCTATTTACTCAGGTGAAAAGGAACAAATGGTTCCTATTTGTAGCAAATAGGAACTCGTGTTCCTATTTACTCTCAGGTGAAAAGGAACAAATGGTTCCTATTTGTAGCAAATAGGAACTCGTGTTCCTATTTACTCTCAGGTGAAAAGGAACAACTGGTTCCTATTTGTAGCAAATAGGAACTCGTGTTCCTATTTACTCTCAGGTGAAAAGGAACAAATGGTTCCTTTTTTTAGCAAATAGGAACTTCGTGTTCCTATTTACTCAGGTGAAAGGAACAAATGGTTCCTATTTGTAGCAAATAGGAACTTCGTGTTCCTATTTACCCTCAGGTGAAAAGGAACAAATGGTTCCTATTTGTAGCAAATAGGAACTCGTGTTCCTATTTACTCTCAGGTGAAAAGGAACAAATAGTTCCTATTTGTAGCACTTAGGAACACGAAGTTCCTATTTATTGAGGTGAAAGGGAACAACTGGTTGGAACTTCCATTTCCCATTGATGTTGCGTAAAGATATGTAAATTCTTCGTTTTCCCGTGGGCATTCTTGGCCAGCCGGTACAGTTTCAACTCGAAATTTCCCATCCCCAACGAGGTGGCCATTTGCGAAATACCAAGAAAGTTGATCAAATGCTTCTTTGCGTCCATTATATTTCTTTGCTCTTTACTGACTGGAATTCTGCTTCGATGCCTTTCAAAAGCATTTTCCTCGCCACATCTATAAAAGCTGACTAATACTTCCACAACTCCCGCCGATGCGGACGTGGCGGCCATTTTGCAAACAGAAGTCTGCTAAAAAACCGCTGACTACAAAATGTCTGAAGAACCTATGCGCATGAGTATTAAGTATGCATGCTGACCAATTCGGTCAGTTCCGCGCAGGTTCTTCTCCTTTAGTTTCTGAGCTAAGTTTGAAGAATCTTAGTCCTTTTTTCTAACATTATTGCCTTCTCTATGAAACTTTTGTATTGATCTTTAATGAGTGAAATCACTGTTCAAACACCTTTTAACACTTAACAGTTAACTTTTTTAAAACGCTAAACATTAAAATTTTACAAATTTTAACACTAAACATTTAAAAAAAGGCCAAATAACACTTAACACTAAACCCCATCCAGACCCTCCTATTAGCGTCACAAAGGAACAAGTTTGTTCCTAATCAAACTGTTCCTTTTTCAACTGAATGGGAACTATTGTTCCGTTTTTAAACCGCAATAAGCTCCGCTTTTAATCGAACAGGAACTGGCGTTCCATTTTGTTTTAACCGCTTTAAGTAATGGGAACGATGGATCCTATTTAGCGTCAGCAATCAGGAACTCGCGCTCACGATGTCTGTCACTTCTCTGTCACTCTGGCTTGCCTACAGCATGTTTAATCACGTTATTAGGGCATGCAGGTCCGTGCAAGTTCGGAATTGTCCTTTTGTTCCGTTTGGTTATGTGTCGGCCCTAAAAAAAATTTGTTTAATTGTGTCGTGCGAACAATGGGACATGCAAGAGATAATGCGACAAGGAACAAGCTTTTTTTAGCCAAACATCGAATAATGTCTCTCGGAAGAGATAAACAAGTCGGCTAATATATGTAGTAACCGCGCGAGAGAAACTTTAAAATATTCCAGCTACGTTTGGTGCTAGAGATGAACAAACGAGAGGACGAGATCGACTGGTCAAAGTTAGCAAACGCATCGCCCAAACCAAAGAGGCTTCACTTAGAAGAAGATGATTCTGATGGCCGTTTTTACTGTCCACTTCAAACCTGCAATCACGATGGATTTACCACGCAAAGAGGCTGTAGAAAACACGTAAAGAACAAACACCGTTGGTATTTTCATTTCGACGAAAAGCCAAACAGCACTCAGATTGAAGCGGCGTGTTTAGGCAACACGGACAATGAAGCCGACGCCGATCAGAAGGCTCGACGTAAAATCAGAACAATTGCGTCTTTTGACATGTCGAGCGATATTGCTCGAGATTTTTCATCCTGGCTAACCGGCAGTGGCGGCGGCTGTAAAAGCGATCGCCAAGCACAACAAATCGTCAGCAAGTGTTTGAAATTTCTCAAATTCTGTTGCGAAGACGAAGAGGTGCTCACTTTTGACATCGTCGACTTTAGTTTATGTTCTCCCAATCTCCTATTTAAATTTGTCGACACGATGCAAGACGACTGGAAGCTCGGGCACGCAGGACGTCTAGGCTACTTGGACGCCATTGCAGAACTGGGAGACTTTCGAAAAGTGAACGGCGCGTCGGACTCCATTTTGAGAGGGCTGTCTTCAACAGAAATGTACTTGAAAAGGGTGCGCAAAACCGTTTCCAAAATGATGCGATTGCAGTGGACCAGCGAACTCGATATCGACGCCTTAGAAGCCAAGGGACATTGGGCAACGCTAGAGGAGCTATTGTAAGTCGTGGCGCGTTTCTTGCCGCGCTACGAGGGCGTGCTGAACGCGTGCAAGGAGAAACAGGGCACGGTATCCCCGTTGGACTTGTCGTTTGCCACCAAATTCCTCGCCGTGTATTTGTTTATCAAGGTCAAAGGATCGCGCCCAATGACATATCAGTATTTGACTGTCGAGATGGTGAACAAAGCTAAGACGAACGGCGGGTTTATCGATCAGAAAATGTTCAAAACGGCGGGTAAATACGGCTTCGATTCTCTATTCCTGACTGACACTAGCATGCAAGTGTTGGATGGATACATCAATCACATTCGCCCTCTGCTCAAGCCGACCTGCGATTATGTTTTAGTAACGAGAAACGGAGGACAGCAAAACAAGCTAGGAGAACTGATGAGCAAGTTAGTTTTCGACGCAACTGGCAAGTACGTTCACCTGACTCGCTATCGACAAATTGTTGAAACTGAGAGCTTCAAACATCTCAGCAGTAGCGCGCAAAGCGCGATCTCCGAGGACCAGAAACACAGCTCTGTCGTGGCAAGAGTTCACTATCAAAAACAACGATCGCGCGAGGTCGCTACAAAAGCGCACGAATTTCTGGAAAGATTGCACGGCGACAAGGGATCGGAGTTAGAAATGGACGTGCGCTCGAGGCTTTCGGACAAATCAACGTCTTCCCAAGAGCAGGACGATGACGTTAAAGGCGACATGTCTTCTGCGGACGAAGTAGAAACGAGCCCCAAAACACCACCGCGGCCTAAGCCTTTACGAAGGGTTGCAAGTCTAAAGAGAGAACGCGCGTCAAAAGCTACTGAAATTGGCGCGAGAAGAAAACAAATGTTGTTCACCCCCGAGGAGGACCGATATCTAAAAACGGGACTTGAACGACACGGCTACGGGCAATGGCAAGCGATTCTAAGAGACCCCGAATTTCATTTTCAAACCGGAAGGACAGCAAATTCTCTGCTGAGCCGTGCTGCCAGAAGATTTGGATCACATTCTAAATCATGCCACAAATAAGTGGATGGACCATCGGCGCAGACATTTGCTTAGTCGCGAGTTAAAAAGGTTATGAATTGGACAGAATTCAAGCTCTCTAGCAAGCCAATACAATGCGCGAAATGCAATGATATGGCGCAGACAGACTTGAACTCTTCTTGATAATATAACTAGTAAACTTATCCAAAGTTCATTGCATGCCATAAATAAGTGAATCGACCATCGGCGCGGACATTTGCTTAGTCGCGAGTTAAAAATGTTATGAATTGGACAGAATTCAAGCTCTCTAGCAAGCCAATACAATGCGCGAAACGCAATGATTTGGCGCAGACTGACTTGAACTCTTCTTGATAATATAACTAATAAACTTATCCAGTTGACATTGAAAGTTCTTTGCATGCCACAAATAAGTGAATCGACTATCGGCACAGACATTTGCTTAGTCGCGAGTTAAAAAATGTTATGAATTGGACAGAACTCGAGCCGCTCTAGCAAGCCAATACAATATGCGCGAAACGCAATGATTTGGCGCAGACTAGCTAACTTAAACTCTTCTTGATAATATAGGTACTAAACGTATCCAGTTGACATTGAAAGTTCTTTGCATGTATGGAATTGTTAAACGATGTGTATTCTTTATATAATATTGAAAGATTCGCCCAGCTTAAATGAGCTATGTCATGGTGATTTTGAGTTTTTTGGGATCAAAACTGCCCCAAATTAAAACTAAGTACATTTATCGTGCATGAAATGCTTGTAGAAAACTAAGAGGAAGATATCAAGTGAATTCTCAAAGAGAGAATAAGCCAGAATCAGATTTTTAGCGAGTTTTCCAAGAGAGAAGCGATAAACTTGAAAAAATTGGCCAATTTTTTTCAAGATATTGGCCAATTTTTTCAAGATACAATCCATTTCTATCCTCTTGATAATATAAGTAGTAAACTTGTCTAGTTGACATTAAAAGTTCCTTGCATGTATGTAATTGTTAAACAATAGTTACAATTAAACAATTAAATTAAACAATAGGTTACGCCAAAAGATGCATTTTCTCGCCATTTGACCTGCATGTATTTAGCAATCGGCGGCTATTGTGTATCGGATGAATATTGATAAACAACCTCTTTGTGCAGAATACACACTTATTGCAATCATTCGTGAATGAAACTGGTTGAAGAGAAAGTTCATTAAAAACATGTCCGGCCCAGAGCTACTTGTTCCATTTTACACCATATAAGCGGTTGACAGCAAAGCTAAAATGCGGATTTCTTGCCCTAATTACCTACATTGAATCGGGACGATACAAGAAGATACCTAGAGATGCAGGCTTTTGTCCTTTAATGCCCCCTGTGATCATGCCGGCTTTTCATATTTTGTAGCTTCACTAGATCTTCAGTTTCGAACACAATGGTGAACTAGTTTGAAGCAAACGTCGCGATAATTTTGTACGCTGCGTTTCGAACTATTCACAGTTTCATTTCGCATCTGTTTTAAGCTTTTTAGTCGAAAACAAGTGCAAAAACATAGTGGTGTTAATATGACTTCAACACACCGCCCTCTGAGGTCATGTCGGCTTTTGATATTTGGTAGCTTCATTAGACCTACAGTTTCGAACACAATGGTGAACTAGTTTGAAGCAGACCCCGCGATAATTTAATACTCTGTGTTGCGAACTGTTCACAGCTATATCAAAAACGTAACAAGTGGACAGAAAACGGTATTAATATCTTAATTTCAAACTGCTTGATGTAAATGTTACGCAACCTTATTTCACACGTCCATGTAAAGTTCTGCGCAAAACAAGTGAGCAGAAAGTGTCCATGATTGAAGTTGAAACACGCTTTTGCCAACTATTCGCAGTTGTGTTACTTTCTTTTTCGTATTATTGTGTATGATTTTCGAAGTATCCTAATTTATTGGAGCACTGCAATAAATTATGGTTAATTAACAACTCTTTTATCGCGTGGTTAAACCTGGGGCGTACGTGCATTCCGGTTTGCGTGACACAACCAGTCACACCCCACGTGGTGTCTCATCGAATGAAATCTCGGCATTATCGGAGCATGCCCATTCATTCTTGTATTCCTCGTGCTCGTAGCCACAAGTTCCTAAATCGTGCCAACAAATCTTCACGCAAACTCCTTCAAGAACTCAGAAACGACTGATCTGACACCGAGTTATTGTATTCAATATTGCCCGGGGATTAGCGTACCAAGAAGCTGCAAGTAGGCGATTAATCTCTCCGCCAACTCGACGTGTACAGCGAAGGAAAAGACTCGCACGAGATTCAGCGGATTACACAAGCAGACGGGCAGATATCCCGCCACAAAACGTTCTAGCCCTCCTGAGAGTCTCCGAGTTGAGGAATCTATGTAACGAGCAAGGACTCATTTTTACTGGGAAGCGAGCCGTACTCCTCGATCACTTAAAAGTGCCTAACTTGCAACCTCGAACACGCAGCGCTGCTTAATCAGCCGACTCTGCCCCAAAACGGATTCATCGCCAGAAATCAGGGACATTGGAGCAGCGAATTTTCGTGCGTCTTACACTGCGAAGTCGCTTCATTGGTATACACCGCTGTTCCACCCTACGGACTCAAATTCGTTTGGTGCGGCTTTGGTGCCTCGAAATCCCGTTTTGAGTGAAAATCGGCATTAATGGCTTCTAAAATAGAGAGCATTGTATGAGCGAAGCTTCGGAAATATGTTTTGTTGAAAAGCAGGGCCAGTAACAATTGTGGGGAAAATCAAGCTTACAAAAACACTTGAAAAGATGTTCATAAATTTACCTGGAATGCGGCAAATATTCCAGGTAAGCTAAAAGCCAGCCAATTTGATTTTGTTTTATTTCTGCCATACAAAGCCTTCTAGTGTTTGGTGGCCATATTGCCACTGTAACTTGCGCACGCGCGGTGAACATGTCTGCTATTTCTGGCGATGTGCACAACCCAAGCAGAAAACACAATGACAACCACCCCGAGGATCCTCGCCAGCTCCTTAAAATCATTCTGGATCACCGCCCAAAACCCCCGTTCCAGCTCTTCACGATGACATGGTCCATTTCCTCGAAAGCCAGGTCTTGTGTTTTACATTTTTTTATTTTTGTCTGTTATATGTTGTTATGTTCCTTTTCATTTTTCCCCCCATTAAACGGCTAAAGAAGCAGTATGATGTCCAGTTATGCCCTGCCAAATCTATTTGTTCGTACTTAGCCGCCACTTGAGAGTGCAATCAACTCTAAAACATTTTGCTTGTTGCTTCGTTGTGATACGAAAAAAAAACAGGCTAAGTGTGACAGCTGCGTTACTTACAGCGACGTATTCCGGTTTGCATATATGCGGTAATTTCGAACAATTCGACTGAAGTCATTAGCGAATAACATTGAATATTTGACACAGAGAAGGGACAAGCTAGCAGCACAACTGTTAAAACGATGACGTGAATCAAACATATGCTTACTTGATCTAAAATAAATCTGAACAATCCCACAAAAACAACACATAAACTTACACTGTCGTGACACCCTTGCAACAATAAAACAAACCAAGGAATACCGTGACGCAGCCATCTATATTTTTAATCACTGAAAACAGTGTCGGGGAAGATTGCTGGATCCAAACAGAAAAGAAATCGCAGCCAACAATTATTTCACATGTGACCTCCATTAACCTCGTTTATTCGTCGTTTTCCATTAACATGTCCCTGTTATCTCACAGTGTCTAATACTATTTTTTGTTTGCAAACGTCTGCCATTGAAAATTCTGCCCATGGGGCCTACAATTTGGAAAGTCTGGTCCTTGTTGTCTGGTGGACATCTCCCAACAACACTGTGTCACTGGCTGGCACATACAAGCCGGAAAGTAGTTTGCAACACTGACCATGCCAAACAAGACGTGGCTGTCCATCAACAGTCAGAAGTGGTGACCTTGCCTTGAATCCTGCACAGAACTTGTTTGTTCTACCGTTTTCTTACAGTAACTAGGTATATTTTAGTTTCTTCTGGTACCTGATTGCCCCGAGCTCTAGGGGTGGTGAGCCTGCATTTTTCTGGGAGTACACGTTCCCCTTATTTTTTCCCACTGGGTTATTTTTTTTAAGGGTTTTCGTGACAGGCGGGCGAGCGTTTTCAATCAGTACCAGCCCATTGCAAAGTTCACACAACTTGGAGCTTACCTTGTGCCTTATTTTATTTCATACCGGGGGTACTCTCCTCGGAAATTCGTTTTCTCTTAAGTAAACACTCCGTATTTCAGCGACCAATTTTGACTATTGGGTACACCTGACCTAGTTCTCTCGCTAGCACTGAGACCGTAGTGATCTCTGCCTATTTTGGACATAGAGCAGTTTGATTCTCTGCAAGCAACAACGTTTATTCCAAAGCTTCTGTGTGAACTCTGTTCATGGTGTAATTACCTAACCAAAGTGACACCAATGCCTTTTTATCTCGTTAATGCGCTTGCGCATTAAGCGAGATTTCGAAGTCGAGTACTAAAAAGGGACAAAAGTTGTTAACAACATTTTGTGGACTTTTGTCCGGGGGGGTTTCTTGTTCCTTCTTTATAGAAGCTATATTAGGGCATTGAGGATATGGTTGGTTAAAGCGGTTAGGATTTCAAGAAGGGCGTCACATACTGCCACTAAAATGTTTGGGGAGCACCCCCGGACCTATTGTTAATTTCCCTAGGGTATTGGGATGTCAGAACTTGTGATGAACTTGTCATATCTCACATTACGTTACCGCAAAGGTATTAGTCCTTCTTAAATTTCGATATCTCACGTTACCTATCAGTTTCAATCATTTGTCGTAAAGCCATTATAGCTACTTTAAAAGGGTAAAAATAGGTTAAATGCGTTTTCTTGGGAAACGTAGTTTGAGAATTTCACGGTGTATTTTACTAATGGAGAGGTTATAAGAAAGTTAAATGGGACAGGAAAGTTTGTGTGTTAATATGAGCGGTATGGCAGAGCAAAATAGCATGAACTTTGCGTTTTTTTCTATTGAGTTGTGGTTACACACACCTTGGGTTTGGGGCCTTCCCAAGGGTTAATGGCTTGGGTTCGGTTTATCTCAGGTTTCATCTTACCCTTGGGGATGCGGTTATTTGAACTTTGCGTTTGTATGCAATAGTATGGGAAAGACGTCATAGTTTTATTGATTTAGCTACCGTGCACAAGGAAATTTTTCGGATTGTCCGACTGAATTTGTTTTGCGGGAGGAAATTTTTGCGCGTCGGGACAGCTAAAATTTCTGCTGGGAGGAAATGTTTGCGGATTTCTGGTCAAGTATAAATAAAATCCAAGGCATCGGTATTAAACAATTTTACTTCCTGACCGGAGGTTTGTATAGTTCTCCTAGTTATATGGTTGCTGTTCTGGAACCAATATGAACATAAACAACGAGAAAACTAGTGAGTGAATTATTGTACGTTGTTGTAAAAATGTATCAGTATTATGATAACAGTCTCTGGTTCTTTTGAGGACGTGTGTGGAGTTGAATCGGGAATACAGATGACTGTTGTGCCGGTCGCCTCGGAGTTATGATAGCAATATATTCACTGTTGAAAAGTTCTTCTTAAGCCGATATACATCATTGAAACAAGTAATTTTTTTCTGCGCGAGTATATTTCTGCGGTGGAAAATTTAATACAAAATAAAGTAATACTGCATAATAATGCAACAACGGACAACCTTGCCTGTATCTCGGATCAGAAAAAGGTTTTGAAAAATACTGCAGTCAGGAATCCCGCATGTTTGATTACTTTAGTACAAATTTTATAATTTGAGAAATTGGGGCGCTAAGTTTCATGATGTCACTTTCCGGGAAACTTGATAAAGAGTGTACAGCTATCATGCTGGAGATTCAAATATTTCAAACCGGATGAAATGATGCTATACTTCTGACCCCGAGGGGGGGGGGGGGGGGGTACTCCCTATAATGGGCTATACGGGGATGCTCCGCCTGAAAGGGGTACCTTTTTGAGGTAAGAGGTATATGAAAGGGTCGGGATTTCACGGGTTGAAGTATATGAAAGGGTAGGGATTTCACGAAGAATAGGAAAGGGAAGCGTAGCCACGCCGTTGAAGAATAAAAAAGGTAGGGTAAACTGCCATTTGAGTATTAAAAAAATGGCCTTTCAAAATATATCAAACAGACGCACGTAAAGGCTCTGAAAAGGGTACCATTTTCATTGAAAAGTATATGAAAGGGGTACCATTTTCAATGAAAGGTATATGAAAGGGGTACCTTTTCTGTCAAAATCGGTATATGAAAGGGTAAGGGTTTGGACCTCGGGGCGGAGCATCCCCGTACAAAACTTTGTTGAGTACCCCCCCGGGCTTCTGACAATGGAGATACTGCCTAGCTCCGAGAAACACATTACACTTACACGCGGAATAAACTCTGAGGAGCTATTAAAAAACAATTGAAAGATCCCACTATTCCAATATATGACTATCGCATAAGACTTGGATCTTAATAGAATATTTTACGAAATTTTGCTGCGGTCGTGACCCCGGGGGTCGTTAAGAAGACACTGTCAACACTATATTTTGAGGTTTTAAGCAGACCCATTTAATCTCTAATAGTTACTAAACACATGATACCGGAAATAGAAAACTCTCGACTTTCGAATAAAAAAAGACAGAACTACTATATATTCGCAAATAACCCATTCATGTGTAACATTAACTTATGCAGCCATTTCTTTTTCAACTCTCCACAAAAGAAAAATCAATGTCCGCTTCACTTTCCAAAACATTTCACATCGATATCGATAACAACATACAACTGCGTGAAATATTTCCTTTTAGCAAGCATTGACAACTAAGCGGAAAACAGATATTTCAGCCCACCCACATCTGACGTCTAAGTTATCAAAAGTTTCTTTGCTTTTGTTGATCCGATGGATTATGAATGTTCTGCGAACCTTGTTATCTTTGTGGAATGTCCGGTTTCCGGAAGATTATAAAGAACAGGAAAGAGCGAATCTCAAAACTGTCTTAAAAACGAAATTAACGTTGGAAAAATATATATTTGCTTAATTCTTTCTTTGAGGAATAGAGGAATTCTAAGGATATGCACTTTTTTGTCTTGACTTCCTGACTGAATTTAAGTCTTAAAATAGCAATGAATATGCGTGAACGGACTCTGATCGATCAATGACAGACATTGTAGCGACCATAGGTCATGGATCAGTTCTTTTCTTCTTTAAAATCTCCGTAAAATTCTTAGATGTTTATATCTTATATATAAAGATCTACAAACGCGGATAAGCGTAAACATTTATCCGATGCGTTGTGGCACACATCAAAGATTTAAATTAGATGATCCCACAGGCAGACCAATCGTGATATCCAGTGCACAGTAAAGGAATATACTAGGTAATAATACGATTTGTCACGGAATTGATAAGCGATAGAAAAATCGAAAATATTACACACTTAAGTCTTCTCACCTTTACTTTATTGTCTCTTGATGTATCCTGACCGGTTTAAATGCATTTTTACAACTTTTGTCACTCGCCCCACTATCCACTATAAAAGAAGGGAAGGCTGGAGACCTCTGAGCGAACCCTCGCCACGCGAAAGCCAGGTTAAATGTCTACCCGTGCGATTCGTGCTAGCTTCCAAATTCCCTTTCACGGGCTCTAAAAGGGCTCCGTTTTGGAGCGATTCTGGCCATCTTCGCTTCGCCATTGTCCGCGATCCAAACGGCTGTACCACGAAATTCGAATACTAAAGCTTAGCGACCGACATTCACCCGAGGGGAGGGTCGTTACTTTTGCCCTCGCGCAAATTGACACCGTCGGGGGAGCCGGCGCGTGTAATTCGAACGGAAACCACACGCGTGACCTGTCACTTATTTGTCTTTATTTGATAAAGTGCAAGTTTTCATCAAGATCAAAAGAAAAGTCTCTTTTTAAAATAAAAATGCTCGAAGGAAAATTATTAAGCTTGTTAAAACCAATTTGCGCCAAAAAATCAAAAATCAAAGGTCACGGATATGTATGTGTATACCGGGAGTCTAGGGTGTACTCTAACTGCACGTCCGATCCAAGAGAGAGGAAGATAGGGGCCTTGGGAACGAGGTTGGTAGACGTTTCAATAACAAATTGATCATTAAAACAGACCGTTGGCCGTCGGGTGTTGATATGAACGATATGGTCAATAATGTTTAATTTTTATTGGTAAATTGCACAACCTTCTAAAGTCGCTGTCGTAATTTGTCGTATTTTTGAAGCGGAATCGAGCCGCTTCTCGCTGTTCAGAACGTCTCATGTCGGCAATTTTCGGGGCCACGTCGCTTGTCGTTTTTACCAAGGCTTCTTTAAGCCGAGATGTTTTGAAAACAGCTTCGGCTATAAAAGGAAACGAAATCTAATTACCAGCTCTATTCCTACAAGAGACACCATTCTGCCCGAAGGTACACAATTTTTTAGTTGACGGAAAAAGCGACAAGTAAAATATTTTCATTTGCCTTTTTTACAATAGTCTACCTTAGTGAAGTATTTAGATAAAACATTCCTTTTTTACTGAAGTCTTTTTACTGAACTTATTCATATGCACAAAGTTCTTGTTTTGTCTCATACATCCACATATACACTGCACATATAAATTGGCTGTTTAAAAACATTGCTAGTAAATCAATTTTAATCCCAAATGAAAATCGTTGCAATATGTTTTAGTTTTGTTTAAATACCAATAAATAAAGATAGTAAATATTTTTTAACCTTCGTACATCTTTCCCAAATTTCGATCGATAAGAAAATCGCCATTGTAATGCCATACAAGTCATTGCTTCCAAAATACTGTGACTGATACAAAACATAGAAAAATTAACTAAGTAAGATAGATTGAATCTAAGTAGTTTTGCCACCCCCATCCCTCCTCATAATTTTCTCCCGTAGCAACCAAATTGGCCTCGGCTCATTCGCTAAATATAATCAAGTTGAAGTTTCCCCTCAACTGTAAAATGAAGACTATTTTGAATAAATACGGTAAATTAACATGAAAATTATTTACATTCATACTCGTGATTATTTTGTTGCTCATGACTTTTATTGATTTGGTGGCTCCTAAAAGAGCCCTTAAGTCCTCTATGACTGCAATGTCTAACTCTACGATTAGACCTACAGGTATTTTCAATCTTTCAACTTCAATAAACCATTTAGCAGCTTTACACATATTACCTATCACGTCTTTACTACATTTACCTATCAAAGGCACCCAACTTTTCCAATTCTTGTTGTTGTTGTTGTTGTTGTTGTTTATTAACCTTACATTCTCTCGCATTAACGAGATGGCTTTAAGAGCCCTTTGATTACTTTGCGAGGTTTGCATGTTCACATGTCACCAAAGGCTTCGAAACATTTATTTTGGGATTCCCCCTCCCCCCTTCGTTCAGTTTATATTTACTGTCTCAAACCCGTTTCATCATTACTTTACTGATGATGTTTTTAACTTCTTCAACCCTCACAAACGAAGGCATTGCATTAATTCAAAATATAGAGCATATTATTCTTACGCTTGCATTGACATTATTTCTGGTACCATTAGCTCTATTTTTTTTCCTGCAGCTCGTCAATGGGGGAATGCTTTGCATTTTGTGGGGATGAAGTGCTCCTCTCGTCACACTCTTGCCCCCATAGACTCGTTTCTCGAGGCCCAACTCCCTCCAGTTTTTTCTGTACTGCTCAGATCTAGGTTAGAGGAGGCCCTACTCCCTCCAATCAGAGAGGAGGCTCACTCCCTCCTCTCTACCCAGGAGTGCTTTCGCGTGGGTGCAACCTGAGGCCCAACTACCTCACCCATCCACGGTCTGTATCTCCATGGGCTGTAGGTTAGGATCTAGGTTAGAGGAGGCCCTACTACCTCCAATCAGAGAGGAGGCCCAACTACCTCCTCTCTACCCAGGAGTGCTTTCGCGTGGGTGCAACCTGAGGCCCAACTACCTCACCCATCCACGGTCTGTATCTCCATGGGCTGTAGGCTTAATCCGATACATGTTTACCTAGCAGTACTGCGGAAAAAAGTATTATTTCTGAGCATTTCATTACCCACTTCCCCATTGGCACCCACAAAACAAGTTGTTGTTTATTGTTCTCTAATAGTTATTTTACTGTGAAAAGAGGAAGTTAATTAAGAGCAGATAGGGTATTTATTTCACTTGTCTTGTAATTGTTCAGTGCGACTGACAAGAAAGTCAAACAGGAAAGAATAAAACTCGAAGTGAGCAAATAGGGTATTGACTTCACTAGTCTTGAAATTGTCCAGTGAGACTGACAAGAAAATAAAACAGGAAAGAACTGAAACTCGAAGTCAGCAGATAGGGTATTGATTTCACTATGTCTTTAAATTGTTCTGTGGGACTGACAAGAAAGTAAAACAGGAAACTTTAAGAAACATGCAAACTCTTACAGTTACAGCTACAAGGAGTATTAACTTGAACTACGTTTATATTTTTGTTTTCATATTCCGCTTGAATCCGTTAAATCCGCCGTTTCCGTCTTAACAGGAAGTTTGTGTTTTAGATAATATATTACACTTAATAAGTTCACAAGCACTGCAAGTTCCAAACGAGATAAACTCTCTAATATCAAACGGGAAAGACGGATTAACGGATTTAACGGATTTAACGGGGATATGAATATTTAATATACCATATATAATATATTACGCTTGACCAGTTCACTTGCACTGCAAGTTCCATCTAAGATAAACTCTCTAATATGAAACGGGAAAGACGGATTAACGGATTTAACGGGGATATGAATATTTAATATTATGTACTTATTGACTAAGTGGGAGGGCCGGATGGGAAAATATTTGGCTCGAGGTCATGGCGTACGGACCGAGCGCAGCGAGGTCCGTGCGCCATGACCGAGAGAGAGTTTATCTTAGATGGAACTTGCAGTGCAAGTGAAATGATCAAGCGTAATATATTATATATGGTATATTAAATATCCATATCCCCGTTAAATCCGTCAATCCGTCTTTCCCGTTTTATATTAGATAGTTTGTCTCGGTTGGAACTTTTAGTGTTAATGAACTGATCAAGTGTAATACATCATCGACAATAAAGTCCTTATTAAGACGGAAACGGCGGATTTAACGGATTCAACGTTATTTCAACTTTTTTCATTGAAGGCCTCTCACTAAATGGTATCTTGCACACTGTTGGTTTTGGTGGACAAAAACCGCGCGGTTCTTTAAACAAGATAGGAATATTTTGGTCCCATTTAGTAGTGTTCCCTTATTTTGAGGAACATTCTAACAAACAACGTTCTTAAAATCGGTATGCAAAGTCAAATGAAACTTAACATAGCCCAAACTTAATGATTGCCGTATACCTTCGCAGAATCGACGATTAAAAACCAAATGAAATAGCCAAATGGAGGGATTGAGCTCAAAACGTAAGAGGGAACAGAAATTTTGGGAAGCGATCGTTATCGTCACCGTCATCATCACCCTCATCGCATCACCATTATCATCGTGATCAATATCCACACATCACCATCATCATCATCATCCTCATCGTCGTTTATATCATCTAGCTTAATCATCATTGTACTGTCATCATCACCATCATCGCCATCACCATATTCACTCATTTAACATATTAAAGCATCCTACTAAGCCACTATTATTGATAGTTCTTTTTTATTTGTGATGAAATTATGCAACCCAAGTGAGCGACAAAAATCAAACGTGCAACTGCATTTAAAAAAATCGATCTGTAAGCGAAACAATCTTACGTTAGCAGTGGGAAAATATAACGGTTTTCAGAACAGCATAGTTTAAAAATGTGGTTGTTGTTCATCGTGGTGTGTATGATAGGTGAACGCTTGTTCGTTTGTCTCACGATGGACCACAAACGTCTCATCGTGAGACAAACGAACAAGCGTTCAATTGGCATAGTTTTGTTTGTAAACGAGCTGCTGTTTGCGAAGTTCTGGTAGAGAACGACAATAAAAAGCCTTTGTCAAAACTGAAGCAGGCGTGCATATCGATCAATAAACAAAAGCTTGTAAAAAGTCTCTCGGCAGGCTTAATTTTACTGTGGGCTGACAAGATCTACAGCAATTTTCCGACTCGACGAAACCTTTTAAATCTTAAAGTTTTTTTACACGTGTCCCACTTGTCCCATGATTTGCGTTACCTGGATTATTCTATTGACAACAATCTTACTCGCGCACGAGAGAAAAGGGTGGAATGCCGAGGCAGGGGTGGGGGGGGGGGGGGGGGGAGGGCATGAGTGGAGAACGGGTAGTAAATAACACATTCTTGCCATAATAATAACCTGAGTGTCTTATAATGTGTCTGTCTCTTTTATATTCGCTTGGGTAAGACTGCTGTGAATAGCATATACACGGCAAACAACAAACAAGCTGTCACTACGAGAAAGAAAGAAAATAAAACGCCAAATAACCTAGCGACTTGTTGAGCAAAAACCTTTTGGGTCAGCTAAAACATAATGCAAAAGCATATGAAAACAACAACAAATTGTACGCGAACCTACTTCGAAAATCAATTATCAACTGATGAGCATCATTTGACTTTAACCCTTTAAGCCCTAGAGTCAACAGACAAATTCTCCTTCCTGGTTTCCATACATTGTTTACAGCACTAGTTGGGAGAAGTTGTTTAAATATTAACAAACTCAAATATTTTAGCTTAATTCGGCACTGGTATCATAAAATGGGTGAACCCTTTTAACAGCTTCGCGGAAAGTTGCGTTTTGAATAACGGCAAACATTTTTTTCATTAGAAGGTTAACTGTGAAAATTTTAAAAAACGTGGCGGTCAAAATTATGTGTTTGTGCCATTCTAATCCCATTTTGCGGCCTGTGTGTCACGCGTTACTTTAATTGTATGTGACAGATAAACATTAATTGCATAACATTGTTGCTTGTTTACAACTATCATTAAGCATTGCTTTATTTATCTTTAACAGCGATATTTACAAACATGACAACACATCAAACTCTTATAAGTGGAAAGTCTGGCATCTTAAATTGTAGTGCCATGGGAACACCAGATCCACTGTTTGAATGGAAGAAGGTTGATAATAAACCACTCGACAAAAATAGATTCATACACATATCTAATGGCAACTTACGTGTCTATCAAGTTCGGCCAGAAGACGAGGGAAACTACATCTGTACCTTGAAACAGAATAAAGGAGAGGAAAGGATCACCAGCAAAAAAAAAATCATTCATGTTTCTGTAGTAGGTGGGTAAAAAGTAGTCAGTTAAAGACAGTTTCTTAAAGGTAATTAACAGTCCATAAAAAAAGTAAATGTAATTTAGACCAGTCATCGTACAACCCTCCTTCTCACATAGCAACGAACATACGAAGTTTAACAAAAGGAGCGCAACTAGTTTGCAGCTCACCTGACATCTTAACCCTCGGACGTTCAAGGGGGCTCGGACGTACAAGGGGGGGAGGGGGGTGGTTGCCACCCCCCCTTAAGGTTTTTCTCCGATATTTTCAAGACCATTTAAGATTAGCACATGCCGTTTTCAGTAGCTGTTCATTTATCCTTAAGACACATTTTGGTAAAGTTTGACGACAACCGGTTGCTATGGTAACGAGAAATGACGTCATAAGTAACATGTGGTCAACCAATTTTTGAGGAAAAAAAGCGTGTTTTTCACCATTTTTTCAGCGAAAAAAGATATAAAACGCTACCAAAAGCATCAGAATGTTTGATTGTATGTTATTTTGCAACTCTAGCAGACAATATTTGCAATTTCCGCATTTTTCTGATAAATTTGAATTTTTAGTAAAATCCAAGATGGCGGCCACCTTGGCGGCTATTTTGGATGACGTCACGGATCCCCAGCAGCGCCCCAACCCATAATATTTACTTTATCTTGTAGAGCACATCGCGGGCTATCTATTAGATGTAAAATATTTCCGAAATATTGCAACATCGCAAAAACCCAAGGGGGGGGGGCGCAAAAACCCAAGGGGGGGGGGGGGGGGGTTGCAACAACACCCCCTTGTACCACGGTTGGGGTATACTGCGTTTTAAAAAATCTGTGTGTGGCTTGGGCAGACAGAACTTGTTTTCCTTGTCTCTAAGTTCATAGTCTGTGCTGAAAGGTGTAAACAGGCCTTGAAGATACTCCGGAGTTTGGTTGGTTACAGTATTAAACATTAGTTTCGCTTTGACTTTCTTCCTTCTGGTAGAGAGGTCATCCCATCCTAGACTAGTGCGAAGGGTAGTAGCACTAGAATAAAAATCAGACTTAGTAATAACCCTAATGGCGCGATTTTGTAATTTTTGTAGCTTATCGGCCAATTCAATTCTTAGACCGTCCCACACAGGGCAGCAGTAGTCGAAGTGCGGCTCGATAAGAGCTCGATATAGAAGAATAGCCGTTTCTTCACTTATAAGGGGCCTCAGCCTTTTAAGTGCACCTATACCAGAAGAAATGGTCTTGGCGATTTCGTCAACATGTTTGGACCAAGATAAATTTTGGTCAATGTAAATTCCCAATGATTTAATGCCGCTCACTCTTTTAATTACATGCCCTACAATCTGTACATTAAGTAAATGGGTAGCGGTATTAGCAAGCCTTTGACGTGAACCTATTAACATTAACTCAGTCTTGGCAATGTTTAGGCTTTATCTATTCGACCTGAGCCATTCATGTAGGTTAGATAATTCGCCATTTACTAGTTTCAAGTTCAGGTAAGCTACTGGCAGCAATACTGATGTTTGTGTCGTCAGCATACATTCGTGGAATGGATTTACTCAGACAGTTCGGCAGGTCGTTAATGTATATCAGAAAAAGAAGTGGGCCAATTAGACTTCCCTGTGGGATTCCACAGGTGACAGCAAGTGCACCAGATAGCTTACCATTGACTAAGGACTTTTGGTGGAGGTCACTAAGATAAGAATCAAACCACTTTAAGGCCTTTTGATCAACTCCATAGCTAACTAATTTACTTAAAAGGATCTTATGATCGATCGTGTCGAAGGCTTTTTTTAAGTCAATAAATATCACTCCGTTGATGAAACCATTGTCTATCATGATTGACAGACCAGCTGTTAGTAGTTTCAAGCAAGGATGTAAGCCGGTGCTGTGAAGAGATCTAAAGCCAGATTGACAATTAGCTAGAAGTTTGTTATCATTAAGGTACTTGTAGAATTGATCGTAAATTATCCTTTCAAAAATCTTAGCAACAGCAGGAATAATCGAGATTGGCTGATAATTGTTGACATGTTGTCTTTTACCCTTTTTAAAATTGGCGTAACTCCCGCTCTAGCTAGCTTCCAGTCTAAGGGAACTATACCAGAAGACAGTGACTGGTTGAAAATAAATGTTAAAGAAGGTGCTAAAATGCGTGCAGCAATTTTAAGTATCTTAGATGGTACATTATCCAAACCAGTCGCTTTCTTAACTTCTAGGTTTTCAAGTAATTTTCGGACTTCGCTGATACTACAGTATACATTATGAAATGCTACGACTGCCAGGCCTCTAACATCGGTGAGACTGGCGCGCAGAAATCTGAACACACAACTGACTCACAAACGGGCGACGAAAAATAGTGATGTCAACAATCACATTGCTAAACACCATTTAAGCACGAATCGCAGAATTGCGGACTGCGACTCTGCCGAATACGTTATTTACGGTACGGACTTGCTACAAACGACTCACTCTAGAAAGTTGGTTTACTAAGAGACACCACTGAACAGATGCCAACAGAAAAAGATACACAGGTCGAAACGCATCAATCTCTGACTTGTCATGAGTCTCAACAGCCAATGAAATCATGGCTAAACTGACCAATGACAGCAACAATCTGATGTGAAAACCATCATCTGCAGGCCGATTCACAATTCACATCGCTCAGGATGGGTTAATTGTCGAAACGTCAGTCAATGTCAACAACGTAACAACAGTTCTTTTCAGAACTACACTAACCCGGACGATCACAATCGACAGAATACAGTACTTACTTATACTGTGTTCACTCTAGGGCGAAATTTGTTTAGTCTGATCACAAATGAAACATGTTTCACTATGAAAAGTGAACAGCTGATAAAATTGTTTTATATACAACTGTAGTAAAAACCTGATGCGAATCTCTGATGGTTTTTTCCTGTGTTAGAGATTAACACGCTTAACATGTATCGAACGATCATAGCATCATTGCTTGAGGAACGATAATAAATAGAATCTCGGAAAAATTTGCGTTACTTCCCATCGCCGCCAAATTTTGAAGTAATATATCAACAATGATGAGGGTGAAGGTTTCATCAGAGGTTCCAAACACCGAGAAAAAGCACGAGGACGAAGCACGAGGCCGAAGCACGAGTTGTTAATATAACTTCTCCATTGAAACAATACCAAATTAGAGAATGGTGCATTTTTTCCATTTTTCCTTAAAATGCCATCAGTGTATGTATGATTTTGTCGTATTCATTGCGAAGCAGGAGCGTCTAGGTTTAGCCGGAGAACCTAAAACAGCAGAAAAAGAAGAAATTATAATCGATAAAACTATTCCGCCGTCAGCGAAATATACAAACAAATGGGCAACATCCATTTTCTGCGAATGGCAAACTGCTCTAGTCTACGAGCAGTCTCTTTTTACCAGCTTAGTCCGTCGAGCGAGAAACGAAAAAACATTAGCGAACGGATAATGGCCGCGCGAAACTGGGGGCGAGGCATGCACGCGGGAAAAGAGAGACTACAGACTAAGCCCAGGCGAATGCACGTTCACGGTCGAGTGATTTTTCGGTATCAGATTTACTTCTCTTGACATCCTGTCAATCTACATGTTATCACAATGCGGGAGATCTAACCCGAAACAAAATCCCTTTTACCGCGAAGATAGTAAAATGCCGCTGAAAGAGACGAGTTTTTCGAACGCCGCCATTAGAGGTAGACCAGCAAAGGAACCTTACTGCCACGATTTTTGCTGCGTTTGTAGATGTAACTTATTACAAAAGTTATTACAAGCGCAACACTAAGGGAAACCTTGACCGGCTAGTCCGTTGCACGCGGCTTTTGATGACAGGGAGCCCAGACAATCTGTTTGTGTAACATAATGACCGTTTGTAATTTTATAGGAAATGTATGGGATTTACCTAAATTTCATATTATGGCGACGTATCGCCAAATGTATGTACTGATTAACGCTAAATAAACGTTTAATTACCTTATTTGTTGTGTGTTGTCGTCCTTTTGCCGCAAAAGTGATTTTTGAGCGATTTTGAAGGATTCTGAGTTCGCCGTTGACTGTACGTCTAAGAGAAAGACAAGGGTGGAAAGAGATTTTTGAACGGCTCCAGCGCCGAGGCGATTTTTTCACATAAAATCGCATCGCTCGGCTTTCAAACCACGCAACAGAAAGGCTCAAAGATTCACGCTTCTTCTCGTACCTCTCGATCGAAAATCCGTCCAAACGGCCCGGAGCTAGCCGTCGAAGAAAATCAAAATCCCACACTTTCCAAGCGGTCGATATTCGTATCAACATTTTGCCGTGCCAGCCAGAAACCCTCCTGTTGATTGCCTCTTTCTGATTGGTCGCCGTTAAACAATAACCGATTCAAAATACGTACCGAGGGTGGGGAGCCATAGGCATTTTCGTAAGGTCGAACCGTTTACTCACCAGACTCGTGCCTATGGCTCCCCACCCTCGGTACGTATTTTGAATCGGTTATTGTTTAACGGTGACCAATCAGAAAGAGGCAATCAGCAGGACGGTTTCTGGCTGGCACGGCAAAATGTTGATACGAATATCGACCGCTTGGAAAGTGTGTGATTTTGATTTTCTTCGACGGCTAGCTCCGGGCCGTTTGGACGGATTTTCGATCGAGAGGTACGAGAAGAAGCGTGAATCTTTGGGCCTTTCTGTTGCATGGTTTGAAAGCCGAGCGATGCGATTTTATGTGAAAAAATCGCCTCGGCGCTGGAGCCGTTCAAAAATCTCTTTCCACCCTTGTCTTTCTCTTAGACGTACAGTCAACGGCGAACTCAGAATCCTTCAAAATCGCTCAAAAATCACTTTTACGGCAAAAGGACGACAACACACAAGAAATAAGGTAATTTAACGTTTATTTAGCGATACGTCGCCATAATATGAAATTTAGGTAAATGCCATACATTTCCTATAAAATTACAAACGGTCATTATGTTCATCACAAACAGATTGTATGGGCTCCCTGTGCTTTTGATAGGTTTTAAAACTCGGTGTAAACTAAAATCCTCCTTAAAGTGCATGTGAACCGAAATTTATTTTTTATGTAGTTCCAAAATTTAGCCTTTGAAATGCACGATTCCAAAATTTGAGACGTTTAGGGTAAAAATTAGCGATGTTACAAGCGTTCGAAGTTACGCTATTTTGCACTAAAAATGGTCACGAAATTCAAGGGACTGGAGTCGAGTTGTGACGTAATGTTTGTTGCAAAAGTTTGTTTACCTTCAGTGACCCGTAGCAAGATCTGACTCCTCGAAATGCGTGCGACAGAGCCGCCATACTGGATGTAGAGTGTTTTCACTCACGTGGTCTGCAGCTATGCTAATTGGCCGCCGTGACATCATGTGAAAACACTCTATTGAACTGATCGTGCAACCAACTTTACGTCACATCACGTGACATTTTGACATTTTGGCCGCGCGATTTGAAAACCATTTTTGGGGGCAAAATAGCGTAACTTTGAACGCTTGTAACATCGCCAATTTTTACTCTAAACGTCTCAAATTTTGGAATCGTGCATTTCAAAGGCTAAATTTTATAACTACATAAAAAGAAATTTCGGTTCATATGCACTTTAACAAACGGCTAAATGTAGAATACCCGTTCAAAACCTATAGAAGGAGCAAATGGCATTTAAAACATGAGGTAAGAGTCGGGCAGATCTGCCAACCCCATTTTACACTGTGTGAGATTCGTCAACAACCACCATTTGGATATCCGGCCCTGTGCCTTCTGATTTCAACAAATTTTGAAATTCCTCCGATAAACAGACCTCAGCACAACAAAATATAAATCTAAAATTCCCTTCAGAGATGGCTTTCATGCAATCTGCATCGTTCTCCTTCAAATTGATGGCAGGAAGGCCAAGTTCAGTTAATTCGTTGACTTGTTCGACCGCGATGCTGTTGAGCGGCGAAATCACAAGAACTCTCGCTTTCGGGTTCGAAGAGAGTTTTGTTTGGCAAAACACTTGATATATAAGGCTCTTTCCGAACCCAGTTGGCAAAATAGCGAGGACATCGCATCCTTCGATAATGGAGGGCCTCCCAGGGGTTTTAGGGAACAAGGGAACATGGCCATTTATTTTTGGGGAACAAGGGATATCTTAAAATTACTTTTAGGGAACAAGGGAACTTTTGAGTATTTTTCGGGAACAAGGGAACATTGATTATTTAGATTTTCAAGACATTTTTATACTTCTTTATGGCAAAAAAGGTCAGAAGAAGGCCACTCGTTTCTCTTTTGTCTCCCGGTGCAAGAGGAAAGAAGTCTGGGCGCAATTCTGTTCTTCACAAAAGAACCGGTGACGAGGTTTTGAGCGCGCGGTAACCTGGGAAATTGTGGGGAACATTTAAGAATATTTTTTTAGGGAACATGGGAACATGGAACATAATTTCTGGGAACAGGGGAACTCAGTAAAAATGAACTTTGGGGAACATTAGAATATATTTTTGGGGAACAAGGGATAAATTGCTTTTTTTATAGGGAACAAGGGAACATGTACCCCCCCCCCCCCCCCACCCGGGAGGCCCCCATAAGAACTTCAAGCGCTTCGATCTGTTCGATCTGCTGGGGAATCTGGGAAATCGACATAAACATTCCTGGAGCTTGTCAGCCATGACATTGATCTCTAGTGTTGACAACTCGTCGGCGTTACCGCTTGTTGAAAGATTTTCGATCAAGAGCCAATCAGATTTTTGAGTGAGAGCAACTCATAATTCAAACGCCTGGCCTTTGTCTGTAGTGATAGATCCTTTATTACATGATACGGTGCTTCTATTTTGTTACGGTGGTCCTTGCAAACACAGTTACGTTTTGATTAGTCTGTAGTCTCTATTTTCCCGAGGGTCTGCCTAGCCCCCTGCCTTGCGCGGCCATTATCCGTTCGCTAATGTTTTTTCGTTTCTCGCTCAGCTGCGATGGACTAAGCTGGGAAAGAGAGACTGCTCGTAGTCTACAAACTGCCAGGACGATTGAAGTTCCCATTCTAGATACGGGAGGAATGTTTATAAAGACTATGATTACCAGGGTTATGTCACTTCCTACTCGTACGTATTGAAGAACTGGATGCATCGAATTTGAATTATCATTTGCCTTAGTATCTCTTCCAACGCCTTCTAGCCCTGAAAGAGAAAAAAGGTGCTGAGGCATTAAATATTTTTTATAATATCGACCGATGATGATAAAATAGTCTATTTTTTTTCTGAAATTAAAATATCGATGCCGTGTTGAAATTCTAGTTATTTGTGTATGAGAAGGCCATAAAACATATTCTTACAACTGAGCGACGGATTCTCTTGGGATTTTTGAAACATACCAAATCATATTATACTTAATTTTATTCGATATTGATACTATTCTGAACATCATACTTGAACTTTTCAATTTAATACCCATAATATTCAGAACATAAGTTAATTTATTATATGCCTTGGTAGCCAGGCAACCCAATTAAGCACGCCTGATTTTACCTTTGTTTCTCTTGCCATGTTAGTTCCCCCGAACATCCAAGTGTCAAGTTCACGATATCTCGCACGAAAAGGAGACAACGTTAGCCTGACTTGCAACATCATCAAGGGCCATCCGGCCCCAGAAATACACTGGTCTAAAGATGAAACTTCCAAAGATGTGAAGAATGCCGTGTTGCACCTTACAGATGTCACAGCTAAAGATAAGGGACGGTACACCTGTACAGCAGTGAATGAAGGTGGTTCTTCTGATGACAGCATATTCATTACTGTTGACAGTAAGTTTTAGCCTTTTGCATAAATCTGATCGATGTAAACCAAAGATGTCGACGCTGAAACATTTTAAGAGGAATTAAGAGGTAATTTTGGATCCTGTTGACAAAGGAGAGAAAAGGATCAGGTTTAGAATCTGGACCAGGTTCAACGTAAACCTTTTAAACACCACGAGTTTTCTCCACTCTCTTAATACCTTTTTAACCCCATTTTGCCTTCTAAAGTCTTCCTGACTTTTCCTAAAATTTATCTGGCAACAATTTGGTATGTTCACATTTTACTGTTCAAGTCACTTGATGTTTCCAAGGCAACAAGATAGTGACAGCTATTTCTTTTTGAATTTGCATATTTTTACCTTTTAAGTTTGCTTTTGCTTTAGCAACCGAGACTGAGTTGGGCTCGATTACCAGCCGGTGTTCGGGAAAATGAGCCCGGGAGGAATAAATACCGGACTCGAGAGAGCGGCGGAAATCGAGCCTACTGAGAAGTAGAGGTCACCACTGGGGCTACTCGATGGTGTAAGGTGTAAACATTCCTTTCAAGAGTTGGCTCATAGGAGCCTTTGATTTAACAAAATTACTACACAGGAATGCATTGTAAAGCAGATGTAAGTTACTTATTTTATTTTAGCTCCACCAAAAGTCAACCCAGAGCTCAAGAATCAATCTGTTCCGTTGAATGCTACGTTTACAATGAAATGCATCGTGGGGGGTGATCCTCCACCAAAGGTCAACTGGACTAAAAGAGGAACACAACTTCCGATCACCAACAATACACTCACCATCAATCACATGACGGTCAACGATACAGGCCAATATGGTTGTAGCGCAGAAAACAGAGCAGGAAACATCACTGCTACTATCTGGATTGATGTAATAGGTAAGATTTAACAATAGAAATGTTTGCATGCTTTTTTGAGACATCGAGTGAATTAAGGTACAGTGGTCAGTACTTTAAGTAACTTGATGCTGGAACTAAAGAGAGTTGTTGTCTTGTCAAAGAAACTTAAATCCATATCGTCCTTCAACTGCCTAGGAAGATAAATGGGAAATGGATTCTCATGAACTATTATTTTTCTCAAAATATATTTACTGAAAAAGAAGATATCACGTTATTTTTTGTCTCAAAGGCCTTAATTCTTATGAGGGCAAAAAAAAATTAAATACGGCAAGCAACTAACAGATGACACACTAAAGCATAACGCCTGAAACAGAGCAAAAAAATGTTATCTTGTAACTTCCGTGATCTGTCATAGGAAGTTTCTAAAGTCTATTTCCGTCCCATTTGTACGTATCAATATTTGACAAAAAATCACCTTCCTTGACATGTATAAAAGATATTATATATGGACGTTTTCCTTGAAAAATAGGGATATAATACAATGCCACAAACGAAGCACGTGTTTGTATTACACCATTGCAAAATCCTCTCGAAGTGGAAACTAGATGGGCTGTCAACAAATCGTAAAGGAGTCAATTAAGTGATATCATTTTCCAAAATGTAATAATGCTTATTTTGGGGGAAACGAAAAAACTCGACTCAAACAAGAACCCAGTGAACAATTTAGCGATGAAAAAGAAAAGCCACTGAGAAAAAAAAAATACGGATATAAAACGAACAAATCTATCCTGCGGTCCACGAGGTTATAAAAAAACTCTCAATATTTCTTTAGTTTAAAAAAGCAACACTTCCACAACGCAAGCCAATTTTGTCGTGTCTTGGATAACAAAAATTTAACATCCCGCGACACTGATTCTTCAAGAATGTGTTGGCATTTATAAAGACTGTCTTATAGAATTCAGTCTAAATTACCACAAAGCACTGAAGGTCAATTCGGTTTTTTCCTCAAGAAAACAATGTTAAGCTTGAGGACAATAGCACAATTAATAGCCACTCATTGCATAGCCTGCGTGGCAGGCGAATTCTCCCCCTTCCCCTTCCCCTTAGAACGCCTGCCACGCAAGCTACTCATTGCAGAGCCATGATAACAGATAACAACATTGCCCGGGCAATACAGTGTACATACCACATTCAATCAAAATACCAATGTTGCAACGTCATTTCCAAAGTTAATGTGCACAACGGAAAAACCGGTTTGACTGTAATTGTATTCATTATAATTCCACTTTTGGGCGATTTTACCGAACTAAGGGAAAGAAAACACTCAAAATATGAGAGCGTAACATCTGCGCCATTCGCAAACTAAGAAAGTTGCGATAATAGCAGAAGACCGAAATAGATGCTGGTGCAACTGAAAAAATATTCACTGGAAAATTATAATATATATAGATAGCCCAAGCCTAACAGCGTCGCACTTTGAACAAGCTTAACTAAGGTGAAACTTAACTAAGGTGAAAGGTTGGAAGCACAAGAATTAAGATTGACGAACGGGCTATTTTCAATTTTAGCAATTCTCAAAAACAGTATTACGCGACCGTCTGCAGAGTACATTTTTATAGACCGTACGAAAGTTGACAAAAACAACTTTTCTCTGTCTAGAATAACTAGTACCACTAGTTTCCGAATAAAATGCAGTTTTTGTTTGTCAAAAATTGCCCGAGAAACTGATTTGAAAATCAAAAATTGCAAAAATACACAAACATATTGGCATAAGGCGATGCGAGTGAAGATAGAACTGTACTATAAAATCAAAGTCTTGTTTTGTTTACATAAAATCGCTTTTCAAACTATCTAATGAATGAACAAACACATAAAAATGGACAACACAATCTTCTTTCGAAAAAATTTATTCAAATCTCCATTAGTTTACGTTTAAAAGCAAAACGCGTACCATTTAATTATAGCTCATCAAGTTCAAGCTTTCTTCGATGAAATTCAAGAGATCGATACAACTGAATTTAAGCACGTTTTAAAATCAATTCTATCTCCAAAACTAACAATAACACCAATAAAAAGTCACTCACAGATTGATATCAACATAAATTCTCATCGAAAACTGTAATCTGTTTTACCTTTTATATGGCCCTCGCTTGCTTCGAAATTCAAATCTCCGCTTCTGGTTCTGAAATCCGTAGAAAACAAACATCTCCCGCATTTGATAAAAACGTAATACATGAAGTTCCTCGAAGCAAGATTTTATCCATGAAAGCTCGTCTTTTTCCACTAAAGCGGCTTCTGAGTATCCCTTAATTAGTATCCTTGTCTTGAGTAGCAAACCGCGAAATATTCAGGGAAATAACGCCTTTAATTTAAACGGTTTTCTCCGCTTAGTAAATTCACAGCAAAACATCAAAGTGTTTATCTAGCTGACGTGACATTCGGCCGTGTAACCGCGCGAAAAACAAAGCCTCGCTTTGGTTTCAACATGACGTCGTACGCGCATGTTTTGCGACGTCATACGCGCCCGCGAGCTAGTCCTGCGCGACGGCGGAGCTACAGTAGTCCGGTCCTGCGCGACGGCGGACGGAGGGCACACGCGCGCCCGCGAAACATTCCGCTAGCCATGACCATGAAAAATGAAGGGCATAGGTTCTGGTTCTATGAGTATGGGGCTGCGCAGCCAGGCCTTCGGCCTGGCAAGTGCTCCGCTATAAATCACTATGTTTTGGCAGATGATACGTGCAGACATTTTACTCATTCCTATTTCGTTATCTCGCCTTTACGGGGCTCGGAGAATTATCTGAGAAAAATTAAACGAATAAAAATGTAATATTGCCTTCTTTAGTCCATTCATGTTTTTTTATATTTTGCTAACAGAAAAACCCAGGGCTGAAATAATACCAGTCTCAAATCAAACAATGCTGGAAGGTGATCAGCTTAAATTGATTTGCAAAGTCAGTGAAACAACTTCGGAGGTTAAATGGAAGAAAAATGATGCCTTAGTTTCTTCAAAAGCCAACATCAGTCGAATAGGTGATAAGAGTTTCCTTGTTATGAAAAACATTGAGACTAGCGACAGTGGTGATTACTCTTGTGAAGCACATAACCAAGCAGGCTCTGTGTCCTCCACCACCGTGGAAATCAGAGTTAGGGGTAAGATAACATTTTTGTAGTTTATATCAATAGTTTCGTTGATAATATGTATTTGTAGAGCGTTTTCAATTGATATTGCTTGGTTTTATTTTACTACAGTTTGTGACACAGGCTAAAAAATGTCTCGCCAATTTTCGTAACCAAAGAGAAGTAGAATCAAAACCAATTGTGAGTTGCTCGCTCGCGTTTTCCCGCTTGGCGCCAGGTACATGAAATTGCGTTAAGTTCTGAATGTTTCATCGGAATTTTTGTCTACCTTTCACTGTTGTGATTGGTCAGAGTAATGACCTTGGTCTTGGTTTCACGACACACAAATGAAAAGTGCGTTAAGATAGCACTACAATAACTGTTACAAGAAATTGTAGTTATTACCGTAATCTACGTAGTCTATAGTTGTTGTGTTCACTGCGCACGAGCACGTAGACGTACACTTTTGTTAGCCGGAAGTTTGTTAACAGGAAGTTTGGTAACAATAGAACCGACTAGGGGACTGTACAATAATTATCAGGAGGGAGTGGGGGGGGGGGGGGGGGGGGGGTGGAAAGTAAAATAAGTCACTCAAGAGGAAGGGGTTTAACATTTTATTTCAAGTGTTTATAGTTCTCATCGAAAGGCCTGATGATGTGTTCTGTGGCTAAATGTAGAGGGCAAAAATACTAAAGGCAAGACGAAATCGATAAGAAACAATATTTAGGTTTGACAAACAAACCTTCTTCGGGGGCAGAAAAACAAAAAAAATGAGTAAACACTGTGGCTGAACTGCATTTTCAATCTGTTGCAATATGCATCGGCTTACGGGAAAAATTTTGTCGGGGGTGCTGAACTGTATTTGCCCGAATGAAACTCGTGACGTCATGTTTATGATGATGATGATGATTCTAGCACTCGCTGACATTTTAATTTTCTACCGCTGTGAACGATCCAAGAATGAGCTTCTACATCTCACATTCTTCGCACTTCACACGGTACCGATAAGATCTTTTACGAGACTTCAACGTAGACATACTATTTAATCGACCACGACGAGATACCAACCACGCATACAAGATGGTCGCCAAAAGTTATACTTAAGGCGCGTTTTTTTTGGGACACATTCTGTTCATTCTGAAATCATCAGAATACGCTAACAAAACTATGTTGTTTACATTTGCACACACGAAAATCTTTCCAGGTACACATAGTCAAAGTAGCGACTTCTTTCCATATTTTACGAGAGGAATAGGTGCAATAGTTTGAGGTTTTCTGTTTTTGGAATGGGCAGAATACGTAGAAAAGAAACGCGCCCTTTGTTTCAATACCTGTGCGGTCTGCATTATCATTCCCACCCGGCTTGGCGGACCACAACGCAAATTTGTCGTTCTATGCCTCTAATGCCATCTAATGGAACTATCACATTGAATGACATGATCGATGTAGTATATTATATAGAGCTCGGTTAGAAAGTTAAGTGAGTAATGTGAGTTACGAAATAAAAACAAATAAATTAAGACATTGAATCACAAAATAATTCAGTAATTTTACTGTGTCTGTGGTGCCCGAATAGTCGACCAGTTTTGCCCGAATAATGCTATATTTTTTTACGACTGGGGAGCTGCAGCCTCCCCAGCCCCTCCCCCTCGTACGCCTATGGCAATATGTAAGGGTTATTATTAGGCAACGAGGGGATACGTGATTTATTCAGCGAGGGCGAAGCCCGAGGTGAATAAATCACGTATCCACGAGGTGCCTAATAATAACCGGCTTATATTCCACATGGGCGAGGTTGACTGCCCAATGACAAACAAACGCTTTTGTGCAATGCATATATCGGAATGCCTTTGTATGTGTGGAGAACAATAGAATAAAAATGCTGAACGTACGCACTGGGATTTCGACGTGGTAAATTCGTACAGAACAAACATGTTGTGCGACGTGTCAGAGCTTTATTTACTCCAAGGTCAGAAGACATGAGTGACTCAGCAGACGACTTGTTTCTTACTTGGAACAGTTTCAGTGGTTCGTTAAATGTAAGCAGTAAGCTAGACGAGGAGCTCGCGACTGAACAACCTGGAGGTGCTTATGATAACGCGCAGTTTAGCGTTGCAAAAGTGACTGAGGCGTTGTTCGAAGATGCCAAGCAATGTCAAGATATCGCAGCAGTAAGTAGAATCCAGTAATCCAGTATTTCGGAACGATCATCGTCTGTGTTCAATTTAACAAATTGCTCGGTTGTGTTCAAAATGTAAGAATCCTTAAAGTTGGTGACAAATTTTTCTTGCTTTGCTGTTATTTTTGTTTGCAACTTTGGGTGTTGAGAGCGGAATATGTCAGGGGAATATGTCGGGGGAATATGTTGAGGTAAATATATTCCATTGTTTTGTTATTGTTTCAGCCCCGCACTCCCCTGTAACAATCAAAAGCCGCCACCAGCTTTTCAGACAGTTGATAATTAGCGGGGATTACTCAAGATAATCCCCTACGAGAGCAAAGGAAACCAAGCCATGTGGAATATAAGTTTATCTATTCTCTCTATCTCTATAATATAGAGACAAATGTTGTGATAAAGCGTTTCTGGCTTTTTAAATTTGAATTGTCAACAACATTTGAACAGTAGAATATAGTTAAACTTATACATCTAGCACAAATGAAGTACAGAAGGTATGCCGAGAACTCAATGTTGAGGAGGGTACTTGCAAGAGCTTTCTCCAGCACCTTGAGTTTCTTGCTCTAAAGGCACAAAATAGGGCTAGTGAAAGAAACACACTCCCAGAAATTTCCTGGAAAGAGGAGATTGAAGTTGAATCTTTGACGTCGAAACAGTTGAAGATGTACCTCAACCAGCATTGTCTTAAGATAAGTAGAGGTAAAGTGGTACTGGTTGCACGAGTTCTCCAGTACTCTCGTGGTGATCAATCTTGCATCCCACGAGAAACCCAAGAGAACGTTAACGAGGAAATGAGTTCCGGTGCAAGCAACTCGGATTCGTTATCAAGTGATTCAGAAGTGGAATCGGATGCCTTTGTTGAACACTGCTTCGAGGTCATGTTTGTTCCAGATACGAATGTCCAACAAGGTAACTTATTGTCGTATATCCGCGTCTGGAACAAACATTACCTCGTAGCAATAACAGGTGGGTGTATAAAAGAAAATGCTGGGTATGTGGGTATGTGTAAATTTGTTGACCGTAGTAGCGTCTCCAATTACTCCTTAAGAGACACAGAGGGCAAGCTAGCTATCCCACAGCCACGCACAAATTATGTGAAAAATAGCTTCAGTTACTCTGGAGCAGTTTTTTGGAATAACTTACCAATCGAGTTGCGGCAGGCTGACTCCCTTAGAGCATTCCGGGCTGGCTGCGAGCGTTTCTTCTCGTTATGAAAATTTAGAATTTTTACACACGGCACTCATGTAAAGCAGGTTTTTAAATTTCGCATTTAATATTATTGTTGTATAGTTATTGATTATTTAAGGTAATTTTAGTAATGTAGTTCTAGCTATTACATATTTTATAATAATTTTGTATTAATTAGGTTTTTATAGTTCTACTGATGAGTTTACCGTGTCTAAATAAAGTTATCCTATCCTATCCTATCCTATCCTATCCTATATAAAAGGTGTGTGAAGTGAAGGGGGGGGGGGTGTCATACAAAATTTCTGACCGATCGGGGGGGGGGGGGGGGCAATAACCAAATTCACTCCTTTAGAAGGGAGGGTATTACCTAATCTTTTCCTACTTGAAGCCCATTTTCACCACCCCCCCCCCCTCCTGATAATTATCGCACAGTCCCCAGAATGACAGCTGTAGCAATAATGCAATCGTTTCCAAAGAGATCACATATCAAATTTGTTAAAGGTTAATGAGAGACTTGAATCGTGCAAAAAGGCAAAGACCTTTCCACACTTCCTACAAACTACATTTTGCAAAAGCTGATACTAAATTAAAAACCTCTGAACTTTTAAATATTTTGTTCTTAAAATGTTTTCTGACTAACTTAACTGTTTTTTTTTTGTCTTCTGGTGTGATATAGATACGATATCCCGGACGATGTTGCTTTAACCCATTGACACCTGAACCGCCTGTAACTGCCCATACAAGACTCCACTGCTTTAAAAAATTGTAACTTTCTTAATCGTGCGAACTTTGCCTTAACTAGCAGTTGTGAGCATTGACTAGAAAGTCTCTCAAATTGAGATATCCAATAAACACAAAAAAGTCAGCGATTTTTGCAGAATATCAGCGTTTGAATTTGGACAATAACAAAAATTACCGTTTTTAACGTCATAGAAAAACAACAAAAATCACGTTTTTGCCTTTACTTTTTTTTATTCAAACCATCGTGGCAAATCCAAAAGTCAACATTCACAGCAAAATTCAGTCCTAGTCCTAGCTTAGCAGTGAATTCTTTTGCTCTTATTCGTTGCTCGGGCCGAATTACAGCCTCTCGTACTAGTGCATACTGACCTTGCCTCGATTTTCAACATCACCACCGCACTGCATGCTGGGAAATAGCCACAATTTTTGACAGCGTTCGTTTCAATCCGCACACATTTCATATTTATACTAAGTCCACAGCCACTCCGACCCACCGCCGAAATTTCGCGCTTGTTGTGTTCGTTAGTGGTCGCAACTTCCAAAATATGCCAGGGTAGGTCGAGAAATTCATCCAGAGTCGAGTCCCAAGGCTACTTCGTTTCGTGGCGGCCATTTTTCCAGTTCGACGAGCAACGAGCCAAATCCGTCAACGAAGTACAACACCTAACTCGCTTCATTGAGAAAGTGGACTCTGAACTACCTTCAAGCTTAATGATGCTCATCAGGCAGCTACTAAAGATGAAAAATGGCAGTGAACTTACCAAAAATCGCGGATACATGATATTGAAGCCTTTATTGAGAACGAACGAAGCAAAATGACAACGTCAGCATTACGTTTCCAGTAAACTCGAGCCTTCAGTGTTTTAGAACAGCAGCACTTTCAATGGTAACCCAAAATATGAAGTCACGAAATCCTATGGGGCGTGTGTATACAGAAAACCACTCAAAAAATGTAAAAATCCTCAGGTGTCAATGGGTTAATGGTGCAATTATCTCGACATAAGTTATTTAAAGCCTAACAATAGGACGATGTTGCACAAGACCTGAATAATCATGCAAAGACCTTCCCATACTATATACAGACTAAATTCTGCAAAAGTCGACACTTAAACATTAAAACCTCTGAAACTTTAAATATTTTGTTCTTAAGACATGAAATTGATGAAAAATTGGACATAGAAGATCAAATAAGACAATAATTTTAACCCTATTCAGACTGGGGAAGGGGGGGGGGTGCTTTTCGAACCCCCCCTCCAGTAAAATTGTGATAACTCTTACACCGAATTAGCTATGAGGCTGAAATTTTCTGACTTTTCCTAGAATTTATCTAGGGACATTTTGGTATCCATAACATGTCAGTGTGATTAACCATGTTGCCATGGCAACCGGTTTTTGACACAGAGGTTTTCAAAATATTAAAATATGGTGAATTTTTTTTATTTTGAGATCTTGTTCTTTGACTTATAGTGCATTTTCTTGTTAGAATATTTTTTTTCTTGGGACTAGTTCTTGAAAGACATCAAAAATTTTTAACATCAAATATTTGGGGGGGAGGGGTAGGTAAATTTTTGCTCTCTTTTACTTATAGACAAAAATTTTGTACTATTTATTAAATAACGCTTCTAAGTTCATTGTTTGGATAATAGACATTAGTTTGATACGTGTTTTATACATTCTGATCCTTTTCTCTTTTAGATATTTTTTAAATTTTAATTGAAACAAAAAAAAAAGGAAATCCAAGATGGCGGATCCAAGATGGCGGACAATAATTTCAAAATTATAGTTTTATCGCCTTTTTTTGCTTTTTCTCGCTTTACAAGTGTGTCCTTGTTTGTATTTATTATGTTTTAATATTAAAGAGATGATTTTACAGTTATATTTAATATTTGAAGTATCTGGAGGGAAAAATATCAATGAAACGTCGGAAAAACAAAAATGACTTCATTGTGACGTCATAATTGGGTGTGGCAGGTCAAAACTGGGTGTGAGGTTTCCTTGTATGGAGGTAAACATTGTGTGAAAATTTCATGGTCCTAACCTTACTGGTTCCAGAGATATGAAGGGGGTCCGTGGAGCCCACCCCCCCCCCCCCCCAGTCATAGATTGCCTAAAGAAGCCCAGTCTGAATAGGGTTAAAGGTCGCGCGTGACAGCCGCGTGGGTTAAAAATATCATTGCTACCCACCAGGTCACCTAGTAGAGTTGACCTTTAACGGGTAGACCCCAAAATTGCAAAAGAAGAAAGGCTGAATTAACTGCATGTACACCAAAAATTTTAGCAGCGTGTAGTAGACACATGCTCCCCAAAGTAATAAAGGGGCTTTCAGTATGAGTAGATGCAGGAGACAAGGCCAACGGCTTTAAGTTACTGCCCAATGACACAATCATCTGAACTGAGACAAGGTGTTTAGCATAGCATGCATGATCTTACCAGTTATTTAAAGACTGACCCTAGTTGTTGGTTCGTCCGATATTCGAACCTGCCACCTCCCGCTCTGCAGACTGGTGCTCTACCAATTCAACTAACCAGGCGGCGTCTGCTAACACCGGCACTCCTTCCCTAAGTTGTCTTCATTTAATTATACTATCTGTTCCAATAGGACTAAAATGGGAGACAAAGAGTGTTAACCTTTTACATGGGAAAACCGGTTGGTCCACGGTTTGTGCAAATGGTAACCAAAACTCCCAAATTTCTTTTCGAGATTGCGTGTACCATTTGGCGCATTTCACTCCATTTGACAGTGAGAGTCTGGAACTAGTTCAAAATTGGCGCATGGCCTGGAACTGGCAGAAAAAAAATGGTTTGGCACTTGTGAAATTTGGACTACCTCTGAAGACGTTCCGTTTATTTTGGAAATTTTCCGAACGGGCAAACCAAAATAGCCTCACCGTTTACATTCCAACCGAAATTTCCGGATTTTTGTTGTAAATGGTAAACACCCAAAAGGTTTTACTTATTCCTTCCTGTATCTTATTTTTATCACTTATTAATTACCACTTAATATAGAGCGGTTTTCAATTGAGTGTCAACAGTTATTTTGCGATTGCTACGCTTTGTGATTGGCTAAAAAATCTCGCTCCACTTTCTCAACCAATCAGAAGTAAAACCAAGACTATTCGTGACTTGCCTGCACGTGCTTTCCCGCGCTTGGCGCCGGCTACATGTATTTGCTAAGAGTTCTGATTGGTTCATCAGATTATCTGCGTCTGTTGTGATTGGTCAGAGTGATTACTTTGACACTCATCTGAAAGCCGCTGTTGTTGTTATTGTTTTGTCCTTTTGATAGCAAAAAAACCCACTGCTGAAATGATTCCAGACTCATATCCCATAATGCTGGAGGGTGGTGAACTCAAATTGACTTGCAAAGTCAGTAAAACCACATCGGAGGTCAAATGGAAGAAAAATGGTGCTACGGTATTTTCCAATTCAAGAGTTCACATCAGTCAAAGCGGCGACAATAGTATCCTTGTTATTAAAAACGTTGCCAGTGGTGATAGCGGTGATTATTCATGTGAAGCGCACAACCAAGCAGGCTTAACCTCGTCCTCCAAGGTGGTAGAAATCAAAGTTAGGGGTAAGATCATCCATTACGTGTTTGGTGATAACATAGTAACTAATTAAAATAAATGAAAGCTTGTTGAGAGAAACCGGTTTCAATGACTATATCATAATAATTCCACCGACGTCATTTGACAA
Organism: Cladopsammia gracilis; assembly: GCA_022457155.1. NCBI lineage: Eukaryota > Metazoa > Cnidaria > Anthozoa > Scleractinia > Dendrophylliidae > Cladopsammia > Cladopsammia gracilis. The sequence continues at coordinate 1,452,793 of JAJGOT010000118.1, read as the reverse complement.
TTTGATTTGCAGCTTTCAATACAGCTGTTCCTTCCACTGGAACTAAGATGGAGTGGTATTACATCGGTGGTCCTGTTTTTGCTGTCGTGTTTCTCATACTAGCTATAGTCGCCTGGTACATTCGTAAACGACGAACAGCAGGTATGAATACATGTCCACCCCATAGCGAAGTACCTTTTAAAACTTATGAGCTTTTGCAACTGTGCAATAAAACCTAACAAAGATTCATGCACTTATCAGGTGATAGTCATGAAGAAGGCTGACCTGATACTGCATACTAAAAAACAAATCTAATATCTACTCCCTATTGTGTTACAAATGGGGGTGGATGCGACCCTCCCCCGGATGTTTACGTTGTTACAATATTTTGAACATTTGAATATTTTCAACACTGTTTCCCTCTAACGGATGGCCCGTGATGTGCTCAAGATAAATATTATGGGTTATGCCACTGCTTGGGATCTGTGAGGTCATCCAAGATGGCAAATTTTTCGAAAATATTTAAGAATATTTTATGCTAGCATTGTAAAATATGATATAATTTTAAATTTTGCTGCTTTTGGTACCGTTTTAAAGGTGAAAAACACGCATTTTTATTCTTAAATGGCTTGACCGCATGCTAATTATGACATCATATCTCGTTGCCATAGCAACCGATTCCCTCCAAACTTCCCCAAAATGTATCTCAAGGATATACAAATAGCTACTGGAGACGGCATGTGCTAAAAATAAATACTCTTGAAAATAAACGGACAAAAACTTTATGGGGAGTTGTGGCATCCACCTCCCCCTTGTTACGCCCGAAGGTCAATAATGTAATTGCAACTGAACAAATGTTTGTCTATTTCTGACTCCTTTCATATCTTTTTTTTGTTCTTCATTGGGATCACAGCAAAGGCCAAGTAAGTCTTACCCTTTCCTGGCTACCTTTTAAAATATAACTCGCTTCGATATTTTCGTTTTTCGCGCTTTAAATACACACTACTAGCTACCTCTGCCGCAAATATTCTCTGGGCTTGTCATGGACTCCTATCCTATCCCACAAACCTCTTTTTAAAAGATCGACAATTTTCGTTCTGAGTTATTTGCAAATGGGTATTTTCACTTTATTCTTAAAATTTAATTGAATAACCACTGCAAATGTAGAACACGCGCACTTTTTACATCATCATATGTTAAGTACAAGGGACCATTAAATAAATCAGGCAAAAGGCTTGTAATTTGTCAATTGTTGTACTTTTCGTTCATCTTTTTTCCATTGCACACGCGATTGGTTGCCATGTTACTATTGAAAGAATCCAGTCTTTCACCAAAATTCAGGAGGTCACAAGACTCATTTTACTGGATTTCATTAAAAATATGGCGCATATGCAACAAAGCAAGCCAAACTCTAGTGATAATGGCGGACAATTTTGTCCCAACTCAAGATATGACAGCGGAAGACTCATAGCACTTTCGCAGGGGCCCCAGTGGTGGCGCCGCGAAACGACGTCTGTTTTCTCAGGCTACGGAAGACTGGGAATTATACTGAAATAGTTATAAAACAAGACCGCTTGTGACTATTTCTGCGGGCTACTCGAAGTTGCGCAGTTTTGTATGATGTGCCAAAATAGATATACAGAGTAGGTAAGAAGCTTCAATCTGATTGGTATAGATTAACCTCATAAGATGGCGTCGATTTTTAAAACGATGTTTCTGGACGGGATTAATATTAGCAAGAATAAAACCGGCGTGATCAAAACTTTCTTTATTCCGGCAAAACCTGAATAGTTATTTATATGTCGATAATTATGGACATGCAGTAACAAAGTGCTCTTGCGCTTCAAAATTTGGCCCAGATGTGTAGTTTTAAACTTTCTACAATTCTTTAAACATTTTGGAATCGAAATCTGTTTCTTTTTAATGCTTCTGAATTTTGATATGACGCAAGTGCAAACCAAAAATATTCAGTATGGCTTTCCCAAGTGGAATTTGCAGGTGTCTGCGCGGATGTCTTGGGAAACAGACTTCCGTTTCCACGACTTCTAAAAATCACTTAATTGAAATTCACATACAGTATCCCAAGGGCTAGAGTGAGCGTCACTCTGTCTTTCCCTCTCTCTTGATGGAAGTAATTGTTTTGAAAATTGCGGCAAAGCATAGAATGCTTTAAATAACGATTTAACTTTCAAAGGGAAATTGGACGTTTCGACGTAATGAATTTTATAGTTTGTTGGCGTGCTTGCATGGGAGCAAATGGTCCCGATTAGCTATTATAGGGCATACAGTTTCTACATTTATAATCGTTGAAATTGATTATTTGCAAGGCGATCTGAACTCGCTTCAGCAGACATTGGGTGTTTTTGTTTTCATTTAATTTAATAAACATATTTTCTTCTTTTCCTCGACAACTTAAATGGCTTTTATAGTGTAACTTTTAGACGTGATGAAGAGCAAGGGCTTGAAATGGAGGAGGTGAATCAAGACGTGGATCAGTGGGAGATCTCAATTGGGCGTATAACACTTCGAGAAGTCATTGGCACAGGGTCATTTGGGGCAGTTTGGAGAGCAACTCTGAGCCAAATAGATGGAAGACCTGGAAAACAGATTGTTGCTGCAAAATGCTTCACACGTGAGAACTATTGAATCTTTTTTCTATAATAACTAAAGGACTTAATTGTGTCAAATAAACGTATGACTCATATATCTGTGTCGCTTGGAAAACATGCACTGTAAAACCTCAGAAAATCTCATGTAGAAGCTACGGTTACATGGGTAAAAGAAGTTGGGTGAAGTTTTATTCCACCAAAACAACAAAAAGGTTTGGGGAGCGCCTATATGCCAGCGTATACATTTATGCTGTGTCAGCTGTTATAGCCATAAGAATGTGCTCTGTTCTCTTATATTGCAGCCACTTCTGGGAAGGATGGAAGAAAAGCGCTGATGAGGGAGATCGAGTTGGGAAAACTTCTTGGAGTCAATCCTCAAGAAAACGTTGTAACGTTTATTGGATGTGTTACCACCCAAAGTAAAGATTCAAATACATGTTGTTCTTTGGCCTTTTTAGAATCATCCCTTCATACTGAAATAATAGTTGTTGTATAAAAGCCTCTTCTAGTCTAAATTCACAGTCCTTATATTTCAATGGTCAATTAATCCTGTGGCACAAGGGGAGAGGGGTGGTTGCAACTTCTCCCCCTCCCCCACTCCTCTTGGGTTTTTGCGGTGTTATAATATTTCGAAAATATTTTACCACTAATAGATAGCCTGTGATGTACTCTACGTAATAGGGTAAATATAATGGGCTAAGCGCTGCTGGGTATTCGTGACGTCATCCAAAATGGCGGTCAAGATGGTCCAATCCTAAGTCAATTTCACACTCCTACTTCGATCTAAAGAAACCCAACTTTGCACTGATAAGGCAGTTCGGGTGTTAAATTTCAACACGCTACTGCTGTATTGTTTTTTATGGATTTGGCGTGTTAGGTTTGAAAACGTGATGTAAGGAAATAATGTTGATTCTTTCGAGGAGCAAGCTGTTGGTAGTGTTCAGTCTATATTTAATTTTTTAGCCATTTAATTATGATTATACGAACATCCAGGATCTAAAAACACAAAATTCAAAAGTAAAAGAAAGAAGCAAATGCATTAAAATTGTTTTATCGCTGCTTACAGTTCACCCAATTCTCATCACGGAGTACATGGCATATGGAGATTTGCTGGGTTATCTGAGAAAAAGCCGAGGAATTCATGACAAGTATCATCTTGGAGAGAACGCCGCAGCATTTGAGCTACAGACATATGACCTTGTCTTATTTGCTAAGCAAATAGCTGCCGGAATGGTGTTCCTTGGGTCACACGGGGTAAGTATAACCTCTGATAGAAATTCATATGTACTACAAAATAAGAGTCGATTCAAGAAAGAGAACAAGCACTTCCTCAGCACACCACCAATAGTTTTATCACACTAAAACAGTATTTTACACGACCATTTTGCAAGATTCGGTTTTGCTGTGCCATATCTCAATCAATCAATCATCTTTATTTATTCATGGAATCTCATCATAAAAATGCTCTTCCAGAGAGCTGTGCAGAAATCATGCAATAAAAAATAAAAATGGTCATTAAAACTATACTAAGTAGTGGCAAATCCCAGGATTTTGTTGGCTGCACAAGATAGTGTTACATGCTTGATGCTTATGAATGTTGTTAATTTTGACGAATGCTTATGAATGTTGTTAATTTTGACGAAATTTATAACAATTTACTGCATCAACACAAGGCAAACAACAGATTATAAACCAACCTACTTCGTTCCCAGGGTCTTCTGGGTATTCAAAATATCATGTCTGAATTAATTGAAATTTGTACGACATTTGGAGGTTTTCAGGTCACAGACAAGTGGACTGTTTTGTCAGGACGTTCCCTTAATACCGAGGAAACCTTGGTGATGATTGGCGATTTTTAGTACCTAGTAATGCCTCGGGAACGAAGAAAATGAAAACAGAGTCAAGGATCCAGGCAGAATTAACATCTTTTTAACGAATCGCCTGGGAAGAAAACAAGATTATTTGTCTTGCATTCCACGATACATTAAATCATAAAAACATTAAAACGGTTAGAATTCCTTTTTCCAAATGCCTTTTGACAAACTGAAAAACACATGAAATCATATTTATTTTTTGAAAACCATTTCAGTAATGACATATTTAATTTCTTTGTTAGATAATCCATCGTGATTTGGCAGCAAGGAACGTTCTTCTGGATCGAAACTTTATTTGCAAAGTGACCGATTTTGGGTTGGCATATCAGAACTTTAAATACGGCCATGGGCAGGCCAAAAAGGTACAGTGTCTTACAAAATTTGTCAAAAGCTACATGTAATAAACTTCCCAAAATATTGAAACAACTAAAGAAATTCAGTCCTTAATGGATGAGGAGTAATAATCGCTGCAGTGTGTTACATGGACTGATAGACAAAAGTAGCCTGCTTACACCGGGGGTCTCATGTGTGAGCCAAGAAGACGCAAAAACTTTCCTTTGTTAAAGTATCTTTGCGACCGAAATTGTTTCCTTTACTGCCATAGTCATTTTCATGACCACTCTTATGCCATTTTTATTTCCCCAATAACTGCATGTCGATCCAAACATCAGTTTCTGTCTGAGGTTATCAAGTCTATAAGTCTCCATGTGCATGCACATTCATTAAGATAATTAACATATTTATTCCGTTCACAGGGCTGCATGCCAATTAAGTGGACGGCTCCAGAGATACTCTTTGGAAATCCCGCAAGTCTTTGCTACCAAAGTGATGTGTAAGTATCACATATCAGCTACAACTGGAAGGCAAAATAAGACAGTCCATCCAGTCGGTTTGTTCGACTAGTAGCGGCGAGTTTTAAGACTGTAATAAATGTCGATGCCCACATGAGGTGACAAATTACTACTCTGAAATTACTACTCAATAGCTTTTATTTCAATCGTCACACTGTTTGATTTCATACACAGACATCTTGTATAGCGCAATAACAAGCAACATGTGAAAGTACTGCTCAGTTAAGCTTTCATTTAAATGGTCGCACTAAATAATTTCATCCAAAGACACAAAAAGTAGAACCACTGATTTTCTACAGTATAATACTCATACCACAGAAATACATTTATCCTGCTGAAATACCTTTATGTTTAATTAATAGTTAAGCTTAAGTAAAGCATCTGTAGACGAGGATGCCAGTAGGGATTACACGTACATGTAAAATGTGTTTTTTATTACAGCAAAAATGCCATAAATCTACTATATACTCATTGAGAAAATTAACATTAATTCTTTCCTTTTTAGTTTTAAAACATGTTAAGTTGTTTTTGCCCATTTTCCCTTTCTATTTAACAGGTGGTCATATGGAATTGTTCTCTACGAAATATTCACTATTGGTAAGTGACATCTGTCATTCGTTGCTAAAAAAAACTCATGGAGGGATCTGACAGAATATTTCACAAATTAGGTGATACTGCCATATGTTTCTTTCGTTTTGTGATCAGCATGCGAGAAGTTACATCTTTTCTAAAATTTACATTTCTAAATCTTCGACTTAATTTATTTGTTTTAATTGTGGTCAGAAGCATGAAACACTGTTGAAAGATCTGACAAAATATTTGTACCCGATTAACTGTTAACATGAAAGGCAGTGAAACAAATACCTATCAAAAAATGCGCAAGCTTTAGACACCTATCTTAGTGCTATTTTCAAATGACAAGTTATAGATTTATGTCATGTGATGTAAGATTAGCGTGGAGAAAAGTCAAAATAGGTTACCGGTAGTTCGTATTCACAATCCTCATAACCCTATTTAGACCAGCGGGGGGTGGGGGGGAGGTTCCCGCGCTTTCTTTGAACGTATTATAACTTTGAAAGCGTTTATTTAATAACTAATTAATACCCACCAAGCTTCTAACTTTTTCTGAAATTTACCTGAGAACATTTTGATTTGACATATTTTTGTTCATGACATATCACGTTTCCATGGAAACCATATTTTGAATTGTCTGCTTAAATGAACGTTTAAATGGCAAATTGCTAATTTTTTGTAGTACATTTCCGAAATTAAGATCATTTTAGCATTTTTATTCTGATTTTGATATATTTTAACTCAATGTGGCATGGCGCTTTTCTAACATAATGAGATTCCAAGATGGCGGCCATTCGGTACATGATGCAATTCATGCGTTGCATGACGTCATCACACCACGTGAGCTACCTTATCCTAGACAGTTTTGGGCATTCGTACTATAAATCCTCCAAGCTCCATAGCCATAGCTTTAATATTCATGAAGTTACAAATAATGGGGGGAATCCTCCCACACCGGTCCGAGAATGAATAGGGTTAAGGAAATCTACAAGTATATCACATATCGTGAAGTTATTCTTCGGTTAACCACATCATATCAAGTTTACTGTAAAACCATTCAAGGAAGGTGGTCGGGTGATTAATATTCTTGAAGTTATAGAGAATGAGGGAATCCCCCCACACTGGTCCTAGAATGAATAAGGGAGGGGTCCTACACCAAATCTACATGCATGTATATCACGTATTGTGAAGTTTAATATCCTTCGGTAAACCACATCGAGTCTACTGTGAAACCATACAAGGAAGGTGGTCAGGTGATTAATATTCTTGAAGTTACAGAGAATGGTGGAATCCCCCCACACTGGTCCTAGAATGAATAGGGTTAAGGAAGCGGTCTTACACCAAATCTACATGTATATCACATACATATATCACGCGAAGTTATCCTTTGGTTAACCACATCAAGTCTACTGTGAAACCATTCAAGGAAGGTGGTTCGGTGATTTATTAAGGGCCATCATAAGAGGTTTTAAGGAGGTTGTAAATAGGACTGGATGAAAATATTGAATAGGTAATAATATTAATAATAATAATAGGGATCTGCACGAATCCTCAGAAAGGTGCTCAGTGTATGAACAGAATGATTGATTTGAGTGACTGACGCTCTAGGTGCATGGTTTGCGCCCGGCCGATGCACAAAAAGAACACCAGCAAAGACTGTGATAAAAGAGATAATAATAATAAACACAAGTATGTTACTTTAATATTAAATCATAAAGACAGCATACTAGATTCCCAGTGATCCTTTACAACAGTGTAGGATAATTTTGTGTTGCATTCAATAAGGGTGAGCGCATTTAGGCTGAGGCTAAAATACTTGACTTTGAAAATGAACAGGGGGCATTCCATATCCAGAATGGAACGAAGCCAAAACCATTTCGGAAATAGACAAAGGCTACCGAATGCCTAAACCCGAACACATCGACGATACTCTGTAAGTGTCTGTTCTCGTTTTAAAACTGTCTCTAGTAGCAACTAAGATCTCAGGTCAATATTCATTTACCAATTTGAGACGACACGAATACAATAATTAACAGCTATTCACTGAAGTGGAGGTGGAGGTGATTGCCAATCAGATTGCGCCAACAACGCTATCCATTGTTTTAGTATATACTTATTACTGATATTTGGCATTTCTCAAATTAATTGTGACATTTATGTCACTGAAAACTCTTGTTGTGATACAGTCGACCAAGTGAAAGTTTAAACCATGCAATACCAAATGGTCACCTGAGCGTGAGCATCAATTCCCCAAGGTATGGCTATACCATAAAGCATCGGCTAAACGTTCCAACATTGTTGGGCAGCATTTGTTGAATGGCAACATTGGACGCCCAGCTTAACACCCAACATTTCCAACAACATTTGTTGAATGGCAACGTTGGACGCCTGAATTAACACCCAACATTGTTGGTCAATATTTGTTGAATGGCAACGTTGGACGCTCGGCTTAACACCCAACATTGTTGGCCAACATTTGTTGAATCGCAACGTTGGACGCTTGGCTTAGCACCCAACATTGTTAGCCTACATTTGTTGAATGGCAAAGTTGGACGCTTGGCTTAGCACTCAACATTGTTGGCCAATATTTGTTGAATGGCAGCGTTGGACGCCTGGCTTAACACCCAACATTGTTGGCCAACATTTGTTGAATGGCAACGTTGTACGCTCGGCTTAACACCCAACATTGTTGGCCAACATTTGTTGAATGGCAACGTTGGACGCCCAGCTTAACACCCAACATTGTTGGCCCACATGAATGGCAACGTTGGACGCTCGGCTTAACACCCAACATTGTTGGCCAACATTTGTTGAATCGCAACGTTGGACGCTTGGCTTAGCACCCAACATTGTTAGCCTACATTTGTTGAATGGCAAAGTTGGACGCTTGGCTTAGCACTCAACATTGTTGGCCAATATTTGTTGAATGGCAGCGTTGGACGCCTGGCTTAACACCCAACATTGTTGGCCAACATTTGTTGAATGGCAACGTTGTACGCTCGGCTTAACACCCAACATTGTTGGCCAACATTTGTTGAATGGCAAGGTTGGACGCCCGGCTCAACACCCAACATTGTTAGCCTACATTTGGTGATTGGCAACGTACGTTGGACGTTCGGCTTAATACCCAACATTGTTGTCCAACATTTGTTGAACTCGTGGCTGAAACAATGAAGCACGATTGGCTGTTATGTTGGAAAGTCGGCCACACGTTAAAACATTGTTGCGCTCAAAAAAATGTCAGGCAAAATGTTTGATCGAAAACAAAACATTCATCCAACAAAAAAATTGTTGGCCAATCGACAACAACAACAACAACAACAACAACAACAACAACAATTTATTGACAGTTATTAAAATATAAACAATATTTATTGTTCTGCAATCAAACTTCATCTGACGTGCTAAACGTTCTAACATTGTTGAACGAACAAATGTCGCTCAACAAATTGTTATAACCTTTACTATGTAGTCGGGGCTTGACATCTAATACGACTTGTGAAAACAAATTTATTTTTAATAGTGACGTTTAATTTGTTTATTAATTCTTAGGTATGATCTCATGTTGAGATGCTGGCATCATAACCCTGACTCCCGCCCACCATTTGAGTTTCTTCGGCAGAAAATGGTATCATACATTGAAAAGAAGGTTGGTTTGTGAGCAATGCAATGCCAAACGCATACTTTTGTTCTAAGCTGTTAACCCCCAGACATGCAGCAAATTCCTACCCGACATGATACTTTTTAAAACCCTTTATATCTTCAATAAATAGCTAAGCCTTCGTTTGCTCTACAAGAAAAGATGGCCGTGTTTAGATAATAACGTCATATGAAGTAAAATCAGATTCATTGTTCACAGAGCTAATGCCTTGAATCCGCCATGTTGGATTTTTTCATTTACAAAGAATCACCTTTATTCATTCAATATCAATAAGCGGATGCTAAAATATTCTGCAGTTGTAGACTTATCAAATGAAACTCTCATAACAGAGAATTTGACAATTAAAATTCAACATTTCCATGAGCAGGCCTATATAAACTTGGTTGACATGGAAAAATCCTACGTCGTACAAAAAAATCACATGAAATATGTCTGAAAAAACTGATCAGCTACTGAAAACGTTACCCTCTGAAATTAAAATTCAACCACTAAAGCACATTTTCAAAAACGTTACCATGTAGGTTATAGGGAGGGCCGCCGGAGGGAGGCGTGCAGTGTTTGACTTGCATGATTGTCCATTGTTCTCCTTAGTACGATGGACTTGTTCATCATTAGCTTCTATGGCTTGGAAGGATTTCAAATGGACTCCAGTTAGGGGCTCAGAATTGGACTCCAACTGTTTGCATAAAAATAACGGCATTGCTACATGATACAAGAGAGTCTGAATTAATGGTTTTGTGGCTTTAAATTAAAGCTTGTCTTGTTAGTGGTTTCATGGCTTCATGGCTTCATGGCTGCAAGGTATCCAAATAAAATATTAAGTGTTTTCGTGGCCAAAGAAAGAAACAGGAATGCAATCTGGCAGTAAAAATGGCTTATGTTTTTATTTTCAGATGTACCTAGAGCTGCTGGACATGTCAGAGTATGATGCAGCTAAATACTCGAAGGTGGAAGACATTCCAGTTGAAGGTAAAAGGAATTGGAAGCGAGGATCAGGAAAGAAGCCAGTTCCACCCCCAAGAAAGAAGAAGTGTGCAAGTGTTCACGATTAGAGCAATATGTGTTCAATAGAGAAGTTGTTAATTAAAGAGCAAAAATGTATTTTTAGCATTCTAATAGGTTATTTCCGAGTTTCTTTTTTGTAACCTCATCATCAAATCAATGCTTGGTTCACTTCATATGAAAATTAGTTTTCATTCGCATGCAAATAAAACGCATTTTATAGGAAAATGAGTTTTCATTATTTTGCAAATAAAACGCATTTTGATATGAAAGTTTCTGCACCAAGTCCCGCTTTGATAACGAAGCAAAAATCAACTCGGAAAAGGCCTGTTAAACTTGTTAGTGTTGCTTTCTTAAATTACTGTTGTTAACCTTATAATTAATCATACCTGAGAAACCAGAAATATGGTAAATGAGGCAAAGGGGTGGAAACCAAGAAAGTCATGCGAGCAGCGCAGACAGTAAAAACTGTGTTAAGTTGAATTTACTTGAAAGTGTCTGTGTTTGTTAGAGACTTGCGTCTTTTACGATTTTGTAGAAAGGATAAGGAGGGTGACCCTTAACTAGTAACTAAAGTTTTGGAGTCGTTACTCGGGACATTTTTTCATGGTTAGCATTTCTCGCGTATCATAAACTGCTAACATGGTGGGAACTATGAAACTCAACATAAGACATCATTAACAGGACAATGCACATGCGCAACTAGTGCCAGTCCCCAACCGGGCGTAAGAATAAAAATAAGCAAAAAATCAAAGGAAAAGAGATAAAAATCCATTTTTGTTTGGCGAATCATAAGCAATTCAACTTTTTTAACATCTATAGACGAAAAAAGGAAAGCTATTAAACAAAATGTATGAAAATACACCTTTATGACGTCATAGCTTTTTCAATAATCCATGCTACATATTTTTTATTAGTATGTTCTTAAGGTGTTTGAGTTTTAAGGGTTTTTATGTTCTGGTCACGTGGCTTACCAAATATGGTTGAGACTCATAAAATTTGATGGCACCATTGACAGAATGAACGTGACCAAACATCATAGCCGAGGAAGTTAAGAAATCCATTATATGACGTTTGGAACTCTTCCATAGCAACCACCTTGTATTAAAGGTTCCCCCCCCCCCCCACCCACCCACTTAAAAATAGTTGATTACGGTATCGTAACTCAGTTTTTTTTCTCTATCGACTGTTTTTAGCTTGCGTTGTCATCGGAGGTTAATAGATTAATCAAGGACAGATCCAGAAAATTCAAAAACAGGGGGCCGAATGCCTTAGCAATTGTGGCGAAAGCACAAACTGGCTCCATAGCCGCAACAACCTTAATAGATAATGAAAAAAAAAAACAGGCCGCGGCCCCCTTGGCCCCCTTGGCCCCCTTGGCCCCCCTGTAAATCCCCTAGGGATAGAGTAAAATCCTTTAATTGGTTCAGAAATATGATAAATTCATCATAGTTTAATTCTAAATACCAGGCAAGTGACAAGGCGATCCCACTTGTCTTGTTGTCCGCGCGAGGCGTGGGGCGGAAGCAGCCGAGTGTTATTTGGTGACGTCACTATTCAAGGTGGAGGCCGCTCCAAACGGGGAAAAACACCTGCGGGCTTGATAGTTTTATTGTTTATTCGTAGATATATTTAACCAGTTTCTTGTTGTGAGTACAATGGCGCTCATATTTCTAGCTAAGTGCTTTGTTACTGATTTCTTAACTATATATTCTTAACTTTTAATTGACTATAAATTTAGCTATAAATTTAATGACATTTTAGGTTATGAAGTGAGAATTAGGAATATAACATTTTGATGTGAGGATAATGTTCTTACTACTGCGCCACATTATAACCATTTGGTTGCAACGTACGTCGATTTTTTAATCAGGTCTAGGGATGATCCTGAAGAACGGAATAAATTGATCATAGATATGATCAAATATTCAATAGCATGATAATCGTGGAGCATAGCATTGAATTTAGTGCTTTAATACTAACATAGTAAAAGCATATTTAGCCAGTATAAATTTAATTCATTGGCTGATCAAGTCAGGACGTAGGTTTAAAAGACGTTTTGATAGACGAAGTTTGATAGAAGTTTGTTTATCGGTAAATAGTTTTACCCATTTTCTTGTTGTAAGAACAATAGCACGTTTATACCCAGTTGAGTGCTTTTGTTACAGATATTCTGAACTATTTAGATATAGTTTTCATTATCAACGCTTTAACTCATGAAATAAAAGTCAGGAAGATGAGATCCCGGTAAAAATATTAATTAACAATAAGATAATTTTATGAATTGTATTAACCTATCAAGTCATAGTTACGAATATCAGATAAATTGTCCTTATATATTGGCGATCGGAATAAAATAGTATACATTGTTTACCCAACATAAATTTTTATGAATTTTTTATTGATATTCTTAACCATTTAGCTGTAAATGCTACTCACGGAACAATATTTGCCAGGATTGCGAATTTCAGATATTGATTATGCCTGCGTAATCATAGCCGGCATGCACCTTTTCTTGGGTGTCTAGCGTACAATTTTCTGGCAAAAACGAAAAACAAGAATATGATTGAATTTGACTCTTGTTTTTGTAGCGCTCGGGCGGTCCGTATTGGGAAAATATTGACCCCGTTTGCTGACCTCGCCGGTCAATATATTTTCACAAAAACGTAACCAATAATTTCGCAGCACGGTCCTCACACCAATCAACTCGTAAGCCATCAAAGCGGTTCTACCGTCATTTGACAAATGAGGGTAATTGTTGTCATACTGTCAGCGTTGTACCAATATGGGGTAAACTGTGAAATGATTCATGTATGTACGTGCTCAGCAGAATCCCAGTCATTTCCTTGGTTAGGTTGTAAACGGTCTCTCGTTTGTGCTCAGTCGTGCGTTTTTTAGGCCCAGTTCAAACGTCGAACTTCACATGTGCCGAACCTAATGCAAATTAGCAAGAACAATAGATTTTGCTCATTTGCATTAGGTTCGGCACATGTGAAGTTCGACGTTTGAACTGGGCCTTATTTCTTCAAGTCTCACCGATGTGGCGATCGTAGCAATCACATGGAAACCAGGCTTTACTCGAATCCTTCCAAGTTTCGACTTAAATGACATGCAAGTCAAGACCGCTTTTTTTCTGAGCGGCTATGTTTTCATGTTGTTTTAACAAATTGGTTTTCAGCGCGCAGACTACCCGCGTTCTCTCCTGCCTCCCACAATTCATCTAAGCCTTATAACGTACGCTTTTTCGCTTTCAGCCGGCGACTTATCACGAAATAAAACGCAATTAACTAAATAAAGGGGTTAGTTTTTAAAGAAACTATGGCGCTAAGTCGGTAAAGGAGTGAAACACGAAAATTTGCAATTGGTTTTATCAATTGAGTTTATAAGTTCAGTTGGGCACCGTAAAAAGATCAAAACAGCTGACGTTTCGAGGGCTTCGCTTTGATGTAGGGCTAGCGCTCGAAACGTCAGATGTTTTAATTTTTTTACGGTGGCTAATTTAGCAAATTTTCGCAATTGACTAAATGTTTTCTATGAATTTATTGTTGTACCTTGTTGAGGGGCTGTTGACAGCTGTTACCATCAACACGCACCCCATTACACTTCATTCCAGACGGTCAAACTTGAGTTTCATTCACGTGAACGCCAATCACAGACTCGTACCCAGTCGCCACTAATTTATCCTATTCGCAAAGTAATATGGGAAGGAAAATTGACGCGCACAAAGGCGCCGAGGCGCTTGTCCGCTTGTCCTTCCCTTGATGTACCGCAAACTCAGGCGCAAATACAGAGAAGCGACTGGGTACGAGTCTGCGTCAATCAAAGGAAAGCCGTTATCATTGTTTCTTAAATTTTGAATGGATTCCGAACAAGTTTACCAGAAAAGAAAGATTAAAAATTTTAAAACAACCAAATTTGAAGTCAGTGTAGTTTAAAGAGATTTCATTCAACATGGCAAAAAAAGTTGGCGCTGCGTTTAGCAGCTTTATGATCCGCCAACATTATTCATGCATCACTTTGTTTACAGGTTATCCCGTGTAGAGTTTAAACTGGCTTGGAAATCAACTTTGCTAACTGGTACCTTCTCTCAGCTGGTGGAATTGTCGGTCTTGTAACGCAACGCTGACGACAGCCGGTTGCAATACAAGTTGCGGATGAAATTGCAACTTGTCACGCAACGAAAAATTGTGTTGTGAGTTGCAGAAAACGTTGAACACCTCTCACATACTGAGCTTGGTGTGTCAGCAGAATGATAAGTTTGATTTCTGGACCACCTGTCACTATATATTTGATGAACTGCAATCCACTTTCATCCGTTAATAAATATTAATCCAGCTAGTCACTTACTTCCCAAAATACTGTTCTCTTTTGCTCAAAATATTTTTTGTCCAATTTAGTTGTATATTTGGTGGCATTCGGCTTAGCCAAATTTAAAAAAAAAAAACTTTAATCAGACAGCAAATTCGTTTGATTTCTTTCAATAGTATTTGTCCAATATTTCGGTTAGACAATACTAACCTTCATCAGGGGCTAAGAAAACTAAGTGAAAATGGAAACAAACGGTTACAATATTTAAAAAAAATTCGATATTTTGGCGGGAAGCGGCACTTATGTCCAGAAATGCACGTAACTCGGACCTTGGGCACTTCATATTACACACAATTATTTATAATTTCCATATGACTTCATGTTTGACAGAATTGCTTGTGTTTAGGTGAGAATTAGGTCTAGGGGACACTTCATGATGTCTATCATAAAGAGCATGAATCTCATTAACGTGCATTTCTGGACATACCTCGAAGCGGACGGTATAAAAACGAGATAAAATTAGTTCAAGCCAATCAATGTCGTTAAAAGAAATACAAAGGACCCTATCCAATGAAAAACGGTTATAAATTTTTATACGAAATATGACGTCACGTAACACGATCTGTGACACTCAGACGTTCAACCTCCTCCCCTTTGAAGCCGGAAACGAATTATTGTAAATAGTCGTATAATTATTCGGCTGTGAAATATAGCGTAACTTATATGATATGACATAACTTAACTTGCCCCTCAACAAGGTACAACAATAAAATAATACAATGTACATTTATCAACTGCCTTTTATTGTTTGGGAAGTTACGCTTCGTCTTACGAGTCATGAATACGTAAACTCACCTGAACATTCTGCTAAATGCAAGTGTTTGTTCGTTGGTATGATGTCGCATTTTCATGAAATTCAAACTGTTGTAAATCTTGGAAACGTGGAGTGAACACAAAATATTATTCTTACTTATGAATTTATAGTTTCTGTTTAGAAACAGAATGACTTTCAATCAGCTAATTAAAGTTGAGCTGTTTAGGTGTTTCGCTCGGATGTCCATTAATTTTAAATAACCCGTTGTTTACTGCACTCATGTCTTCTTTACTTTCGAAGAACCGCGTAACTTTGATGAGCTTTTGAAAAATTTATTTTGTCGACAATATATTTCATTACGCAAAACGATTGTAACGGATTTTTTATTTTATTTTTTTAGTATTGTAACATATCATTCTCGTCCCGAGAGGACCAAGAGGCTCTGGGAACGAGAAAGATTGTAACAGATCATTCTCGTCTCGAGGACATGTTGTCTCGTCCCAAGAGCCGCTTGGCCCTCTTAACCGTCAGAGACTGAGCACGTGGTTCTCGTGCTCAGGCTCCGACGGTTAAGAGGACCAAGCAGCTCTGGGGACGAGAATGGTAACAGATGCCAGACACATTTTATACAGCTTTTGTGTTTACTACATATTTTAAAAAGTTCTGAGTATTTTTAGAACATTTCCATAACTTGTTTCTACTTTATATTTACTATATATTTGCTATATACCATATGAGTCCTCCTCGTCGCCTTTTTAAGCCTAGTGCCCCGCTAGGCAACAATTCCTGAGTTCGTTTAGCCTGCTCGTTCAACATCGTTTAATGACAAAGTTTGAATGATGTCGCATTCGTTTGACCAGAGCTTTACGTCAATAAAATTGACAACAATCTGTTAGCATAAGTTAGTAGTTTATTAATTATTTTTCTTATGCCTGACGATTCTTTCTACCGTGCTTAAATAAAGTTATTGTATTGTATTGTATTGTATTGTATTGTATTGTATTGTATTGTATTGTACGTCACTGCCCAAGGTACGTAGAGTCCAGGCCCAAACGAGGTGGAAACACATTCGACAAAGCTGGCAAGAAGACTTTGCTTCTAAAATATGGAAGAACTTCTTGCGAAAAGAATTGTCTCCAAGGGTCATCTACCTCGACGTTTTTCACTCTTACTGCTGTTGGTGTGTTCCTCCGTCAGAACAGGTAAAAGACTCTTCTTAAATTTGAAACCGACACCTTTTTATTCGATGATTCTAAAGCGGAAGAATTTAACGCTGGCATATCAAGAGTCAGCTTTTTCGCTTTTATACAAACATTGTACCTCATGTTTCATGCCACACGTTGAAGATTATCTTTAACTACATGTACGATTTGTTTTCATCTAGTATTTCTGTAATTTAATGTTTTAAAGAAATCTAAAACGTTTGATCAGCAGGCCCGAAATTGACTTTTTCATATCGGCGCCAAATGATGACTCAGAATCCAAATTCTTTCGCGGCCAGATGTAAACTTCTGTTCACCAAAAAATTAATCAATTTTCTTAGTTCATATTAACTAAACTATCGATGGAGGAGGCTATCTTTTTCTCTCATTTCTATTTCAATTATTGTGTCGATCTTCTAGTCGTCTAGACTGTGAAATATCCGCGTATTATTTACTAAACCATCGAATGAGGTGTATGTATTATGCCCGCCGAAGTTTGTTAGCCAAAATATTTTTTCAGCAAATGGTCGACTAGATAGTCACGAATACAAATAGCGACACTTCTTCCTTATGCTGTTTACATACTGATAGACAAATGAGACAAATTAGTTTATTTTAAAGCGGCAATTTCACCTATTTTAGCATCACTTTGTAAAGCCAAAAGGATAATTGTGTCAATGGAAATATAAAACTAATGCCCCAGTTTTGTTAACAATTACAATTTTTTTTGACGGGGGGGGGGGGGGGTTGGAAAATTTTGAAATAAATTGTTTGCAGAGGCTATAAACACTGAAATAAATTGTATGCAAGCAAAAAATAAAAAAAAAATTGTTTGCTGGAAGTATAGCAGTTGGACGGAGACACAAAATAAATTGTTTGCAGCAGGTGCCGCATATAAAAAAAATGTTTGCATGCGAAAATTTTCCAACCCCCCCCCCCCCCCCCCCCCCGTCAAAAAAATAATGGTCCGCCCCTTAGACAGTGGACAGATAGATAGATAGATAGATAGATAATCTTTATTTAAACACGGTAAAAATTCGTCAGCTAAAAATCATTATAATACTTAACACAAAGCAATAAACTAATATTAAAAAATGTCTATATATGAAGAATTTAATTAAATAATAAAAAGCTGCTTTCCACGAATGCCGTGCCTTATAGTTCCTCTTTGAGAAGTCGTTTAAATTGCCCAAGGGACTCAGCTTTCCTTAAAAAGCACAGCTGCGAGATACGAACGGAAAAATGCAAGCGGAGAAAATGCGAGAAAAATTGGGCGAGAGGCGAAAGAACGGTCGTACTCTCTGAAATAAACTCGAGTCCTGTGTTCGTCAAAGACCAACTTTTTATTGCGAGCTTCAAAACACGTGCTATTCCATAAGCAGGACACCAGAACTACGCTTACATAAAGTGTCGATCTTACACGTAGCTCATGTAACAATACAACTGTAGAATTATATAACGAACACAAAGCTACGTCACTCTCTTTCGCGCCTATCCACTGACGTCATCACTCGCAATATTTTTAAGGGTACTGTGAACCTTTTTTGGTCCCATTTTGCATGATTTCAGTTTTTTTTTTTTTAATTTCTGTAAAGATATAACATTAATCTAGAAAATATTGAAAGAAGTTTAGCAAAATCATTAAAAGAACTCGAGTTATTCTTAAAAAAGAGTTTTAAGGGAATAATTGATAAATAGCTATAGGTGTGATAATCCGATAATCTCATTCCGGAGTGCAGCGCCTTCTTGTACCTTTCCTGCTAATGACTTTATCGGAGATCTCGCATTACATGTTATATGCATATTTTGTTTACATCGCAATGCGGAGCGCATTTCGCATCGTCATATAGCGTATTGTAGCGTCATAGCGTATTCTCCGTGGCCATTTTCCATGTTTCACACGGTCGTCTACGCTTGTTCCAATTTCTGAAGATTTACAATTTGACCATTAAAGCCAAAGTGGAAATTTTTGGTTAGCAGGATTGTAGAGATCACGAGTGAAAAGAACCGCGGCGAAGAGTAAAAGAACAATTATGAATGAATAGCTTACTCGCTTGCATTTATTACTGATACCAGCGCGTGTTTTAGGTCAATTTCCGCAGCCACGTCTGTTGTGTTTTCATTTCTTTGAAAACTCTCACGAAAATTTTGCTGCGTTTTCGTTACGTTCTTTCCGCTCATTTGGGTTTGCAGTTGCGCGAAACTTCGCCGTTTTTTCCATGGTTTTACTCCTTGAATAACTTAACTAATCCGCAGTTAATCGAATTCACACACTGCTACGATACTCTTCAGCGGGTTCTATGTTTCATTTCATTGGTTGGCGGCACGACCACGATGACAGCCGCTTTAATGAGGTGTGAAAACAGTGAAAATATTTCGAGGCTAAAAACTCGAGGTTTGTTTTTGCGAGAATGGCTTCTGTTCAAATGAATTAATAGGGTATGTAGATTTGTCAGATTTTCACGAAACTTGGCCAGTATGTTTGCTGGATATTAATGCACCAAAGCATATGGGACTTTTACGAAATTCCAAATACTTTTCTCGTGGCGCGCATAGAACAATTTTCTATTGTCCAACTTCAAAAAGTGGATTTACTCAGGAACCAATGAAAATATCGAAAAAGCCTCACACAGTTTGTTAGGCCATTTTAAACTCTTGAGAGACACGGACCAGTTTGTTTTGATTTTCGCGCTAACACGGAGGCTGGTAGGCAGTGAAGCAAACACCGTCGGGTTTGCGTTTAAGGTTCGCGCACGCTTAACTAAAGGAAAAAAAGGAAAAATAATTGTTATTTTCGGAATCTACAATTTATTAGCTTTGAAGTGATAGATAATTTTCTGGGGTTTCTTTAAAAATAGCGCGCGTACGAAAGATTTTCGGGAAGGCACCCTCGAAGGTTCAGGCGAGTGTCGTATGCATGCGGCGGCACTTACTAAATAGTTGAACCAATCTCAGGCGCACCGACCGTCAGAGAATTTGTGACCTTTATCGGCTCCGGGAGAAGAAATTCCTGCGCTTCTTATTTAAAGATCAGGGCCCAGCTAACGAAATGCCGAAATTAAGAAAGAAGCAAAGTTATAGTAAATCTTTTACTGAAAGGCTGTCACATTTTCACGAAATAAATCTTCCCCAACATTTCTAAAAGTCGTTTGAAAAAAAATCCACTCTCAACCGGTAACACTGTCGGAATTCATTTTTAATCCGTGAACACGCGAAGCGTAATGAACAGGTTATCGCTGACGGTGACAATCGCTGACGGTGACAAATATATGCAAATGAGCACTCTCTCGCTCGCTCGCTCCATGTCGCGTAATGTTTTAAGGTAATTCCACTGAAATAGAACTTACAATATATAGATTCTTGTTCAAACTTTGCCTACGAGAACTTCATTATACCAGAGTTTCAATTTTAAAATAAACAAGAGGCTTCACGTAGCCTATACTCATGTGCATGAGACTCTAAGACGCATTGATTGAAGCTACCAATTTTCTGTACTCGCTTTGAATATTTAATTTGTTTGAATATTTATTTGTTGATTCCCGATCAAACCCACACTAGTCTAATACTTCCTAAACCGTGATTACATTGGGTTATCCCCCCTGATGGATGGCAAGATTTTTTGACCCCATCCCCTTCCGCCCGGATTTTCTGGCCCGCTAGACCCCCCTCCCGCCTGGATTTGCAAGCCCAGAGACCCGGTTTTCCAATAAATTTTTTGAAGCCCTAAATTTATGGTTAATGAAAAAAAAAAACATGTAATAGAATTCTGGAGTTTCTGCTTTTAATTTTTAAAACTGTGGTGTTAAGTGCTATAAATTGGTGAAACATTTTAAAAATAAATATTGCGTGACGCATCATAAAAAACCCCTCCGTGATTTCAAGACCAAATCGAAATGAAATTTTTCCATAAAGCTAGTTCCTTAAATAACTGCTTTGATTTTGCCATGTATTAGTTTTTTCCAGGCTTAACAGTTTCTTCAAAGTGTTGTTGCAAATACACAATTTTGTTTGATGCAAATTTTGAAATGTAATTCGATCGCGCGCTGTTTTGTCATGATCATGAATACAAAATATTTTGTTTAAAGGTCAAAACTTTTTAATGAAACTCATATTTCCTTGAATGAAAATGTCTTTCCCTTGAATAAAAGAGTTAAACACTTATCGAAATTCAGTGTTTTTCTGCTTCCGGAAGGCTTGGCGATTTACATGTATTTATCCTAATTGCAGCGCGGAGAGCGTCTGCGAATTGTATTATAAACATCACAAAATAATATTTGAATTCAACAGCCTGCTTCATGATTATATCTAGTGTTTTCTAAAATTTCCGACTTCTCCTTTGTGTATATAGAATGCCATTCTTATCCCTAAAGATGATTCGCATAATGTTTTCGCGAATCAAAAAAACCTTGAAAGCAAACTTTATTTCAGAAAGCGCTATTTAATTCAATTATGTTTACTAGCGTGCCTTTACCGTGATTATTGGCTTCATGAAAAAAACATTCGAACAAGTTTGCGTCTAATGTTTCCCAAACCATGACTGCTTTCTGTTACATTTGAAAAGACTACTTTTAAAAGCAATAAAATCAGTAAACGACCTGGCTATTTTTCAATTTTAGCAATTCTCAAAAACAGTATTACGTGACCGTCGGCCGTCCGCCGTTGACTCTGTGTTTAGAGTGCACAAAAGCTCACAAAAGCAACCTTTTCTTGGTCTAGTATAACAAGTATGACTACTCCGAATAAAATACACCAGTTGTGTATTGAAAATTGCCCGAGAAACCGATTTGGAAATCAAAATTGCAAAAAATACACAGACATCTTTGCGTACTTGGCGACACGTGTGAAGTTTAACAGAACATTTACTAGAAAATCTTGTTTTGTTTACATAATATCAGATGTCATTACGACTGAATTTGAGAATGTTTTATAAACATTTCTCCAAAACTAACGAGAAGACAAAGAACAAGTGGATCACAAATTAATATCAACATAAATTCTCACCGAAATTGTAATTTCGTTTACAGTAAAGTCCCTCGTCTATTTGAAAATTCTTTAAAGCTCCGCCTCTTCGGTTTTGATCGCCCCGGTCCCGCACTGATAAAAGCGTTTGAAGTTCCTCGAAGCAAGATTTAGTTGCTTAAAGCTCTCCTTTTTCTCTACTATAGTGGCTTTTGGGCATTCTTTAAAGCTTTCTCTTTCCATTTTCCATTTCAGGTGTCCCCTATTAGTAGAGGGCTTGCCCCTCGGCTAGTTCTTCCTGACACATAAATAAAGTTTCTATCTATCTATGAGTTATTAATCCAATGACACGAAACTACGGTTTTAAAAACCAAGCACATGCCGAGTGCGGCAGCCATTTTTGTAGAATTTGTTGGTGACCCGACGACCCGGTCACTAAAATATGCGTGCATAAATTTGCATGCAAAATCGTGACACACAAAAAAGTAAATAAAAAGGAGAAAAACGAAGCCCGTTTTATAACTCATGCGCGCTATGCGCATGAGTAAAAATGGGGTGCCCGTGTTGGTTAAGGAGCTGTCAGGCATTGAGTATGCCCTATTTTAGAAGTGCACTGCCATTATTTGAAAACTCCTCAAAACTCAAGAACTCATGAGAACATGCTAAAGAAGACATCGCGTACATTGCGTTGGACATAGGTAAACGTTTTTCATTCCATGTTTTAGACAGAGAAGTTTTAGCGCTAGGCAAGTATCAGACAAAATCCGTTTTTCTTATGACTAAAATGCAAAACAGAGAAACTGCAGTTCAGCTCTATTCCTCTCGTTTATTAAATTTTCAACAATAGAAATTTAATAAGTCTTTTCTCATACAAAGGTTTTGGATACTTCATTAGAAAGGAAGAAAACTGAAAAGGTTTGGGGTGCCCGTGCTCGTTTACGAGAAAACAGCCACTTTTTTTTAGCGAGCTTTGTCTCAAAGGAAACCTCTATGTTCTAAATGTGAGTGCACTCGTGCACGCGCTAATGACGCAAGAAATTATGCGCAGTAAGTGATGCACAATGCAAAACCGTGGAATCACCTTAAATTAGTTTTGTTTCGAATGCGTTGCGTAACAAGAACAACGTGAATCCAGCGATAACAATAACTAAGTTTTTGCAGACGAAATTGAACAACAATAAGCTTAATAAAGATGTTTCGCATTTGCTGTCCTTTGATGAATAAACCAAATTTGTCTTTCATATCTTAGCATGACACAAATTCGCATTGTTTGAAATAGGAGAGAAATGGACACGTTTATGCGCTGAAGGTGAACAGGCTCTCAAGTGGGATATAGGGCGAAAAAAGAAATCGGCAAACGGGGAGGGGGTTGGTAAAAGTTTTCCCAATTTTCCTCGCGAGTTTTCTTTTCGCCGCTATCTACTTTCGTCATACCCCCCACAAGGAGGCCTGTTCAAGGTCAACTTTCATATCTCGTCAGTGGATCTGTTCCTCAAGTGAAAATGGCCTTGCGTTTTTCTACTGAACAGTCATTATGTATCGTGGATTACGGTATTTTAAAAGATATCGAGCCTTGTTTATAATTTAAACATACCGTACATTGCATTACGCGTTGAAAAGATAAATTTGGCAAAGTGTCAATTGATACAATAAAGCTTCCATGAACTAAACCAAAACGAACATCTTGTCAGGATTTGACAGAACAGCACAAGTGGAAAAAGAAGAAGAAGAGGAGAAGATGTTCATACAGACTTCCACGGTGGCCCACTTGAAGAACTTATCAAGATAAACTAAAATGACTAAGCACATGTCTAAATTCAAAATTTCTATTTAACTACATTTCGATACCTTTTTGTAAGAAAGGGTCGCTCAAATATGAGCCAGCGATGTGTAGAGCATTTCTTTCTCACGGGTTGGCTCACAGGAGCCTTTGATCTTGCATTTTATCACGTGAAGCTTATGGAACAATTTGCATCCATGGCAGTCTTCAAACGATAGCCTTAATTCGATTTATATATGTTGTAGTTTAAATTTGTTTTTGGTTTAATTTTAATTGGTTTGTTTCGTATTCATCTGTTTTTTAATAAGATTTTACGGCCATTTTAATATGCAAATTACGCTTGGGTGTCCTATGATATCTTCTTGGCTTTCCGTTCGCATCACACTCGAAGCGGCACTGAGACTTTACTTAGAATTTTCATGCATTCTTGGAAAAATACGGTAAAGGAAATTCCTTTTTAAAATGTGGATTTACTTTGTAAAAAACATTTCATTGATTGTTGCTTTATGTCATCAATAAATTTTGTGCAATATTTAGAAACCTCGGCCACATTCGGTCGAGCGATTGTACAAGAAATTCGCTTGCGTGGACAGTTTCCTAGATTTAGATTAATAGTATTATTACTGGTATAATATTGTTGCTGTTATTGATTATTGATTTGTTAACTCATACGTTTGTCTGGGTTAGTAGCTGTTGATGATAAATAAAGATCTTTATTATTATTATTATTATTATTATTATTATTATTATTATTATTATTATTAGATGCTTTATAATGTAATGCGTTTTGCTTTTGAGAGTAATCTGATAGATATTTGAATAAAACTTCGACTGAAAGCATTTGTTGTCCTTTTTCTGTGTTTGTCATTCAAGAATTGGTCTGGAAAGCAATCTTTTGTAAACAAAACCAGATTTATAAAGTTCGCAGCTCAAGTTTCATTTGCATCGCAAAATTCATAATGTCTGCATAATTTTTGATACTTTGACTTTCAAGTTAGTTTTTCAGTGTTTCTTATACGCCACTGATGTTTTGTATTCGATGATCCAGGGGGGTTGGAAGCCTATCCCACAATGCAACGCGAATGAAAGAAAGATAGAAAGATATATGTATATATATATATACATACGTGACCTCGCATTTGCCAGTGACCGCCGACGCGAGCAGTGGCTGTCAAAACACCCTTTTCAAGGCCTGTTGTCTTCGGTTTTCTTTTGTTAGAATTTGTAATGTTAAGAAAACTTCTCTTGCAACGAACAGATAGTTGCTTTGGAAGATTTGTTCGAAGGATGACACGACAAACGAAGATTGAATATCCAAGCCACTTTGAAAAAATTGTGTCAACAAAATTTGCGCGCGCTTGAACGTGTAAGCATCCAACTGCTTGTCCACGCACTGTGTTAACCAAATAAGTTCTCTAAAAACCGGAAAACCCTTGGGAAAGAAGTTCTTCTGTTAATAGCTATTTGTTTTTTCCACGGTTTTAGCTAGACACACAATAGTTCTGATGTCAACGCCAGGAAAAACTGTAACTAACGCGTACAGCTAGCTTGTACGCGCGACATTATATTTTGCTGCGTGTTTTGTACTGATTTGAGCTTTCAGCACTGAGGCATTTACCAAGATTTTTTCCGCCATCCTTTGTTGAAGACGGTTTTTGGAAATACATTAATGTAGTCCTTTTTATACTCATTTACTTGAACTTGCTTCGGTCTAAATTCGTTTTATTCCTCAAAGAATTTTCATATTCAACTCTGCAAACGTGCACGAATTCCCTAAATCAGCTCGCCGTCAATTTAAAGCATTGAAAAGTGCCCACACTTTGATGGTTTTACTTAAAAAACCTGGAGGGATCTGGAGGGATCTGATGATTTAAGTCGTTATGATATTAAGGAATACGTTATTTATGTTAAAATGCTAGTGACGCTTCGATTAAGAAGGAGGTACAACTGCACTCTCGTGGTATTTTCGGGGATGATCGCCATTTTCCTGCGAGCGGAAAAATAATTTTTTTTAAGGACGAGAAACGAGGATTAAATTTAGAAATATAAATGAAATTCTTACATTGTGGTTCTTTTCTGTTACCAACGAACTATTTCCCTGATTCCCAAGTCTCCGATAATTAAAACCATAAAATGAGACTACCGGCAAAATTCCGAAATGTGAGATTTTACAAAAAGTTTGTTTATTCTCTTCAAATGTCGCGGGTAACTCGTTGCGTTGCATCATGGGATAGGCTTCCAATCCCCCCTGTCGATGATCATTCAAACGAATTATTGTAGACGAAGTTCGCGCGTGATCCACGCGTGCCGCTAGGGTATTTTGAGTAGCGGTTATGCGTGACAAGTACGGGCACTCATTTCTCAGACGTCCGTTTCGCAGGGCCCCAGTGGTGGCGCCGCGAAACGACGTCTGTTTTCTCAGGCTTTTCCAAACGCAGCACCGAATGAAACCACAAATCAATACTATAATGACTTCTAAGTACACCTACACCTGATTATGTGATTTCATAAGAAACATCATTGAAAGCCTCCTTTTCACTACCGACATAAGCATTAGAGCATAAGAATTTACGCCAACTGAAAAACAACATTGACATAAATTGTAAGCCCTCCATTATCCTTGTCTGATCTTATTATTTCTGTTTAAAACAACGTTAGCTCTCTGATACTACAAAACCTACAAAAAACAACAACAAAACATTATTCCAAACAGTTAGACAAAAATAATATTTTTATCATCTTTTTCTCACATATTTCAATACATAGGCTTTTGCTGTTCATTAGCACAAATAGAATAGTTAGACAATAACGTGGAAATATTTTCATTTATACCAAAAGATTATTCATTTACGCGAATTTTTTTTTTATTATTTAGCAAATTTTATTTATTTTTTCATCGAGTTATACATTCACAATTACAAACTAACTACATACATACAAACGAACGGAAAGACAGTACAGTACACACACACTCACGCCACATGGCTTGTACAGCTATAAAATTATCTTTAATTACATGTATTTTACCACTAAGAGAAAAAAAATTAAATTAACACCTGAGTCAACTTTTCCCATTTTTTAAAATGTTGGAATAGTTTCCTTTCTTCTCTGCAATATAAAGCTCAATATTATAAACACGCCTTGTCCTAGCAATAAAACCTCGCAATGAAGGCATACCATTCTGGTACTTTCTAGAGTAAATATAATATTTACCTAATAATAATATATGGTTTATCAATATAAAATCTTCACTAGTGTCAAATTTTCCAAAGATCAAATCGGTTTCGTTCAAAGTTTTAATGTTGATTCCATTGTCTCGTAGCCAGGACAGGACGTGTTTCCAAAACTGAGAAGATTTGTTGCAGGAAAAGAGTAAATGCTCGATGGATTCGACTTCTTCATGACAGAAAGCACAGCTTGGTGAATCAACTATACCACAGCGAAAAAGTTTTTCATTTGTAAAGACAATACAATTTAATACCTTATACTGAAATTCTCTGATTTTAGATTCTACGGTAGTAATAAATGCTAATGAATAGACCTTTTCCCAGTCTATAGATGTATTTGGGTACTTGGACATTAATTTCTGTTTAGCAGTGGGCGGGATTTGTTTTTTCTCCAGAAACAACTTGTAGATTTGTTTTGAGGAAACATCAAGAATTGGAACTGAATTTTCCTTTATCATAATTGATGGAGCATTCGGGATAGGATCGATCACTGAATGGATAGTAGAATTTTTAATAACAGAACGCCATTTAGGTGGGATCGAATTTACAATACTCATAACATAGAATCTTTGTTCGGTGGTTAAAAACAAGAGCCTAGGGTTAGAAGCAAGAGGATTGGACGAAATCAATTCCCCTATTTTTAAAACGTTCAGGTCGACGATGTCTCTCCTGTAAATAGACTTTTTGTTGATGCAGATAAACCTATTGTTCCAAATAATCTCGTTAATAATATCATGAGACGAGCTTGGTTCTTTAGCGTGTAACTCTGACCATGCATCGAAACATTGCTTGTAATAAATTGGCAAGTTAACTTTTAATTTAGAGGTATCAAAATTGCAAAACAAAACAAAACTCCCACCAACTGGTGAAAGGCGCATATCACTCTGGTAATCTTCCATAAGTTTCTTTAAGCATATTACTCTTTTTGTTCGAATCATACAGTCAATATCAAGCATGTTTAATCCACCATTCTCAATTTCTGACGTAAATGCATTTCGCTTTACCTTATCTTTTCCGTTCCAAATAAAGTTATAGCAGATTGAGTTGGCTTCTTTAATTAACCCTGAAGAGATTGGAATTACAGATGCTCTAAACATAAGCTTAGGGATGGCAAACGTTTTAACTATTTGTATTCTCCCCAAGAGAGAAAGACCTCTCCATTTCCATAAATTGATCGTTTTTTTAATCGATTTTAAAGTTTGTCTAAAGTTTAATTCATCTCTTTGGTTCCCATCAAAGCCAAAATAAACTCCTAAAATCTTGATGATCTGACATAAGTTTGGCATCATAGAAAGGTCTTATTGAAGTGTGTTGCCACCAAGGGCTAAGATTTCCGTTTTTTCCTGATTTACTCGTAAGCCAGAGCATTCTCCAAAAACGTCAAGAGTACACAAGGGTTTGCATAGGATAGTTTATGTTTCCAAAAACAGGTCATATCGTCTGCGAAGAGAGAAAGCTTCACCACATCCTGTCCAATTTTAACCCCTTGAATATAATCATCATTTCTAATCTTTATAGCTAAAACCTCAAGTGCTATTATGAACAGGTAAGGGGAAAGAGGGTCGCCCTGCCTCACTCCTCCACCTAATACAAAGGAACCTGTTGCAAAACCGACCATTGTTCATTACAGAGCTGGATGCATTCTTATACAAAACCTGTATCCATTGAATAAAAGAGGGACCAAAATTAAAATTATGCAATGTTCTTATTAAGTAATTAAAATTCAGAGTATCAAACGCTTTTTCAAAATCAATAGCCACTAAAAAACCTGGTAACCCTTTATACTTTGTATAATCAATCACATCATCTGTTGCTGTAGGCTATTGTTAGCTGTCTTATTTTATATTTAATCAAATCCCACAAAACTCGTTTATCTTGAACTTCTTTAAATTCGTCTAACCAATTTCCGTATTCCTTCTTTAGGAGGTCACAATAATCTGAATCATTCACTAAATTTAAATTAAATTTCCAATAATTTGGTCCTCTCTCGTTATCCTCCAACCCGTTTATTTATTAAAGTTATTGCAGAATGATCAGATTTTATTGATGTAATAATATCTACAGAGTCAACGTCATCTTGTAAACTATCGCTGATTAGCCAATAATCCAAACGTCTTTGTATAACTGGAATTTTCTGACGCCAAGTAAAACGTGTTTCTTCGGGATTGCGAATACGCCAAATATCTATTAGATCATGTTCAACACAAATATCTTCTACAATTTTTGCAGAATCCTTCCTTTTTTTGGTGCCTTCTTGGCCGTCTAGATCCTGATTAAGTATGACATTAAAATCTCCTCCAAAAATAATGGGGAAATCGAGCTCTGTTCTCAATACTTTCACTTCTTCTAGAATGTTTAAAAAAAATACACATTGTTCACTATTTTTGTTTGGGGCATAAATATTCAAAAGAATATACGGCGAGTCCTGAATAAGAGCTTCCAACAAAATGTAACGACCTTCTGGATCCGCTTTTACTTTTTTAAACTTAAAGTCTGAATGATCTCTCACCAATATCAAAACTCCCCTGCTGTGATTACTACCGTGCGAGAAAAACATCTCGCCTTTCCATTGTTTTCTCCAAATATCTTCCACCTCACGAGTACTATACGTTTCTTGCAAAAAGCAGATATCGGCACGAGATTTATCAAGCCAATTTAGAACATGAAATTTAAAAGGGCAGCAAGATATCAATCTTAAATGCTGCCCTTGAGAATGGAAACGTAATAGCTGAATTCGGTATTACAGCCACCAAAGGGCCCCGCTACGTATTTAATTACATCAAATACAAGAGAAACAGAAATTTGCAGCCTTGACAAGGGTCTCAAAGCGTTTTCATAATTTTCCTTTTACATTTTACATGGGAATAAATTTACCATTAATGAAACGTTTATCCGGCTCAGATTTACTAAAGGATACTCTTTGTTGCTTTTGCTTGGCCTCTTTCAGCTTAGGCATTTGCTAACGCCTTCTTTCAATGATTTCCTGCGGGAAATCCTGTAGCACCATAAACTCCGTCTTCTTCAGATTAAAACCTACATGTAACACCTTCTCGCGATCCTGGAAACGCAGAAAACGAGCCAATATTGGCTTTGGCTTTCCGCCAACTGACTTGCCAATTCGATGAACCCGCTGGATTTCAATGCTATCGCGCGGATTTTCCAGACCGAGGACCTCTTCCATAAAGCCGTAGAGAACATCTCTTGTGTCGACAGCCGCCTCTCCAACCTCTGTCACACGAACCTCCTTCTCCGCTACGCCAAAGAATTTCAAGTTCTCTCTTCGACTATAAGATTCTGAGTAGAGTTGCTTTGTGTGTAATTCCTCAAACTCCTTCTTCCTCTCTTCGATTTTTCTGTGGAACTCCTCTACTTCGTCATTTAGGGCAGACAATCCTTTATCCATTACTTTTATTTGTCCATCCATAACACGTGCTCCTGCTTGCAGAGTTCCTACGGCCGATTCCACCTTCGCCAATCTTTTCGAAACATCGTTTAAAGTCTCCTCAATAGTGTCTAATTTTTTAGCTTGATTAGGATTTCGTCTAGATTGCTTCCTAAGTCATTGGCCATACTTAGGACCTCGGCGTTTTCTTCGTTCAAAATGTCGGCGTCTTTCAAACTTTCACACTCTTCAATATGTTCTACCGAACTCTTGGGACGTTTATCTGTCGGCGAGCTTGATTCAGATGAGCTAGAACTACTTCTTGCTGAAATTGTCCGCTTTAGAGATGTTAAAATTGACCTTCCATAGGCAAAAACTATATAAAATTTCTTTAAATAAGCGCGGAGCTCTCAAAGATGCGACTACTCGCTACTCATAGCTCCCAGACTCCCCATTTACGCGAAATAACTTTATTAACGATTTTAGCATAAGCAGTAACATTCAATAATACTAGGAATAGTTCTCACTAACACTGCGCCGCTGTTGTGAAGCTTTGAACTGTATTTAGGAACTGTTAAGTTATGGTTTTTGGTGTTCAATAAATGAATGCCCGCTCTATTCCAGCTCACTTCAAAACTAAACACAACTGACACAGATATCCTTTACAAACATAGATCAAAACAATATGCCTTGACCAGGACTCGAACCTGAGTTACTGCGGCCACAACTCTAGACCATCAAAGCTGTGGTCGATATTATAGCTGAATAATAAAACTAATTAGAGGTTCCGAAACATTCAAGTTTAGAAGCAATAAAATTGCACAGGATGAAAAACCGCTTCTTATTCGTATTTACCACTGTTTTAGCCGCCACATCGCTAGACTCTATGTCGATTTTCAGTTTGCAAGCAATCACCCACTTTAAGTTTTAAAAAACGACTTTACCAGATCGCCTTCAAACTTTTAATTATGCGAAAATTACACTGAACAAAATTTGCATGAAAAATTAATTAGCACCTCGGAAAAATAAACAAAGCAACCAATTACATGCGCGCGGTTAAACAATAAACCCACACTTTGTTTAAGTTCAAACTATATTTATTGATAACAATTATATTATAACAGATAATTTAAAAGCGTAGTTGGAAAGGAACAGACAGAGTTGATTTATTCTTTTTCATCGGGTTTACACAAAGTACTCTTTGATTCCCATGGTTTTCTGTGTCTCACCGCACTGCAATCATCGCAACGAGTAAGGCCATCAAAATTACTGCTTGACATTTATTATTGGAACGGTGATCAGCATCTCAAATCTCCTCAGAATATCAATGTACAAGAAAGTACATAAATTATAGGAATTGAGAACCTGATCACCTTCAACATGAGTTGTCTGTGGAAATTGAATACAAATTTGCTATAGTAATTGTGAATGTAAACTGTATTGAAATACGAATGAAAAATGTATATGTACATATTTGGTTTTGGGATTTGTAAAGTGACTAACTGGTCATGAAGGCCGTAGTCCCGGTCTTAACCTACAAATTATCCTTCCTGGTCTCCAAACCTTGCTGATGGTATTTGCAGATAATTTGTTGCTACATCTTGAATATTCATGTTTTGTGATCAATTTCATAATTCTCATGACCTGTATCCTAAATATAGCAGTGTTATTGATGGGAAAATCTTGCGCCACATTCTCAACCAATCAAAAATAAAACCAAAACCAATCATGACTTGCTCGTATGCATTTTCCCACGGTTGGCACTGGCTACCTGTAATTGCTCCAAGTTCCGATTGCTTCATTGGATTGACTCTGAGTGTGTTGTGATTAGCCAAAGTAATCACTTTGGTTTTGGTTTTATGACACTTGATTGAAAACCAATGAATCTATAACAATGCTACATGTAATTACAACTATGGTTGATGGTATGTTCTGTGGTCTACTATTCTATGTTACTTTAGTCTCATTACTGTTGTTGGTGAGATTAAATGATTATTTTTACTGCAACTGTACCAGCTGTTGTTATTTTATGCACAGCATTAATATTCAGCAGCAGTTAACTCCTGCGATCTCAACCATTCAACGAAAATAGTGAATTTGGTTGGCAATTTTTTGATACCCAGTATATGAAACAAAAACTACAGCAGTATCTAAGGGGAACAGGTTAATTTGGAAGATAGCACCCACAAGCTTCAAAATAATGAAACAGCAGGAGTATTCCTGATGATCCCACTCTCTTCCAATCAAAATAAACTGAATACCACCACATATTGCACTGGACTCAGGCCCACAACAGTACCATACATCCACTTTCACACCAATTTTCCTTCTGACAATAATTAGAGAGGTGGGAAGAGTGCCTGAGGGTCTTTTGGTACCCAGTCCCATAGCAGTTACAGCGGCCCACAACTCAAAACCCAGTACCAGTTCCCATTTATTTTATTTTAGGAAGGCAGGAGACTGAGTACAAGTTAAATGGAAGAAAATGGGAACGAGAATGTAATAATAATAATAATATGCATTTGTATAGCGCAAATTCTATATATATATATATATATTCAAATGCGCTTCACAATCAATCAGACCCACCCCACCCATGAACAAGTACTAACACTGAGGGTGGTCACAGCCAGGGTTTGTTACGTCCTCAGTGGTTCTTTTACGTCCCCATGGGAGACGGGACCGCCATTTCTACGTGGTCATCCGAGCCACGTGAAGGTCTAACCATTTGCCGATGTCATAGCAAAGGCAGCACCTTCATCCTCAGTTATTTTAAGACCCTGAGTGTTGGTCCGGCCGGGGTTCGAACCCGAGACCTCCCGCTCTGCAGACCGGTGCTCTATCAACTGAGCTAACCAGGAGGCGGTTAGGAGGCGGTTAGGAGGCGGTTAGGCGGTTAGGCGAAATTTGAATAGACACCTTAAGATACCCCGATTTTTGCTTACGGGTACGGGTAGCGCCATTTTGAATTCATTAAATAATCACGTCAGCGATATCTTCCCGTCAAAGCTACACGTTTTCCCGGGGTAGCCACTACTCTACCCGTTTGTTTTGTACGGGTAGCGATGTCGGAAACGCGGGTAAGTTTTTTTGCCTTTATACCCACTTTATTTGACAAAAAAAGTTTATAGGATATTACATTAAACACTTTCTTTTTCACTTTGTAAAATCTCGGTGATAAAGAAAACTTTTGGTATGAAAAAAAGGCGGACGAAATTGTACGCTGCCAGATAAGCTTAATAATCTTAAGTTTTAACTTATGCAGCATTTTTCTCATTCAGAAACATTTTTCATATCAATTTACGACATTTGAAGTACAGGATGAAGTCCTGAATCGACTTAAGATTGACAACTTCGTTTCTATACTTTTAAGGACATTTAGTTCAGTCAAATCTTGTAAAATACTGCTAAAATATGCGAATCCGACTTGAATTTGTTGGCGACGCTTCTGTTTTGAGAAAGCACAAAGCATAGTAGAGGAAAGGAAACATGAACACATGAATTACTGAAGGTCGAAACGCACTGAAATACACTTTTTTTATTTATTACAGACCATGTTTAGGTGGCACATGAAACATGACATTGACCTGGCGAAGGAAGTCGTGAAAGTCCCCGACGCGACTTTTTCACTACAGCGTACCCGTTTATCTTAACTCGAAACCTAAACCGCCGTATCCGGGTACAGCTACCGGTGACTTTACTCGTACCCGTACCGGGAATCGGGGTATCTTAAGGTCTCTATTGTCTCAAATTTCGAGGCCATTGTGACCATGCAACCCAACCTCTCCAGTTAAACCAGAAATTCCATCTCCTTTCACCAGAAATTCCATCTCCTTTCCCCTAGCTTCGCGAGGTTTTGCAAGACACATATTTCTAGTTATTGAATGCATGGATGCATTTTACTAGTAGTATATTTCCGTTAAGTCAAAACTACCAGCTTGCACAATTGATGTTTTTTGTCGTCTTTAAAAGTTGATGGTAGTTGGAGTAACTGGAATGAATGGAGTCTGTGTACAAAGACATTCAATGGCATACAAATCAGAACTAGAGAATATGTGACTCCAAAACCACGTAATGGCGGCAAACCTTGCAGTGGGACCCAAGTAGTTGCGAGGGAGTGTAGCAAAATGTCAAGATTCCATGAAGGTATACATGTCTTCTTTCTACTATGGAACTGTAAGTTTTCATTTTTAACCCGTGAATACGCGCAAGCGTAATGAACGAGTAATCGATAACGGCGGCCAATTCACTCACTCACTCACTCCCTTGCTCGCTCGCTCGTACCATCACTCAGATGTAAACTTTTCCGCATATGTATGTTGAAGTACCATAATTTGACATCATTAATTTGTCAAATCCTAGGTGGCACAGTGTGTAAGCGATCAGACAACAGAGCCGACGGCCGTGAGTTCGATTTGCCTTCTGGACGGATTTTTTTTCTTTTCTTTTCTTTTTTTTTTTTTTTTTGAACTGAAAATTACTGTTGTTTTTTGGTTTGTTTGCATTCGACAAAAGTCGTTACATTTTATTTCCAAAAAAAAAAAACCCGCAATATTACGTTACGGCTCACTCGTTCATCACTCAGCTGTAAACTTAGTACGAATGCGTTTCGCAACCGAGAACAACTTGAATCCCCCCGTTAATCCAGCGATAACGATAACTAAATTGTTGTAAACGAATATAAATAACAATAAGCTTAAAGATGCTTTGCATTTGGAGTCTTAAATGCAACGGTAAAATCGATCTAAAAGGATTTTTCGACCGAGACACTTGTTTAGATGCGTATCTACCTTGAAGTAATTAAATGTATCCCGTTTCAAGCCAGTGATCACGGTGGCCGAAAGGTCCCACGTTCGAGTCTCGCTCCTGCTGTCCTTTTTTCTTTCTTTCTTTCTTCTTCAGACTGAACATTATGAAAGTGATGTACGTATTTTTCTTTTTGCGTTTGTCAAAAATCCTTACGTTTAATTAAAAAAAATATATTGAACCGTGTCAGTATGAAAACATAAGCTTACCGCAATATTGCGTTACGCGTTAGCATTATTCACGGGTTCGCTCTTAGGAGCTTTTGATTGATATCAATACTCAACCGCTTAGGTTACAGTGTCAGTGAAAAAAAAAAACAACAACAACAGTGAACAGTGTTTAGTGCAGTCGGGTAAAGTTACGAATATCGTGATATCTGTTCATGATGCGTATTATCCTGCCCACGCTGTTTTATCGTGGACAATAAACACGATTAAGGCTAAATATTGAGCGAGGCTAAGCAAGTAGGAATTAAAAACTTTTGACTCGTTTACAATTTTCTGTTGCGCAAGGAACATCGGTAAAAGTAGTATTTGTGACATTGTCGCCAATATAAGAAATTATAAATATA
This sequence comes from Cladopsammia gracilis, assembly GCA_022457155.1. Lineage (NCBI taxonomy): Eukaryota > Metazoa > Cnidaria > Anthozoa > Scleractinia > Dendrophylliidae > Cladopsammia > Cladopsammia gracilis. The sequence continues at coordinate 1,417,195 of JAJGOT010000118.1, read as the reverse complement.
GTAGTTGACTTAGAAATGCTCCGAATAGGATTTCAAAAAGATGAATTAACGCTGAAAGAGATGCTTGCCCACAGAGATTTATCTGTAAAATATATAAAGGGTACTCAACTTTTCAATTAGTGTTTCCAGTGCGCTTCAGGACAGGGGACATCCCATCTCGTGGAACTATGGAAATTTACAAGAACAACACCTGGGAGCCGCTTTGCCCTGCAAGTTGGGATGATGCTGAAGTTAATTTGACATGCAGGGCAATGGGATACTTTAACGATGGTCCTGATGTCAATAGCACTTGGCAAGAACACAAAAATGACTCAAGCGCAACCATTTACTGCAATTGTACCCCAGTGATTCATAACTGTGGCAATAACGCCAAAACCGATCTTCAGTCATGTAAAGGTATTTGGAACTTGCAATGCAATAGACTTTTACGGGTGCGTTTGTAAGTGTTGCAAAAACCATTATTAAGTACCTATTGTGTTGTTGTCCTGACGTTGACAATATTTGTTGTCTTTTGATTTGTTTTACGTCATTTGGTGATCGCAGCACCTCCAGCACTCTTAAATACTAACCACCTTTTATGAGTTAGGGATATGGAATAATAGCGATTCATAGTACTTAAGAAGCTGTGTGAAACAAGATTGAATCCATGATATTGATTCATGGAAACTACAAAATGCCAAATTAGGAATTAGTTATTCTTTTGTATAACATGCAGATATTTCTCCCAAGCAAATTTTGATCAGATAAATAAATTAATTTTCATCCCAGAAAAGAATATTTGTTTTTTATTAGTTTATCTTCTTGCCTCCTCTGTGAATACCATTAAGGTAATTAATTCGTATTTGGTATTTTGTATTTTCTATAACAAAGTTTCTGCAATTAGATGTATCTCCTTAAGAATTTTAAATCAAAAGCAATAGGCCGACAATACTGACTACAAGAGAGGAACAAAAGCGCAAACAAACATTACACATGTATGCGTCTAAGACCTATTTTGTAGGTCACAAGTCTAATAAAAAAAATTATAATATAATTTGTTAATTTCGCTTGACATGTTTTTTGAAAGTCCAATTTATGGAGGCTAAGGGTTTCTTGCTTTCAATTCTTGGTTTTCACTGAAGTGATATCAGCTTTGTGGGATGTGTACTTTAGATTTTTTAATTTTTATGACGTCATGTGAAAACCAAGAATAGTGTTTATTAAAAAATGATGCAACCGGTGATATGGACAACTTTTGGATGTCTATACCACGTTATTATCAAGCAATACTTAAAGGATGCTTATGGCAACAGTACAGCTCTCTGAAAAGAGCCTCCAAAACTCAGTTTTCGCTAATTATCTTTAAAACTAATTTGGTGACATCAGTTTTTTTCTTAATTTGGAAAGCACAAGTAATTTTCTTTTCTTTTTGGTGCTATGACAAAAATCTATCTGGTGGAAATCAAGTTATTTCCAACAAGGTGGTTGTCAGATAAGAAAAAAATTCTGCTAGATAGTTTTTTCTCAAACTTTTGTTTAAGATAGGAAATACTGAATACTGCTTGCATATATAAAAAATCAGTATAAGTCACAGAACAAACTTTCGAGATAATTAACAACTATTCACCGAAGTGGCTTCGCGGCTCGGTAAATATCCACCACTACCCACCTACACTGAGGTGAATAGTTGTTTTAGTATATACTGAAACAGTGAGATAATATAACGAAAATGATGCTTTTTAACTCATTTATTCCTGTCAACGAGTACAATTTTTGCGGGCAAATTTTCGCGAGTTGCTGGGAGGTGAATAGCACTTGCTATTCCGAGTTTCAGTAGCCAATCAGAGCGCGCCAACAATGCTATCCACTGTTAAAGTATATACTAAAGAGGAATATTTTATGCACGATTTATTTCCGGTTCGCGCGATTTTACGCAAGATTTTCATTTCCGGTGAGCTGCGCGTGCTTCTTTTTGATAGGACGCGTGCGTCAATGAATGACGAGTGCATGTCGCGCGCGCACACAGCTGAAAACCCTTTCTAGCCTCCTTAACTTGCATGCACTATATAACATGGGCTATATAGGGTAGCGGTTACAGTTGGCATCAAAGTTTTTAGCTTTTTGACTGTTACTGGAAAAAGTCGCCGTTTATAATTTATTTCATAGGTCCCAGCTCGGAAGACAAGACGCCGCACTGGATGAGCAGGGTCACTCTCCAGACCCCGCTCTTATCGTCACCAATTTCACCACCCCACTCCCGTTAGATCTTTTCGAGCTTCAAATTTATTTTCATAGCCTACTCCCAAAAAGCTGGGTTTGTAACTTTTATCGCTTACGAGATTTCTTAATTTCGCGGTCGGTAATCTGTCTGCGCATCGGTTTTTCCTAACATTCGTTTTACAACCAGTAGAGCCTATTCCCTTCAAACAATTAACAAGACGATAAAAGGAGCTAGAATGTCTCCTATTGTCAACCCAAAATTCTAAACGAAAGTTGAATATGTTGTTAATTTGCACATTTAGTTCCTGTACGCCTTAATGGGGCACATATCACGTACGGTGGAAGAGTAGAAGTGTTTTACCGAGGAAAGTGGGGTGCGATCTGCCCAAATGAATGGGATCTGAACGATGTAAAGGTCGTTTGCAATCAACTGGGCTTTCAAGGTGCACTGGCTGAATTCGTTGGTTCTAAAGTCACGGAAGAGAACATTCCTTTCTTGATGTCTAACGTCTCTTGCGATGGCCGTGAATCTAACTTGGCATCTTGCAAGCGTACTGATGGAGAGCATGACTGCCTAAATGGCAAGGGAGCAGAAGCATTGTGTGAGCCAAGTAAGTTACAAATAATAAAGTTTTAACGAGGCAAGTAGCTCAAAATTGACTTAACCTTCGGACGTACACACAAATTCATACCCCAACCGTGGTATCTTGGATTTTGTTACAAATTACAATTTATTGGAAACATGTGGAAATTGAAAACATTTTTGCTGGGTTGTAAAATATTATATAATTAAACATTTCGCTGCTTTTGGTAGCGTTTTAGATTTTTTTTCCACCGAAAAAGGTGAAAAACATGCAATTTTATTCATATCTCGTTACTGTAGCAACCGATTGTCTTCAAATTAATTTAACCAAAATGTGTATCAAGGATAAACAAACAGCTACTGAAGACTGCATGTACTAAACAATAAATGCTGTTGAAAAAATCGGAGAAACACCTTAAGGGGGGATCCACCCCTCCCCTTGTACGTCCGAGGGTTAACATAAATAAAGAAATAATTATAATGTTTATATATAAAATTACAGCAAGTTCACTACAACTACGCTCAAAAAAGGGTTTCATAATCCCGATCAGCCTGAAAATCACACAAAAAAAGAAAGAAAAGGAAAAGGGAGTGAGGACAAGAGAAAAAAAAGACTAGCAATATTCTTTTGTTTTTATATTGCGGACTTAAGACATTGCACACCCCAGACGCTTCCTCAGAGCGATATGTTTTTTTCAAAACTCCAGCTTTCAAAGATATATACGCCATTTTCATAACATATATTATTCCTTTTCTTTTAATAGAAAACCGTAGAGTGTTGGAAAAGAAAACTTTTGATTCGGATATTGGTAGCAGCGAAACATTTCAGTGTTCTCTGCAAAACGAGACTTCTATGATTAAATGGTATGTCAAGGGCACAGATGCCTCACCATCTGGAAGGGTTCAGGCGTCTAATGGAACGTTAACCGTTAACAATGTCAAGCTGTCTGATGGAGGGACATACGAATGCCGTGGATTAAAATACTCTCGGTTCTACACCATCTATGTGAACGGTGGGTTAGTTAGTATAGGTAATCATACGGTTTCGATTTAATTTGCACGAGTGAGTTTTTCAAAAAGCTCAAATTGCACGATCCGCTTAAAAAACTCACAAGTGCAAATTAATCCCAAATTGAACGAGAAAACTGTATAATTACTTAATAATTATACATGAAAAAATTTGCATCAATTTGTTTTTGCAATTTTTTTTTGCAAAATGTTTTTTTTTTTTGCAAAACATTTTTTCTGATGTGCAATTTGCACTGGTGTTACAGTTTTTGCACTGGTGTTACACCTGAACTGCACTGCTCTTAGCCAATTAGAATCGAGTAAGTTTTTCATGTATATTATTAATATCATAACAAGATTGCATACCGTCGTTATCATCATCGCCATCATCATCCTCAGCGCATCACCATTATCATCGTCGTCGTCGTCATCATCATCCTCATCATCGTCTTTTATATCATCTAACTTCATCATCATTTTACTATCATCATCGCCATCATCGTCAGCACCATATTCATTTATTTATCATATTAACCCTCGGACGTACAAGGCGGGAGGGGGGGGGGGTAGTTGCCACCCCCTTAAGGTTTTTCTCAGACATTTTCAAGACCACTTACGATTGGCACATGCGGTATTCAGTAGCTGTTCATTTATCCTTAAGACACATTTTGGTAAAGTTTGGCGACAACCGGTTGCTATGGTAACGAGATATGACGTCATAAGTAACATGTGGTCAAGCCATTTTTGAATAAAAATGCGTGTTTTTCACCTTTTTTCAGTGAAAAAAGCATCCAAATGTTTAATTGTATGTTATTTTGCAACTCAAGCAAACAATATTTGCAATTTCCACATTTTCCCGATAAATTTGAATTTCTAGTAAAATCCAAGATGGCGGCCGTCTTGGCGGCCATTTTGGATGACGTCACGGACCCCTAGCAGCGTCACAACCCATAATATTTACCTTACCTTGTAGAGTACATCGCGGGCTATCTATTAGATGTAAAATATTTCCGAAATATTGCAACATCGCAAAAACACAAATGGGGGGGGGGGGGGGTTGCAACAACCCCCCTCCCCCTTGTACCACGGTGGGGGTCTACGTTTGCGTGTACGTCCGAGGGTTAAAGCATCCTACTTCTCCACTATTATTGTTTGTATTTTTGTATTTGTGATGAAATTACGCAACCCAAGTGATCGACAAAAATCAAACGTGCGACTGTTTTAAAAAAACATCTGAGCTGTAACCGAAACAGTCTTGCGTTAATTAGCAGTGGGAAATTATTCGCATACGGTTTTACAGAACAGCATAGTTTTGTTAAACGAGCCGTTGTTTGCGAAGTTCTGGTAGAGGACGACAATAAAAAGCCTTCGTCAAAAAGCAGGCATGCATATCGATCAATAAACAAAAGCTTTGAATAAAACGGACACAAACGGAGACTTTCTTTTCAGAGTATCACGAAGACTGTATTCGAAGATAAACCTTCAGACTCGTACATCAATTCAGACTACATTCAAGAGTTCGAGAAGAGTTCACAGTTCAGTTCATGGGGGGGGGGGGTGAAAACACGTGATACACTCGGATCCAGTCACACTCGGTTTCCAGTTTTCCACACACTCCCCCGCAATGATTGATATTATCAATCAGAGTTCAGAGTTCAGAAAATCTCAAAATAAAACTCGTTACAAACTGATAGAATCGGCTTAAGAAATCCGTCTTAGCTAGTGTTAACAAAAACATTTGGGATATCTTCATCCCTTACTACTCTCATAGGAATGTTCGATGCATGTCGCACAGGGTTGTCAGGTTCAGCATTCACCTCCAAGGGATACAACCTCTGCAATGGACGTCTCCAGTCGGACGTAGGCGAGTTCCCAGATTTCACTCTTACCACCGCACTTCTAACATGACCATCCCGTCTGGGAAGCGTTCAATCTTTTTACAAACAGAACATTTTGCTATTGCATTCTTTACAGCTTGCCTTCCAGCCTTGGTCACCCAGACTTCTGATCGTAGTTCCGTAAGAGTATCTCTCACACCGTTGTCGACCTTGCGATGACAATCATTGATGACTAAGTGTGTGAAGCGTGAACATCTTGGAAGAAATATTGGAAAGCGAGCATCGAATGAGATTGGCGCGTTCTTTAGGCGGCCTCCACACCTCAGAATTCCCTTTTCATCCGTAAACAGTGACAGCGAAACTTTGACTTGGTTAAACTTCCTGTCTTCGAGAACAGATCTCTGTACTTCCTTGTACCAAAGTTCCCTTGCTTGCTGCACTTCTTCTTGCTTTATTTCTGCACTGAGCAACTTTTTCCTCGCTTTCTTTCGCTTGAGATTAGATACAAACCGCAATACATAAGCAGCGACTCGTATCAGTCTTTATAGACTACTGAATCTTTCCAAATACATTATGCATTCAAGATTTAGCCTTCCAGTTGACGGCCTTTCAGCAACAATGTTCGCGAGAACTGCGCTGTCCTGCTGTTTCTTGCAGCTACTTGGCCTTTCTTTCTTCAGCTCCAGGCTGGGATCTAAATCATTGTTCGTGATCTCAATGGAATTCCCTTGAAGACTTGGCCAGAACTTACAGCTCTTCAGAAGAAACTCAGGGCCATTCCACCACATCTGATTGGCAACAAGTTTAGAAGCCATTGAACCACGAGAACAGATGTCAGCTGGATTGAATTCCGTGGGGCAGTAATCCTACTGTGTTGGCTTGACAAGTCCACGAATCTCAGCCACTCTATTTGCACAAACTGCTTGAATTCCTTGTTTACACCCCATATCCACCACAGAGCATTTTGAGAGTCCAACCAGCAAAACACAGAATCAATGTTCAATATTCCTTCAAAAGCCGTCAAGATAGTACAGATCAGACGGGCTAGAATAAGAGCACCCATTAGTTCCAAGTGGGGTATCGTGTCCCCATTGATCGGAGCAACTCGAGTTTTTGATGAGACAAGTTGGGTGAAAACAGTTCCAGAGGTCAATTCAACACGTAAATAAACAACTGCCCCATAGGCCTTCTCAGATGCATCAGCGAATCCGTGGAGTTGAACACTTTGTAAATCCGCTGACGTTGAACCGTGGAAGTAATGCCTTCTCGCCCCAAGAACTCCAACCTTCCTTGTGTCTTGAACGAGCTTCAACCACTGTTCATGAAGAAATGAATCAACGAGGCCGTCCCACTCCACCTTAGATTTGTAAATGGATTGAAAGATAATCTTCCATAGAATGATGACACGGCTAAGAAGTCCCAGAGGATCATACAACTTGCTTGTGGCACCAAGAATCGCTCTCTTTGTGACTGGACCATTGTTGATAGTTTCCAGTGGGGAGGCCAGGTCCACGAACAACAAATCCTTCTGACAATCCCATCCTACTCCAAGTACCTTCAGTTTTGCTGTGCTAGCATTCTTTACTGACTCGAATAGAGAACTAGAAAAGGTTTGATCTTCCTCTTGAATCATAGGGTTTTCAACAGACTTGCTTGGAACTTGAGACACTTGTAGTTCAGGAGACTGACGTTCAGACTTCCTTTCAGAATTGTCTGGAATTGGAGAAGCCTGGGGAGACTGGCCTTCAGATTCTTCAATTCTTGCTTGTAAAACTGCAGAGTTGGACACCTACTTTCGCATGTTGAACCCTCCATTCTTGAACGATGACTTTAGATTCTTGATGACTTTAGATTCTCGAAGACTGACTCGTCGGAATCATCTCCGCCTAGGTAGTCATCGACATACAGATTTTTCAGCACTCCATCAGCAAAATCCTTCGGGATATCAGTGGAGGTTAGGTGATGACGGATAGTTGCATTCAGCAAGAAGGGACTGGAGGAGACACCAAAAGCCACTCTTGCAATATGTAAACCTAGAGGTTTGGGTGTCTGCTTGTGACGTCATCGACCCACAAAAAGCGTATAGATAGTCCCTATCTCTCGGATCAACTGAAACGTTCAGAAAGGCTTTCTCAATGTCTGCTGCGATGGCTATCTTGTCGATACGAAACCTGAAGAGAATATCATAAATGAAGGGAGACAGAGGTGGACCTGCATACAGACAGTCATTAAGGCTTGATGTGTCTTTCCCTGCTCGAGCACTGGCATCCGTAAACGACACGCAGCTTTGTAGTTTCCTTGTCAACACGAATCACTTCATGATGAGGGATGTAATGAACCCACGCCACTGTTGACACCTTGTTCCACCAGTTCAATGATTTCTTGCTTAAGCTGGTCTTGTATGACGCCATTGTAGTACTTTAATACTTCAGGTTTTAGATTCAGACGTTTCAGCAATGACACAAGCCTTGACTTGCACAAGGCAAAATTATCTGGTAGCAGCTTATGGTCGCCCTGGAAGGGCAACCGCACTTGGTACCTTCCTTTCACAAATTCAACTTCATCGACAAACTTGTCATACAGAGACAGACCTTGATCTTGGATTCCAAGAGATTCATAGTCCCAGAATCTTCGAAGTTCAGACGTTAGTGAATCTTGTTTGAGAACACTTGCTTCCACTTTCAGAACGTGAGTTGCTGTGAGATTCACAGAGTTGCCATTCTCGTCATCTACCATAACCATAGTGGGCCCAGAATCGAAAGGACATATCCCAGTTTGGTACCTTCAACCAACGAGCAATAGAAGTCAGCACCAATCAGAATGTTGACTGCTAGATCTCTTGCATCAGCCCTATCTGCCATGGGAAGTCCTTGTAGATGTCCATAGCTGCACTGAGCAAGTTCGGGGGGTGGCTGAGTTAGGGGGCCACATATCACTGGTACTACATAAGCCTGAATATACACTGTTTCTTCACATGCAGTTTTGATACACACTTGGATAATTTCACATGATCGTAATCTGGCATCAGACTCTCCAAAGGTTTTAATCAACACTGAATCCCTACCAATGACAGGTAATCCCAATTCGGTCTTAAGGTTCTCTGTGATGTAGGATCGCTGGCTGCAAGAGTCAAAGACTAGACGAATACTTCTGGAGTAACTGTCATTATCTGGGCGTACAACTTCGGCAGTTGCAGTTTGCTACAACACTGATCCTCTCGACTGATCCACATACATGCTGGTAGAGACACTGGTTACATTTTCAACTTGCTCTTTCCCTTGTGGTGATTGCTCAGAGTGGTCACAAATTGCAACATGCTGAGGCCCTTGACATTTGAGGCATTTAATAGAACTTCGACAGCTACGGGAAATGTGTCCTGGCTTTAAGCAGAGAAAACACTTCCCCTTCTTCTTAAGAACTTGCTTCCTAGACTCAGGGCTTGTCACGATATTACAATTTGAGCTTTGGTTGTCTTGATTACAGAACGAGCACCACACACGAGCAACTTTCTTATCCTCAGAACTATCAGAGTACAAAGCTGATGTAGAATGGAATGACTCACCTCTCTGATTCGAGGTTGAGGGCCTCAATTCCTTGGCATTGAGAAGACGTCGTTCTCTCAGTTGCAGTTCCTTGTGAAATTCACTCAGAATATCCTTCAGATCACAGGTCTCTGATCCCAGATTGCGTGTGATAACGATTCGAAACTCCTCAGGTAATTTCTGCATGATAATTGGCGTCAAGAAACAACCGTACATATCTGGAGAGATTTCCATGCTTTCCAACCCACGCATATGTGACTCAAACGTGCCATACAAGCTTCGGAGCCGCCTAACTTCGCTAATCGATGTTATCCTGGGGAATTTTGTGAGCGCTTCCATGTGACTAGAGATCACCATTTGTCGATTTCCGAATCTTTTTTGAAGCAATTCAACTGCCTTTGCGTAGTTGGCACTCGTAAGAGCTAGACCGGTGACAACATTTTGGGCAGTACCCACAAGCAGCGATTTCAAATAATTGAATTTATCCACTCCTGACAGATTTGGATTCTAACTCTTGTGAACTGC
>JAJGOT010000118.1:1340000-1402500 GCA_022457155.1 Cladopsammia gracilis | reverse complement strand
TTGCTGTTGGCTCACTATTGCGTGTTCTTCTAATTTCATTAGCTACTGCCTCCCCGATTGCTTGTATTATCTCTGGTGCCAGCGGGGCCTAGTTTGTTGTGGTTGAGGTGTCATCTGTACGTCTGCGTTTTCGGAGGCATAATTCTGTTTGAACAAATATGCTGATATCTGTTGAGATCAGTACTGTGAGTCAGTTCAATCCATTTCTGTTCTCAGGACTATTGCAATCAAATCTAATAATACCTTGTAAATTGGTTGTGTTGATCAGGTTGACCTGGCATAAAAGAGGCTGGCAGTATGTACCACAAGAAAAGGCCATATACTGTTCTGATGTGAAGGATCATAAGGTGTACCAGAACAATCGTTACACTTCTTTGGCAAACAGCCAGACTTAAAGTCCAACGGCATAAATGTATGATTGGCTCAAACACAAGTGAATGGCCACAAATATCATACTAGCCATAAAAAATGCAAAATTCAGCAATGGCAAATAACACTCCTGGCAGCCTTTATAAATGTACAACAAAGTGAAGCAACGACAACCATGATAACAACTTTCGCATAAGGACTTAATTAATGTATTATCATGTCTACCCAGGTGTCAACTGATTAACTGATTTAATGCATACAATATATAGAGCCTCGAAAGCTTCTGTACAGGGCTTTGTTTCCAATGTTGTTGAGGTGTATTCCGTCCCTGCTGTAAATATTAGTAGATAGGTTTGACAACCCACGGTGACGCCATAATTTTGCAGATTCGACGTCCTGTAAAGAGTATTTGAGGTACGTGTTTACCTTGTTTACATTTTTGTTGTAAGCGATGGATAAGGGAATTTTTTCCTGTGTATAACTTGGCACACGATGATAAACTGAACTTCCAATTCTTCATAAAATTGTTGAACAAGTTCGGTAATATTGTGTGCAACCAACTGTGGGCTAGCCCGGGAGTCACAGATGTCATTGGATCCCAATTCTAGCACGATAATGGTGGGCTTAAGCTTAGTGATAACCCAGAGGTCGAAACTCCGAACTTTTTGAACTGTTCGACCTCCCATTCCCTGCCAGTGTATGGTGCACTGCTCGGTTATGTTCAACGTGTCTAAAAAACGGTCGTCTGTGCCTCTATCTTAATAGACCTGCCAAGTTTCACGCCTGTGAGTCCAAAACTCTGATCTCACGCCTACTCACGCCTATGGAGCAATTTGTCACGCCTGACTTACAGATTTGAGCTATCAGCCTTAACTGATCGCATGATCCAATTAAAAATATAGTTGCATTCATGAAAATATGGCACTTTTTTGTAGGTTTTTAACGTTCTGAACATTACGATTACAGAGGTCTGAGGTCCATGGAAACTTCAAAGCATCTTCGGAAACTTCGGACATCTTCGGAATAGATCGGGTTCCCTTCGGATTTGGTCGGATCGCCTTCGGAAATCCTGGCACTCCCACGAAAAAATTCTCACGCTTATCACTCGGAAAAAGTTGGCAGGCATACTACCTATGAAATCTTTCAACCTTCTCCCAAGATCAGAGCAGTTAAGCTTACTGCGTGTGCTTTTGCCATAACTAAATCATCGAAAATTGCTCAATATCTCCCTATGAAAACACCTCGCTTGACTTCAGTATGAATTCTAAAGTAAAATACTTAACTTTTGTCTGGACAACTTGACGGATGTCTCCAAATGCTGCTGGATACTGGCAAAAGGCGAGTCAAAACAAGATGGAGGCGGGAGAGACCTGAGGTCACGTGATTTCGTCCGCATGATATGATGACGTAATCTGGCATATCGGATGTTAAAATAACCGGAAGTTCAGGAACTAGTACATAAACCCATTTATTCCATATAAAATGGAATAAATATTATATACACGGCAAACAGCAAACAAGCTGTCACTAAGAGAAAGAAAGAAAATAAAACGCCAAATAACCTAGCGACTTGTGGAGCAAAAACCTTTTGGGTCAGCTAAAACATAAAGCAAAAGCATATAAAAACAACAACAAATTGCACGAGAACCTGTTTCGAAAATCAATTATCAACCGGATGAGCATCATATGACTTTAGCACTTTGAGCCCCACAGTCAACAGACAAATTCTCCTTCCTGGTTTCCATACATTTTTAAATATCAACAAACTCAAATATTTTGGCTTAATTCGGCACTGGTATCGTAAAATGGGTGAACCCTTTTAACAGCTTCCCGGAAATTTGCGTTTTGAATAACGGATGGACTAGTAACTTAATTAGAATCTAAAGAGGTGTTAGACAGGGCTGCCCTCTCTCGCCTTATTGCTGTCTTAGCAGCAGAAGTACTAGCTAAGCCTATTTTCATGAAAATGAGGACGTCATGGGTATCTATGTTAATAAAAGAGAAGTCAAGATTAGTCAGTACGCAGATGATACGAAGTTATCATAGAGAGATCAAAGAAATCTCTGCTAGCCTCCCTGAAATTATTAATAGAAACAGAATCGTTATGGATCGGGACTTTCTGCAGAAAGGAGGAAATTTCACTTCCTGGAAGAGATTTCAAATGGCCTAAATTCAAAGAAAAAGCTTGAGATGTTTGGTTTTCAATTCAGTCGGAAGCAGCGACAGCCTAAACCATCACGAAAATCTGAGCAATGTTCGGAATATATTCACCTTATTTCGCCTGGTCCTTTTTTCGATTTTCTGAGCCTGGGGGGAGGGGTGCGCGGGTTCACATTGCGCCCAGCACTCGTAACTTCAAGAGCATTAAAGCTATGACAATTATACCTAGAGGATATATGGTACGTCCAAAACTATTTCCTTTTCGAATCGCAAAAAGGGACGATGACGTCACATGACGTGGAAATTCCGTAATAAGTTGAGCACAGCCGCCATTTTGGATCCGCCATCTTGGATTTCTGGATTTCTCCAAAACCTCCTAAAACCGCCCAAATTGACCCATTCTTATCCCATACTGCAGCCTGTGTGTCACGCGTTACTTCGTACGTGACAGATAAACATTAATTACATAACATTGTTGCTAGTTTACTGCTATCATTAAACATTGCTTTATTTGTCTTTAACAGCGATATTTACAATCGAGGACCCAGATCAAACTCTTATAAGTGGAAAGTCTGGCATCTTAAGATGTAGTGCCGTGGGAACACCAATTCCACTGTTAGAATGGAAGAAGGTTGACAATAATCCACTCGACAAAAATAGATTCATACACATATCTAATGGGAACTTACGTGTCTATCAAGTTCGGCCAGAGGACGAGGGAAACTACACCTGTACCTTGAAACAGAATAAAGGAGAGGAAAGGATCACCAGGAAAGCTCAAACCATTCATGTTTCTGTAGTAGGTGAGAAAAGGGTAGAAAGGTAACTATTTAATAAAGGAAATTAACAGTGGAAAGTAACGTAATTTAAACCAGTCATTGTACAACCCTACTGTTCTCACATATAGCGACGACAATACGAACTTTGACAAGACGAGCGCAACTAGTTTGCGACTCGCCTGGCGGCTTTTAAAACTGACAGCTCAGTTAAAACTGACGAAACCGAGTACTTTGACAACGTTTTTAGTAAGAACAACTACAACCCAGACTTTACAACACCTGTGTCGCTTACAAACCGATTTACTACTTTATGACAACTTCTAACAAACGTTTAAGACAAGGACGAGCCTTACGACAGACAAGTAGCAGTATACAAGATCAAATGCTGCGACTGCCAGGCCTCTTTCATCGGTGAGACTGGCAGAAATCTCTAAACACACGGCATACGGCTGAATTCACAAACGGGTGACGAAAAATGATGATGTCAACAATCACATTGCTGAACACCTTGTACACACGAATCACAGAATTGACTCAGAGGAGGTAAGACTGCCATCCCACAATGCATTGCCTTTCGAAGTATATTATCGAATCTCGGATGACGTCATCAGTACAGTTTGGCATTGGATCAGTTCAGAACCCACGCGAGAGCGACGCCATTGCATAATGGCGCTGAGAACGAATCCGTCCTACGAGACCTTTACACATGGTAGCAACTGACGAGGTTCGCCAAAGAACCGAAACTCGAGTCTTGCTTAAGGACATGAAATTGTTCATTCCTTGCTTAAGGAAAGAATGTAAGAATTTACTAGAATCCGTGAGATTTACAAAACAGTAACCATGCTGCAGATTATCTGTTGGATGTCAAATCAAACGCTACAGTAAAAACCCGCAAGTAAGAACCTACATTTTCCCAAGTTAGCCTAAACAGGTTCTTACAGGCTATTTACGTTCTTAAATGGGTTCTTATTTTCTGAAGAAAAAATTACATTGTAGCTAATAGAATTTAGTGGTATTCAGCCTATATATATCAATAACAATTTTATTTGATTTTCAACATTGGCATTTGTAATTGGAGTAATAAGGCACCTGTGTCTCCAAAGAGGATCCAAAATGTTGACCTACTCTTATTTGCCCAAGTGTACTGTACACATTTTTTTACATAGATTTTAGAAAATAAGAACCTGATTCAAATTTTAGGCTAAACAGGTTCTTGTATAGAGGGGGTCTAACTGGCAAATTCTAGCCTAACAGGTTCTTAAAAACTAGGTTCTTACTTACGGGTTTTTACTGTATTACAAAACAACGGAGCTTTATCCTAGCTCCACTGAGACACACTACTCACCTACAGAACTAACTAAGGAGCTAAAAGTTATTGCAAGAATCCATGATTTCATTGCAGTGGAATTGTAGACTACGGCTTTTTGAGACTCGGATCTAAGACGCCTATATCCGTGATGCCGGAGACACTTTCTCACAAGTCTTGCACACCGCAGACTTTAGACATTAAATCACGGCCTGAGAAATTTTTAAAACGATCCTAGCACTTTCAAAGTGATAACAAACTTTAGCCGCTAAGTATTTATCTTGCAACAAAAGTGAGCCAAAGAAGCCGCAATGTATACCAATAGAGCTAGCACCGAGCAACGGCATAAATAAATAAAATAATTTTAACTGCTCTGGACAGCATGAAATCCTCCCATCAATTTGAGAGATAATTCGACGAGATCAAAACGTCCATATCATCAAAGAGAACAAATTCATAACTGTGATCTAAAGACGCAATTCTCTCGGAAGTCTTACTAGGAAAGCCTTAAACTTCAGGCTTTTAAAATACATTTTTGCGACGAGTGGGAGTCGTACGCGAGCTGTCTATTTTTGTGCTGCTCGTACTGCTCGTATTGCAAGTAGCCAAATCTCAGCGCTTTTTACAATACATTTTCAGGACGATATCGTGGAGCATTTTGGAGCATTTTACAACCGTTCAAAGGGATAACAATACACCTTATTCCAAAATGGCGGCCATTTTATTATTCTTTTATCTGTATGTTAATTTTTTTTTTTATGTATGTTAATAAGCCCTTGTTGCCTCGTCAGCATGTGCAAAATACAACAGACTTTTCACGCGAAAATGAGGCAAAGAGGGCTAATTGACATGCATACAAAAGAATAATAAATTGCCCGCCATTTTGAAATAAGGTGTATATACAATGCGACGAACATCAATGAAAATGCTAGTTACTCCTTCTTATTAATAAATACCAACGATTTATTTCAACAAGGTCATTGACCCGTGGCACGAGGTCAAAATACCTCACATTGTTAATCTACATCAAAAGCCGGCCAACTGTTCCAAAAAAGAAAACAAATAAAAAGTTAACAAGTTCGAAAGTACAAAACTGGTATCTAACCTCTACCTCGTCTAACGGAACAGTAAGAAACTGGCGCCTCACTCCACTGCATTTCTTAGAAAATTCCGCGCCATCTTTGACAGCGTGACAGAAATGCGATTGCGTGGTATTGTGGGACGGCAGTCGTCCCTCCTCTGGAATTGACTGGGACTCTACCGAATGCGTTATTTACAGTATGGACTTACTAAAAAACGATTCACTCTAGAAAATTGGTTTACTAACTTAGAGCATACACCACAGATGCCAACAGTTACCCACGTAGCTGTGGCCCACAAACGACTTTTCAACAGAACAGACAAACCCTGAATAGGCTGAACTCACCGCCTGACAAATTTGACTAACCCGCCAAATTTTGAAGTAATATATCAACAGTGATGAGTGCGAAGGTTTCACCAGGGGTTCCAAACACCGAGAAACTTATGAAAGCACGAGATCGAACTGAGGCCGAGTGCTTTTAATGTGTTTCGAGGTGTTTAAAACCTCTGACGAAACCCGATGCACGAATTGCTGTTTTCCATTTTTCTTTAAATGCCATTATATGTATGATTTGTCGTATTCAGTAGGCATTCGGCGGTGTTACCACTG
Source organism: Cladopsammia gracilis (assembly GCA_022457155.1). NCBI lineage: Eukaryota > Metazoa > Cnidaria > Anthozoa > Scleractinia > Dendrophylliidae > Cladopsammia > Cladopsammia gracilis. Next base: position 1,396,196 of record JAJGOT010000118.1, on the reverse strand, counting down.
ATGTGCGAAGCCGTAGGAGCGTCTTGGTTTAGAGAGCCTAGAACGGCAGAAGAAGAACAAATTGTAGTCGATAAAGCTATTCCGCCGTCAACGACATAAACAAACAAATGGGCAACATCCATTACCTTCGAACGGCAAACTGCTGCCGGACGGTTGAAGTTCCCAATCTAGATACAGGAGGGATGTTTAAGGTCTATGATTTACCAGGGTAGTGTCACTTTCTAATCGTACGTATTGACGAAATGGATGCATTGAATTTGAATTATCATTTGCCTTAGTCAGCTTAGTGTCTCTTCCGACGCTTTCTGGAAGAGAAAAATGTTGCTGAAACACTAATCCTTTTGATAATGCCACCGAAGGTGAAAAAATAGTCTATTTTTTTCTGAAATCAAAATGTTGATCCCATGTTGAAGTTCTAGTTATTGGTGTATAAGAAGGCTGAGCGACGGATTCTCTTGGAATTTTTCAAACATTCCAAATCATAATTACTTGATTTTATTTGATATTGATTCTATTCTGAACATATAATTTAATAGCCATTATATACAGAGCATAAGTTAATTCATTATATGGTAGCCAAGCAACCCATTAAGCACGTCTGATTTTACCTCTGTTTCTCTTGCCATGTTAGTTCCCCCGAACGTCAATGTATCAAGTTCACGATATCTCGCACGAGAAGGAGACAACGTTAGCCTGACTTGCAATGTTACCGAGGGCCATCCGGCCCCAGAAATACTTTGGTCAAAAGATGGAACTTCAAAAGATGAGAAGAATGCAGTGTTGCACCTTACAGATGTCACAGCTAAAGATGAGGGAAGGTACACCTGTACAGCAGTGAATGAAGGTGGTTCTTCTGATGACAGCATATTCATTACTGTTAACAGTAAGTTTTTTGCATGAATCTGATCGATGTAAACCAAAGATGTCGACGCTAAAACATTTTAAGAGGAATTAAGAGGTAATTTTGGATCTTGTTGACAAGGGAAAGAAAAAGATCAGGATTAGAATCTGGACCAGGTTCAATGGTTTTAAAAACCACGAGTTTTCTCCACTCTCTTAATACCTTTTAACCCCATTTTGCCTTCTATAAAGTCTTCCTGACTTTTCCTAAAATTTATCTGGCATCAATTTGGTATTTTCACTTTTTACTGTTCACGTCACTTGATGTTTCCAAGGCAACAAGATAGTGACAGCTATTTCTTATTGAATTTGCATATTTTTACCTTTTAAGTTTGCTTTTGCTATAGTAACTGAGACTGTGTTGGGCTCGATTACCAGCCGCTGTTCGGGGAAATGAGCCCGGGAGGAACAAATACCTAGCCTGCATAACAGGCGTTATTGGTGCGCGCAAGCGGGTTTTATATCGCGAGCGCGCAGCGCGAGACACGCACCCGGAGCCGGGTGACACCCCTGTCCCATCTAATGTGTCTTCGGATGGCTCCGTCGTGGCCTCATTGGTCATCGACATCCACCCGGCCGCTAGGTACCCTCTTGCCATCTGGGGATGGTTCCGCGGGGTGCCGCTGACGGAGGCTGACGCTCAGTACCTTTCGTCTTTTAAGGGCCTTGCTGACTGTCGGACGGGTTCTGTCCTCACGCCTTGGCAGGCCTCGAAGGTTGAGAGTCTCATCGCGAAAGGGTTCATCCGCTGGGATCCCCGCGTGACCGTGGTGCCTGCGCCATGATGTTTCCTGTCGGGTTGGGTTTTCCAGAGGGGTCGCCTTTGCTGGCTGTACTCTGCGGTTTACCCTTACCCGTTTTTTGTCTGTTTTGTCTGTTTTTTGTTTGTTTTGTCACTAGGTCGCATTGCACTGGGCGGCCTAAAGGGGAGGCGGGGTTCGTTCCCCCGGTGAGTATTGACGTGCTTGTGCACCCTCCCTATGGCATGTAACGTTTGTTTGCTTTGTATTTTGCTGTGTATATGTGCTCGTGTATTCAGTGTGTGTGTAAGGCCAATGTGCATTGCACTCCGCCCATTCGGACCGCCAAAAAAAAAAAAGAAAGAAAGAAAGCAATACACGACTTTGTCGTTTGTTTTAAACACTTACCTGACGCGGGTCAGCCTATCTGACTTTTGGTACGGCCGGGAGGTCTATGCCGTCTGGGTGCTCTAATACACGGGTAACTCCGTCATTATCACCCTGGCTGACGGTGTGCTTTTTTACGAAGGGTTTTGGCAGTCTGGGGTTTTAAGTTTTTTGCAAGGTTTTTTTGTTGGAGCCCTTGGTCGTACAGAGTCGGGTTGGGTTGTTTGTATGTGTGACTGGATGGGCCCCCTTACTTTGTTGAATAAATCATGAGATACTCCATTTTGAATTTTTAATGAGATCCACCATTTTGAATATTTTACTCAATTCCGCCATTTTGAATAAACAATGAGATCCACCATTTTGAATATTTTACTCAATTCCGCCATTTTGAATAAACAATGAGATCCGCCATTTTGAATTAGGGTTATTAGGACATGCGCAGTTGTAATCCTTAGGGTTATTATGCTAATGACTTAGGGTTAGACACAATAGACCTAGGGTTAGACAATAGACCTAGAGCCGTGTCACCCAACATTCCACACATTCCTCTATGTTCTAAACTAGCCGATACCGCTACTAGTATAGGCCACTACTTGCATGGGGCTACTCGAAGGCCCGGCGGAGCACCATACTCATAGAACTATGCCCGTCATTTTTCATGGTCATGGCTAGCGGAATGTTTCGCGGGCGCGTGTGTGCCCGTCCGCCCGTGTTGGAACAACATCCGGGATCTTGAAAGCAAGGCTTTGTTTTTCGCGCGGCCACACAGCCGTGAGCTCGGTAAACACTTTAGTTCTTTTGTTGTGTTTAGCGGAGAATTAAAGTCGTTATTTCCCTGCAGTTTTTCGCGGTTTGCTACTCAAGACAGGGATACTAATTAAGGGATACTCAGAAGCTGCTTTAGTGGAAAAAGAAGAGCTTTCAGGGATAAAATCTTGCTTCGAGGAACTATATACGTTTTTAGCAATGCGAAGAGATGGGTTCGTTTTACGGATTTCAGCACCAAAGCGGAGGTTTAAAGAATTTCCAAGTACAGTAGTCGCCGGAGGGACTTAAAGGTAAAACAAATTACATTTTTCGATGGGAATTTATCTTGATATCAATCTGTGATTGACATTTTGTTTGTGTTCTCGTTAATTTTGGAGAATTGTTTATAAACGTGTAGCTTAAATTCAGTTAATATCGTAAAAAGGGTTGTTGTTGTTCATCGTGGTGAACACACTAGTAAAGAAATATTTTTCGTTTGTCTCACAATGTAGTCACTTCCGATGTGGATCGCGACGTTTCGACTGCATACTGCTAGTCTTCTTCAGGCGATGAGGTCGACTGTTACTAATTGATATTTCAATAAAATTTTTCGAAAGAAGATTGTGTTGTCCATTTTTATGTGTTTGTTCATTCATTACATAGATTGAACACAGGAAACCCAAACGTAATGTTTGCATATTAATGATATTTGAAAAGACATTGTATGGAATTTCGAATTCAACGTTTTAAGCAATATATAAAATCAAAATTGCTGAATAAAATCGTTGAAACATTTACTGGTGTCGTATTCTATCTTTATACAGTGTTTCTACGCTATTTGAACGATTTTTAGTCCATTTATCTTACCTTGTATAATATAATGGAAAGGAAGGAGAGTTCGGAGCTTTCGGCGTCCGACACGTCCACAAATGGCTCATTTTTCGCACAAAAATAGGTGCTGCTCCCATTCTGACTGGTCGTCCTCATAGTAGAATAACGTTAAATTGCATTTCTTCGAACAACTTGAACATCCCTTGTTGATTATGACGAACAAGCCGCTCCACAAAATCACATAGCACTTCAAAATAGGCGACAGAGAGCGTGAAGAACGGAAGAGACCACGGTGCGCGGTCAACACTGGGTACCAGAGTAAAATCAAACCCCACAGGGAAGGGAACGTTCAATTTTGTCAACCTGTCATTTTTGTTGCGCCTACCACTCGGTGAGGACCAAGTTGTCATTCTGCTGGTCCCGATCTGCAGACTGGCGCTCTACCATCTAAGCTACCAGGCGGCGACTGTTAACACCGGCAGTCCTTCCCAAAGTTGTATCAGTTAACTATACTAGCTGTTCCAATAGGACTAAAATGGGCAAGAGCGAAAAGTTTTTACTTATTGCTTTTTGTGTCTTATTTTCATCATTATTAATTACCACTTAATATAGAGCTGTTTTCAATATTGAGTGTCGAGTTCGCGATTGCTTTGGTTTTGCATTGCTGAGCTTTGTGATTGGCTAAAAAATTTCGCACCACTTTTTTAACCAATCATAAGTAAAACCAAAACCATTTGTGGCTTGCCTGCATGCATGTGCTTTCCCGCGTTTGGCGCCGGCTACATGTACAGTATTTGCTGAGTTGTGATTGGTTCATTGGATTGTCTGCGCCTGTTGTGATTCGTCAGAGTAATTACTTTGGTTTTTTGATATTCAACTGAAAACCGCTCCATACATGTAATTATTCAAAGAGCTTTTCAAATATATTTCTCTTCCATCTAATTGTTTGTTATTGTTTTGTCCTGTTGATAGCAAAAAAACCCACTGCTGAAATGATTCCAGACTCGTATCCCATAATGCTGGAGGGTGGTGAACTCAAAATGACTTGCAAAGTCAGTAAAACCACATCAGAGGTCAAATGGAAGAAAAATGGTGCCACAGTAACTTCCAATTCAAGAGTTCATATCAGTCAAAGCGGCGACAGTAGTATCCTTGTTATTAAAAACGTTGTCAGTGGTGACAGCGGTGATTATTCATGTGAAGCGCACAACCAAGCAGGTTTAACCTCGTCCTCCAAGGTGGTGGAAATCAAAGTTAGGGGTAAGATCATCCATTACGTGTTTGGTTTCAATGACTAAATCATAGTAACTCCACAGACGTCTGAAAAGTTGGATCTACTTTAGATAAAATTAATTACTCTTATTTAACAAAATGTTTTACATCTTTTGATACAGCTGTCCGTTCCAGTGGAATGACGATGGAGTGGTATTACATTGCTGGTCCTATTTTGGCTGTCGTGTTTCTCATACTAGCTATAGTCGCCTGGTACATTCGTAAACGACAAACAGCAGGTATGAATACATGTCCACCCAATAGGGAAATACCTTTCAAAACGTATGAGCTTTTGCAACTGTGCAATAAAACCTTACAAAAATTCATCAATTATCAGGTGATAGTCATGAAAAAGGCTGACCTGATACTGCATACTAAAAAACAAACATGCGTATCGTCTGCTATTATATAATTAGTTCTCTCAATCTAATATCCACCCCCTATGGTGTTACAAAGGGGGGAGGAGGGTGGATGCGATCGCCCCCCCCCCCCCGGATGTTTGCGGTTTGATGTGTTCAAGGTAAATTAATATTATGGGTTATGCTACTGGTTGGGATCCGTGATGTCATCCAAAATGGCAAATTTATCGAAGATATTTAAGAATAATTATTTTATGTTAGAATTGTAAAATATGATATAATTTTAAATTTTGTTGCTTTTAGTACCGTTTTAAAGGTGAAAAACACGCATTTTTATTCAAAAATGGCTTGAACGCATGCTACTTATGACATCATATCTCGTTACCATAGCAACTGATTCCCTCCAAACTTCCCCAAAATGTGTCTCAAGGATATACGAACAGCTATTGGAGACGGCATGTCCTAAAAATAAATACTCTTGAAAATAAACGGACAAAAACTTTAGGGGGAGGAGTGGCATCCACCTCCCCCTTGTACGCCCGAAGGTTAATAATGTAACTGCAACTGAACAGATGTTTGTCTATTTCTGACTCCTTTCATATCTTTTTTTTTTCTTCGTTGGAATCACAGCAAAGGCCAAGTAAGTCTTACCCTTTCCTGGCTACTTTTCAAAATAAATTGTAACTGGCTTCGATATTTTTTCCGCGCTTTAAATACACTCTACCACTTCTGCAAATATTCGGCTCTGGGCTTGTCATGGACTCCCTATCCTATCCCACAAACTCCTTTTTAAAATATTGACACTTTTTGTTCTGAGTTATTTTATTCTTAAAATTTAATTGAATACAACTGCAAAGGCACTTTTTAGATCATCATATGTTAAGTGTAAGGGACCATTAAATAAATCTGACAAAAGGCTTGTTGTAATTTGTCAATTGTACTTTTCCATTCATCTTTTTTCCATCGCACACACGATTGGTTGCTATGTTACTATTGAAAGAATCCAGTCTTTCACCAAAAGTCAGGAGGTCACAAGTCTCATTTTACTGGATTTCATTAAAAATATGGCGCATTAATGCAACAAAGCAAGCCAAACTCTAGTGATAATGGCTTGCAATTTTGTCCCAACTCAAGATATGACCGCGGAAGACTGGGAATTATAAATAGTTCTTAAACAAGACAGCTTGTGACTATTTCTGTGGGCTACTCGAAATGATGTGCCAAAATAGATATACAAAGGAGGCAAGCTTCAATCTGATTGGTATAGATAGCTCATAAGATGGGGTCGATTTTTAAAACGATGTTTCTGAACGGGATTAATAATTACAAGAATAAAACCGGCATGGTCAAAACTTTCTTTATTCCGGCAAACCTGAATAGTTATTTATATGTCGTTAACTATGGACACTTCACAATTTGGCCCAGATGTGTAGTTTTAAACTTTCTACAATTCTATAAACATTTTGGAATCGAAATCTGTTTCTTTTTAATGCTTCTGAATTTTGATATGACGCAAGTGCAAACCAAAAATATTCAGTATGGCTTTCCCAAGTGGAATTTGCAGATGTTTGCGCGGATGTCTTGGGAAACAGACTTCCGTTTCCACGACTTCTAAAAATCACTTAATTGAAATTCACATACAGTATCCCAAGGGCTAGAGTGAGCGTCTCTCTGTCTTTCCCTCTCTCTTGATGGAAGTAATTGTTTTGAAAATTGCGGCAAAGCATAGAATGCTTTAAATAACGATTTAACTTTCAGAGGGAAATTGGACGTTTCGACGTAGTGAATTTTATAGTTTGTTGGCGTGCTTGCATGGGAGCAAATGGTCCCGATTAGCTATTATAGGACATACAGTTTCTTCATTTTAAAATCGTTGTTATTGTTGCGAAATTGATTATTTGTAAGGCGATCTGAACTCGCTTCAGCAGACATTGGGTGTTTTTGTTTTAATTTAATTTAATAAACATATTTTCTTCTTTTCCTCGATAACTTAAATGGCTTTTACAGTGTCACTTCTAGACGTGATGAAGAGCAAGGGCTTGAAATGGAGGAGGTGAATCAAGACGTGGATCAGTGGGAGATCTCAATTGGGCGTATAACACTTCGAGAAGTCATTGGCACAGGGTCATTTGGGGCAGTTTGGAGAGCAACTCTGAGCCAAACAGATGGAAGACCTGGAAAACAGATTGTTGCTGCAAAATGCTTTACACGTGAGAACTATTAAATCTTTTTTCTATAAGAACTAAAGTGAGTGTTTTTTGAGAGAGTGTCTCAACAATTTTGCAGCTAACTGTCTGAGGCGTTCACCGCTTAATAACATGACTCGTATCTCTGTGTTGCTTGGAAAACACTGTAAAATCTCAAAAAATCTCATGTAGAAGCTACGATTACATGGGTAAAAGAAGTTGTTGTAAGTTTTATCCCACCAAAACAACAAAAAGGTTTGGGGAGCGCCTGCGTATACATTAATGTTATGTGTCAGCTGTTATATATAGCCATAAGAATGTGCTCTGTTCTCTTGTATTGCAGCCACTTCTGGGAAGGATGGAAGAAAAGCGCTTATGAGGGAGATAGAGTTGGGAAAACTTCTTGGAGTCAATCCTCAAGAAAACGTTGTAACGTTTATTGGATGTGTTACCACCCAAAGTAAAGATTCAAATTTATGTGTTCTTTGGCCTTTTTATGACCAGCCCTTCATACATGTATAAATGCCTCCGCTAGTCTAAATTCACAGTCCTTATAATTCAATGGTCAATTAACCCTCGGACCTACACGCAAACGTATACCACAACTGTGGCACAATGGGGGGAGGGGTGGTTGCAACCCCCCCCCCCCCACCCCCACCCTCCCCTCTTGGGTTTTTGCAGTGTTATGATATTTCGAAAATATTTTACCACTAAATAATAGCCTGTGATGTGCTCTACATAATAACTAAAGGTATATATAATGGGCTATAGCGCTGCTAGGTATCCGCGATGTCATCCAAAACGGCGGTCAAGTTGGTCCAATCCTACTCAATTTCACACTCCTACTTCGATCTAAAGTAACCCATTTTTGCACTGATAAGGCAGTTCGGGTGTTTCAACACGCTACTGCCGTATTGTTTTAATGGATTTGGCGTGTTAGGTTTGAAAACGTGATGTAAGCAAATAATGTTGATTCTTCCGAGGAGCAAGCTGCTGGTCGTGTTCAGTCTATATTTAACTTTTAGCCATTTAATTACGATTATTCAAACATCCAGGATCTAAAAACTCAAAATTCAAAAAGTAAACGAAAGAAGCAACGGCATTAAAAATGTTTTATCGCTGCTTACAGTTCACCCAATTCTCATCACGGAGTATATGGCATATGGAGATTTGCTGGGTTATCTGAGAAAAAGCCGAGGAATTCATGACAAGTATCATCTTGGAGAGAACGCCGCAGCATTTGAGCTACAGACATATGACCTTGTCTTATTTGCTAAGCAAATAGCTGCCGGAATGGTGTACCTTGGGTCACACGGGGTAAGTATAACCTCTAATAGAAATATGTACTATAAAATAAGAGTTGATACAAGTAAGAGATACAAGCACTTCTTAGCACACCACCAATAGTTTTATCACACAAAAACAGTATTTTACCACGACCATTTTGCAAGATTGGGTTTTGCTGTGCATTATCTCGTAGTGGCAAATCCCAGGATTTTGTTGGCGGCACAAGGTCGTGTTACATGCATTTCTTTGGTGCTTACGTTGTTGATTTTAATGACATTTATAACAATTTACTGCATCAACACAATGCAAACAATAGATTATAAACCAACCTCCTTTCCAGGGTCTTCTGGGTATTCAAAATATCATGTCTGAATTAATTGAAATTTGTACGACATTTGGAGGTTTTCAGGTCACAGACAAGTGGTCTGTTTTTGTCAGGTCGTTCTCTTGGCGCCGTTGTTAATACCGAGGAAACCTTGGTGACGATTGGCGATTTTTAGTACCTAGTAATGCCTCGGGAACGAAGAAAATGAAAACAGAGTCAAGGATCCAGGCAGAATTAACATCTTATTAACGAATCGCCTGGGAAGAAAACAATATTATTTGTCTTGCATTCCACGATACATTAAATCATAAAAACATTAAAACGGTTAGAATCCCTTTTTCCAAATGCCTTTTGACAAACTGAAAAACACATGAAATCATATTTACTTTTTGAAAACCATTTCAGTAATGACATATTTAATTTCTTTGTTAGATAATCCATCGTGATTTGGCAGCAAGGAACGTTCTTCTGGATCGAAACTTTATTTGCAAAGTGACCGATTTTGGGTTGGCATATCAGAGGGTCTCAATGGGGGGGGTATGTTTGACGGTTGACGGTTAAAAAAAAGTCGTTTTGACGGTTGACGGTTAAATTTGAAGCCATCTGACGCTTGACGGTTAATTTTTCAGAATGACGGTTATAACTAGAAATTAAGTCGGTAAATTTGACTTAAGTGTTCTATAAAAGAATAGAATTTCACCTATACTTGAATAAACCAATTAGTCCTATAATTTGTGCATTAAAGTAAGGGTTTTCCACCTGAACTAAGTGTCTAAGGGATGGACCATTAGAAAAGTGATTGGGGGGGGGGGGGGGGGGGGGGGTGGGGCAAAAGCAAAAAAAAAAAAAATTTTGCCAGTAAATTATTAAGAAAAAAAAAATTCCCACGCATTATCGCAAAAAAAAAATCTGCCCAAGGACAATTTAAAAAATAAACTATTAAAAAAATATATTCCAGCCATCGAGTGGAAAAAAAAAGATTTCCACCTTACACGATGGTCAGAATTACGTTTTTTCCTCCCACATAGGTCACAGACACGTGAAGAATTTTCCAAATGGCATGAAACTTGTCAGGATTGTTGATTGAGAGATTCTACATTTTTTGGTGGCACTTTGACAGTCTTGATGGACATTGTGACGTCACAAACAGTTTCCAAATTTGGTGCCAAAATTTAGATTTAAGAAAATCGTCGGGAAAATTACATAGAGGTGTTCTGTGATCAGAGTGAAGCTTTCCAGTGAAAACCCCGTTAAAATCCATTAAAATGGGACAAAATTACAAGCTATTTTGTGACTGACAGTAAAAGAAGGAATTTAAAGAATTTAATTGTTTTAATACCTTATATGGTAAAACTTTAGGGAGGTTTACAGTTCAAGACAATAAATGGAAGTTAAAAGAAAAATAGCGGATAACACGCTGGAGAAAATTTGTAATTTTGTGAATTTGAAACTCTATAGGTATTTTCACTTGTGACGTCATCAACACGTAAATATGACGTCAACATGGTATGAAATGACGTAACATGCAACCTGACACCCCATGTCCCAAATTTAAAAAACTACAAATTTGTTTTTATGCATGGTTCGCTTAGTTTCCTTACTGTTTCGTTTAATAAGCTGGAGTTTAAATACCCCTAAAGTTTGACCATATATGGTTAATTCCACACTTTTAGCGGGAAATTTGAATTTCTTTAATTAGCTCTAACTTTGCAACAATTTAACGGATTTAAGTGGGGTTTTCACCAGAAAACTCCGTTTTTTTATAGATTTTATTTATAAAGTTATTTAAGTCAAATACTTAATTCCAAATTTTAGCGCCATGTTTTAACGTCACTTTTGACGTCATGCTGTCAATCAAAAGTATAAAACTACCATTAATACATGTGGACTTTCTTTTAGTATGTTCCTGCCAAGTTTCGTCTCATTCGGAATATTTCATAATCAGCTATGTGTCTCTAATCAGCCATGTGGGAGGAAAAACACCCATTTCTGACCATCGTGTTAGGTGGACAAAAAAAAATTTCTTGCCTCTCCCAAAGTTCCCACCCCTCCCCCCCCCCCCCCTTATCACTTTTCTAATGGTCCATCCCTAATTAGCATAATTACATCACCTTTGTTCGTGCTGGAACGGAAGTCACTATTTATTAATAAAAGACTAACGTTTTACCGCACCGGAAGTGTTTCCAGACGGACTTTAGCCGTAAATGTTGGGTAAAAGGACCTGCAGATAAATGTGTTTTGTGAATATTTAAACTTATCGTTTATAAACAGCATAAATTGGCTCCATTTTATTTCTTAACAAAGGATATCTGACACGTTTGACGGTTAAAACTGGCTGGCGTATTTGACGGTTGACGGTAAAAATACTGCATTTTTGACGGTTGACGGTTAATTTTTTGGCCATTTGACGGTTGACGGTTAACCCCATTGACACCCTCATATCAGAACTTTAAATACGGTCATGGGCAGGCCAAAAAGGTACAGTGTCTTACAAAATTTGTCAAAAGCTACATGTAATAAACTTTCCAAAATATTGAAACAACTAAAGAAATTCAGCCCTAAATGGATGAGGAGAAATAATCGCTATAGTGTGTTACATGGACTGATAGACAAAAATAGCCTGCAGTAAACTTACACCGTCGGACGTCTCATGTGTGAGCCAAGAAGACGCAAAAACTTGCCTTTGCTAAATCATCTTTGCGACCGAAATTGTTTCCTTTACTGCCATAGTCATTTTCATGACCACTCTTGTGCCATTTTGATTTATTCAATAACTTTCGATCCAAACATCAATTTCTGCATGCATGAGGCTCCATTTGCATGCACATTCATTAAGATAATTAACATATTTATTCCGTTCACAGGGCTGCATGCCAATTAAGTGGACGGCTCCAGAGATACTCTTTGGAAATCCCGCAAGTCTTTGCTACCAAAGTGATGTGTAAGTATCACATATCAGCTACAACTGGAAGGCAAAATAAGACAGTCCATCCAGTCGGTTTGTTCGGCTAGTAGCGGCGAGTTTTGAGACTGTAACAATTCGATGCCCACACGAGGTGACAAATTACTACTCTGAAATTACTACTCAATAGCTTTTATTTCAATCGTCACACTGTTTGATTTCATACACAGACATCTTGTATAGCGCAATAACAAGCAACATATGAAAGTACTGCTCAGTTAAGCTTTCATTTAAATGGTCGCACTAAATAATTTCATCCAAAGACACAAAAAGTAGAACCATTTTCTACAGTATAATACTCATACCACAGAAATACGTTTATCCTGCTGAAATACCTTTATGTTTAATTAATAGTTAAGCTTAAGTAAACATCCGTATACGAGGATGTCAGTAGGGATTACACATAACAGGCATGTAAAATGTTTTTTTTATTACAGCAAAAATGCCATAAATCTACTATATACTCATTGAGAAAATGAACATTAATTCTATCCTTTTTAGTTTTAAAACATGTTAAGCTCTTTTTGCCCATTTTCCCTTTCTATTTAACAGGTGGTCATATGGAATTGTTCTCTACGAAATATTCACTATTGGTAAGTGACATCTGTCATTCGTTTCGTTTTGTGATCAGCATGCGAGAAGTTACATTCTTTCCAAAATTTACATTTCTAAATCTTCGACTTAATTTATTTGTTTTTATTGTGGTCAGAAGCATGAAACACTGTTCAAATATCTGACAAAATATTTGTACCCGATTAACTGTTAACATGAAAGGCAGTGAAACAAATACCTAATGATCAAAAGCTTTAGACACCTATCTTAGTGCTATTTTCAAGTGACAAGTTATATAGATTCATGTCATGTGATGTAAGATTAACGTGGAGAAAAGTCAAAATAGGTTACCGGTTGTTCGTATCCACAATCCTCATTAACGCTATTCAGACCAATTGGGGGGGGGGGGGGGGGGGGGTGGGGGCCGGATTGCCCGAGCATTCTTTGAACATGTTATAACTTTGAAAGCGTTTATTTAATAACTGATTAATAAACCACCAAGCTTCTAACTTTTTCTGAAATTTACCTGGGAACATTTTGATGTGACATATTTTTGTTCATGACATATCACGTTTCCATGGAAACCATATTTTGAATTGTCTGCTTAAATGAACTTTTAAATGGCAAATTGCTAATTTTCTTGTAGCACATTTCCGAAATTAAGATCATTTTAGCATTTTTATTCTGATTTTGATGTATTTTAACTCAATTTGGCATGGCGCTTTTCTAACATAATGAGATTCCAAGATGGCGGCCATTCGGTACATAATGCAATTCATGCGTTGCATGACGTCATCACACCACGTGAGCTACCTTATCCAAGACAGTTTTGGGCATTCGTACTATAAACCCTCCAAGTTCCGTAGCCATAGCTTTAATATTCATGAAGTTACAAATAATGGGGAATCCTCCCACACCGGTCCGAGAATGAATAGGGTTGAAGGAAATCTACAAGTATATCACATATCGTGAAGTTATTCTTCGGTTAACCACATCATATCAAGTTTACTGTAAAACCATTCAAGGAAGGTGGTCGGGTAATTAATATTCTTGAAGTTATAGAGAATGAGGGAATCCCCCCACACTGGTCCTAGAATGAATTGGTTAAATAAGGGAGGGGTTCCTACACCAAACCTACATGCATGTATATCACGTATTCTGAAGTTCAATATCCTTCGGTAAACCACATCGAGAATGAGGGAATCCCCCCACACTGGTCCTAGAATGAATTGGTTAAATAAGGGAGGGGTTCCTACACCAAACCTACATGCATGTATATCACGTATTCTGAAGTTCAATATCCTTCGGTAAACCACATCGAGTCTACTGTGAAACCATACAAGGAAGGTGGTCAGGTGATTAATATTCTTGAAGTTACACGCTGGGGATTTTTTACCTGAAATCGGCCAAACAATTAAAACTTCTTAGGGTTTCATCGAATGTCGCTGAAACTTGGGGAAATAACAGATCTTAACATTTCAAACAACTTGACCAATTCAGATTTTTTCGTTTTTAACGTTTTTTGGCGCGAAAATTACGTCACAAAATTAATTAAAAAAACGAATTAGTGTGTTACGATATATTTTTAAGTGAGAAATGAAACAGCAGGCCAGGGTAATATGAAAGCTGAAGAAAGTTTGCAGCTGCTGCTTTTCATTAAGAAGCTATGACTCTTTAAATGTCGTAAAAGTTCTTAAAAATAGAAACAAAATCGCGGGAAATTCAAATTTTAAAGTTCTATATTGTTGTAATAAAAAGCAGTAGCTTAAAAATTTTTTCACTGTTCAAATTGGCAGTCCACGAACTGTCTTTCATTTCTTGTTCCAAAGTAAATTGTAAAGACTCCCCCCCCAAAAAAAGAATAAATGGTGTGACGTCATTTTCCCGCCGGCATCGGACAAGTTGTTCGAAATTTTAAGATCTGCTACTTCCCCAAGTTTCAGCGACATCCGATGAAACCCTAAGGAGTTTAATTTGTTTGGCCGATATCAGCTCAAAAAATCCCCAGCGTGTACAGAGAATGGTGGAATCCCCCCACACTGGTCCTAGAATGAATAGGGTTAAGGAAGCGGTCTTACACCAAATCTACATGTATATCACGTACATATATCACGCGAAGTTATCCTTTGGTTAACCACATCAAGTCTACTGTGAAACCATTCAAGGAAGGTGGTTCGGTAATTTATTAAGGGCCATCATAAGAGGTTTTAAGGAGGTTGCAAATAGGACTGGATGAAAATATTGAATGGGTAATAACATTAATAATAATAATAATAATAATAATAATAATAATAATAATAAACACAAGTATGTTACTTTAATATTAAATCATAAAGACAGCATACTAGATTCCCAGTGATCCTTTACAACAGTGTAGGACAATTTTGTGTTGCATTCAATAAGGATGAGCCTGCATTTAGGCTGAGAGGCTAAAATACTTGACTTTGAAAATGAACAGGGGGCATTCCATATCCGGAATGGAACGAAGCCAAAACCATTGCGGAAATAGACAAAGGCTACCGAATGCCTAAACCCGAACACATCGACGATACTCTGTAAGTGTCTGTTCTCGTTTTAAAACTGTCTCTAGAAGCAACTAAGATCTCAGGTCAATATTCGTTTACCAATTTGAGACGATACGAATACAATAATTAACAGCTATTCACTGAAGTGGAGGTGATTGCCAATCAGATCGCGCCAACAACGCTATCCATTGTTTTAGTATGTACTTATTACTGATATTTGGCATTTCTCAAATTAATTGTGACATTTATATCACTGAAAAATCTTGTTGTGATACAGTCGACAGTCGACCAAGTGAAAGTTTAAACCAATACCAAATGGTCACCTGAGCGTGAGCAATTCCCCAAGGTATGGCTATACCATAAAGCATCGGCTAAACGTTCCAACATTGTTGGGCAGCATTTGTTGAATGGCAACATTGGACGCCCAGCTTAACACCCAACATTTCCAACATTAATGGCCAACATTTGTTGAATGGCAACGTTGGACGCCTGGATTAACACCCAACATTGTTGGCCAATATTTGTTGAATGGCAACGTTGTACGCTCGCCTTAACACCCAACATTGTTGGCCAACATTTGTTGAATCGCAACGTTGGACGCCCAGCTTAACACCCAACATTGTTGGCCAACATGAATGGCAACGTTGGACGCCCGGCTTAACACCCAACATTGTTGGCCAACATTTGTTTAATGGCAACGTTGGACGCCCGGCTTAGCACCCAACATTGTTAGCCTAGATTTGTTGAATGGCAACCTTGGACGCCCGGCTTAGCACCCAACATTGTTAGCCTAGATTTGTTGAATGGCAACATTGGACGCCCGGCTTAACACCCAACATTGTTAGCCTACATTTGTTGAATGGCAACGTTGGACGCCCGACTTAACACCCAACATTGTTGTCCAACATTTGTTGAATGGCAACGTTGGACGCCTGGCTTAGTACCCAACAATGTTGGCCAACATTTGTTGAATGGCAGCGTTGGACGCCCGGCTTAACATCCAACATTGTTAGCCTACATTTGTTGAATGGCAAAGTTGGACGCCCGGCTTAGCACCCAAGATTGTTGGCCAACATTTGTTGAATGGCAAGGTTGGACGCCCGGCTCAACACCCAACACTGTTAGCCTACATTTGGTGAATGGCAACGTTGGACGCCCGGCTTAATGTCCAACATTTGTTGAACGCGTGGCTGAAACACTGAAGCATGATTGGCTGTTGTTATGTTGGAAAGTCGGCCTCACGTTAAAACATTGTTGCGCTCAACAAAATGTTAGGCAAAATGTTTGATCGAAAACAAAATATTCATCCAATAAAAAAATTGTTGGCCAATCAACAACAACAACAACAACAATTTATTGACAGTTATTAAAATATAAACAATATTTATTGTTCTGCAATCAAACTTCATCTGACGTGGGGTGCTAAATGTTCTAACATTGTTGAACGAACAAATGTCGTTCAACAAATTGTTATAACTTTTACTATGTAGTCGGGGCTTGACATCTAATACGACTTGTGAAAACAAATTTATTTTTAATAGTGACGTTTAATTTGTTTATTAATTCTTAGGTATGAACTCATGTTGAGATGCTGGCATCATAACCCTGACTCCCGCCCACCTTTTGAGTTTCTTCGGCAGAAAATGGTATCATACATTGAAAAGAAGGTTTGTTTGTGAGCAATGCAATGCCAAACGCATACTTTTGTTCTAAACTGTTAACCCCAGACATGCAGCAAATTCCTACCCGACATGATACTTTTTAAAACCCTTTATATCTTCAATAAATAGCTAAGCCTTCGTTTGCTCTACAAGAAAAGATGGCCGTGTTTAGATGATAACGTCATATGAAGTAAAATCAGAGTCATTGTTCACAGAGCTAATGCCTTGAATCCGCCATGTTGGATTTTTTTATTTACAAAGAATCACCTTTATTCATTCAATATCAATAAATGGATGCTAAAATAGGCTGCAGTTGTAGACTTATCAAATAAAACTCACATAACAGAGAATTTGACAATTAAAATTCAACATTTCCATGAGCAGGCCTATATAAACTTGGTTGACATGGAAAAATCCTACGTCGTACAAAAAAATCACATGAAATGTGTCTGAAAAAACTGATCAGCTACTGAAAACGTTACCCTCTGAAATTAAAATTCAACCACTAAAACACATTTTCAAAAACGTTACCATGTAGGTTATAGGGAGGGCCGCCGGAGGGAGGCGTGCAGTGTTTGACTTGCATGATTGTCCATTGTTCTCCTTAGTACAATGGACTTGTTCATCATTAGCTTCTATGGCTTGGAAGGATTTCAAATGGACTCCAGTTAGGGGCTCAGAATTGGACTCCAACTGTGGCTACATGATACAAGAGAGTCTGAATTAATGGTTTTATGGCTTTAAATTAAAGCTTGTCTTGTTAGTGGCTTCATGGCTTCATGGCTGCAAGGTGTCCAAATACAATATTAAGTGTTTTCGTGGCCAAAGAAAGAAACAGGAATGCAATCTGACAGTAAAAATGGTTACATTTTTTTATTTTCAGATGTACATAGAGCTGCTGGACATGTCAGAGTATGATGCAGCTAAATACTCGAAGGTGGAAGACATTCCAGTTGAAGGTAAAAAGAGGCGAGGGTCAGGAAAGAAGCCAGTTCCACCCCCGAGAAAGAAGTGTGCAAGTGTTCACAATTAGAGCAATATGTGTTCAATAGAGAAGTTGTTAATTAAAGAGCAAAAATGTATTTTTAGCATTTTAATAGGTTATTTCCGATTTTTTTTTTTGGCCTCGTCAATTCAATGCTTCATTCACTTCATATGATAAAAAACATTTTTATATGAAAGTGACTTTTCATTCACATGCAGATAAAACGCATTAATTTTTTATATGAAAGGTTCTGCACCAAGTCCCGCTTTGATAACGATGCAAAAACCAACTCGGAGAAGGCCTGTTAAACTTGTTAGTGTTGCTTTCTTAAATTATTGTTGTTAACCTTATACTTAATCATACCTGAGAAACCAGAAATATGGTAAATGAGGCAAAGGGATGGAAACCAAGAAAGTCATGCGAGTAGCGCAGACAGTAAAAACTGTGTTAAATTGAATTTACTTTAAAGTGTCTGCGTTTGTTAGAGACTTGCGTCTTTTACGATTTTGTAGAAAGGATAAGGAGGGTGACCCTTAACTAGTAACTAAAGTTTTGGAGTCGTTACTCGTGACATTTTTTCATGGTTAGCATTTCTCGCGTATCATAAATTGCTAACAAGGTGGGAACTATGAAACTCAACATAAGACATCATTAACAGGACAATGCACATGCGCAACTAGTGCCAGTCCCCAACCGGGCGTAAGAATAAAAAAAACGCAAAAAATCAAAGGAAAAGAGATAAAAATCCATTTTTATTTGGCGAATCATAAGCAATTCAACTTTTTTAACATCTATAGACGAAAAAAGGAAAGCTATTGAACAAAATGTATGAAAATATACCTTTATGACGTCATAGCTTTTTCAATAATCCATTTTACAGATTTTTTATTAGTATGTTCTTAAGGTGTTTGAGTTTTAAGGGTTTTTATCTCCTGGTCACGTGACTTACCAAATATGGTTCTGACTCATAAAATTTGATGGAACCATTGACAGAACGAACGTGACCAAACATAGCCGAGGAAGTTTAGAAACCCATTATATGACGTTTGCAACTCTTCCATAGCAACCACGCCAACCACCTTGTAGTTAAGGTCCCCCTCCCCCCCCCCCCTCCTTAAAATAGTTTATTACGGTATGTTGTTGTTTCAGTTGTTTCTCTATCGACTGTTTTTAGCTTGCGTTGTCATCGGAGGCTAATAGATTAATCAAGTACGGATCCAGAAAATTCAAAAACAGGGAGCAGAAGGTCTTAGCAATTGTGGCGAGAGCACAAACTGGCTCCATAGCCGCAACAACCTTATTAGCCTTGGTCCCCCTCTAAATCCGCTAGGGATAGAGCAAAATCCTTTAATCGGTTCAGAAAATTTGAAAAATTCATCATAGTTTAATTCTAAATACTAGGCAAGCTGACAAGGCGATCCCACTTGTCTTGTTGTCCGCGCGAGGCGTGGGGCGGAAGCAGCCGAGTGTTATTTGGTAACGTCACCATTCAAGATGGAGGCCGGTCTAAACGGGGAAAAACACCTCGGCTTGATAGTTTTATTGTTTATTCGTAGGTATATTTAACCAGTTTCTTGTTGTGAGTACAGTGGCTCTCATATACCATACCCAGATGAGTGCTTTGTTACTGATATTCTTAACTATAAATTCTTAACTATTTATTCTTGACTATAAATTTAGCTATAAATTTAATGAATCTTAAGGTTATGGAGTAAGAATTTAATAGGAACATAACATTTGGATGGGAGGCTAATGTTCTTACTACTGCGCCGCATTATAACAATTTAGTTGCAAAGTTCGTCGACTTTTTAATCAGGTCTAGGGATTATCCTGAAAAGCAGGATAAATTAATCATAGATATGATCTAATATTTAATAGCTTGATCATCGTGGAGCATAGCATTGAATTTAGTGTTTAATACTGACATAATAAAAGGAGTAAAAGCATATTTAGCCAGTATAAATTTCATTGGCTGATTAAGTCAGGACGTAGGTTTAAAAGACGTTTAGATAGAAGAAGTTTGATAGAAGTTTGTTTATTGGTAAATAGTTTTACCCATTTTCTTGTTGTAAGAACAATAGCACGTTTATACCCAGTTGAGTGCTTTTGTTACTGATATTCTGAACTATTTAGATATAGTTTTCATTATCAACGCTTTAACTAATGAAATAAAAGTCAGGAAGATGAGATCCCGGTAGAAATATTAATCAACAATAAGATAATTATATGAATTGTATTAACCTATCAAGTCATAGTTACCAATATATAAGATAAAATGTTCTTATTGGCGATCAGAATAAATTAGTATACGTTGTATACCCAACATTAATTTTTATGATTTTTTTATCGATATTCTTAACCATTTAGCTGTAAATGCTTCTCACGGAACAATATTTGCCAGGATTGCGAATTTCAGATATTGATTATGCCTGCATTAAGCCGGCATGCACCTTTTTTTGGGTGTCTAGCGTACAATTTTCTGAGAAAAACCAAAAACAAAAATATGTGATTGAATAGACCAATTGCGATATATTAAAATTCTTACTTGGCTCCGAGGCTTTGGGGAATAAAACAAAAGAAACCACATTGCGGTTCTGCGTTGAATTATTAATTTCTTTTGTTTTATTCCCCCAAGCCTCGGAGCCAAGTATGAATTTTAATATATCGAAATTGGTCTATTTGACTTTTGTTTTTGTAGCGCTCGTGCGGTCCGTATTGGGGAAATATTGAACTCGTTTGCTGACCTCGCCGGTCAATATATGTCCACAAAAACCTAACCAATAATTTTTCAACACGGACCCTACACCAGTTCAACTCGTCAGCCATCAAAACGGTTAAATTATACCGTCATTTGACAAATGAGGGTAATTGTTGTCATACTGTCGTCGTTGTACCAATATGGGGTAAACTGTGAAATGATTCATATATGTACGTGCTCAGTAGAATCCCAGTCAATTCCTTGGTTAGGTTGTAAACGGTTGCTCGTTTGTGCTCAGTCGTGTGTTTTTTTTATTTCTCCAAGTCTCACCGATGTGGCGATCGTAGCAATCACATGGAAACCAGGCTTTACTTGAATCCTGCCAAGTTTCGACTTTAATGACATGCAAGTCAAGACCGCTTAGTTTTTTCTGAGCGGCTATGTTTTCATGTTGTTTTAACAAATTGGTTTTCAGCGCGCAGACTACCCGCGTTCTCTCCTGCCTCCCACAATTCATCTAAGCCTTGTAACGTACGCTTTTTCGCTTTCAGCCGGCGACTTATCACGAAATAAAACGCTATAAACTAAATAAAGGGCTTACATTTTAAAGAAACTATGGCGCTAAGTCGGTGAAGGAGTGAAACACGAAAATTTGCAATTGGTTTTATCAAGTGAGTTGATAACTTCAACTGGGCACCGTAAAAAGATCAAAACAGCTGACGTTTCGAGGGCTTCGCTTTGATGTGGGCTAGCACTCGAAACGTCAGATGTTTTAATTTTTTTATGATGGCTAATTTAGCAAATTTTCGCAATTGACTAAATGTTTTCTATGAATTTATTGTTGTACCTTGTTGAGGGGCTGTTGACAGCTGTTACCATCAACACGCACCCCATTGCACTTCATTCCAGATGGTCAAACTTGAGTTTCATTGGTGAACGCCAATCACAGACTCGTACCCAGTAGCCACTTATTTATCCTATTCGCAAAGTAATATGGGAAGGAAAATTGACGCGCGCAAAGGCGCAGAGGCGGGTTGTGCCTAAATCATACCGTCCAGAAGGACGTCGGACACCTTGTTGAGACTTGTATAACGTAATGTCGACACTTAGAATTTTATTTTCAATAAATTTTTAAGTGTAAAAAAGAATATCTAAGATTGAACCTGTGACCTCAGCTAGGTTTAGACTTACATAGCCTACCGTACCACTGTACCACCTAGCTCCTCGGGTTGCTTAGTTCTAATTTTAACTGTATAAAATACTACCCCTAACCTCAACTGAAAGCCAACCAGTTACTCCGTTATATAAGTCTCAATAAGGTGTCCGACGTCCTTCTGGACGGTATGATTTGGGCTTGACCGCAGAGGCGCTTGTCCTTCCCTCGATGTCCCGCAAACTCACTCGCGAATACAGAGAAGCGACTGGGTACGAGTCTGCGTCAATCAAAGGAGAGCCGTTATCATTGTTTCTTAAATTTTGAATGGATTCCGAACAAATTTACCAGAAAAGAAAGATTAAAAATTTTAAAACAACCAAATTTGAAGTCAGTGTAGGTTAAAGAGATTTCATTCAACATGGCAAAAAAGTTGGCGCTGCGTTTAGCAATTTTATGATCCGCCAACCATTATTCATGCATCACTTTGTTTACAGGTTATCACGTGTAGAGTTTAAACTGGCATGGAAATCAACTTTGGTAACTTTTACCTTCTCTCAGCTGGTGGAATTGTCGGTGCTCTTATATGAGGCTTGTAACGCAACGCTGACGACAGCCGGTTGCGATTCAAGTTGCGGATGAAATTGCAACTTGTCGCGCAACGAAAAATTGTGCTGCGAGTTGCAGAAAACGTTGAACACCTCTCACATACTGAGCTTGGTGTGCCAGCAGAATGATAAGTTTGATTTCTGGACCACCTGTCACTATATATTTGATGAACTGTAATCCACTTTCATCCGTTAATAAATATTAATCCAGCTAGTCACTTACTCCCCAAACTACTGTTCTCTTTTGCTCAAAATATTTTTTGTCCAATTTAGTTGTATATTTCGTGGCATTCGGCTTAGCCAAATTTAAAAAAACTTTAATCAGACAGCAAATTCGTTCGATTTCTTTCAATAGTATTTGTCCAATATTTCGGTTAGACAAAACTAGCCTTCATCAGGGGCTAAGAAAACTAAGTGAAGATGGAAACAAACGGTTACAATAGTAAAAAAAAATCGATATTTTGGCGGGAAGCGGACAGTATAAAAACGAGGTAAAATTAGTTCAAGCCAATCAATGTCGTTAAAAGAAATACAAAGGACCCTATCCAATGAAAAACGGTTATAAATTTTTATACGAAATATGACGTCACGTAACACGATCTGTGACACGCAGACGTTCAACCTCCTCCCCTTTGAAGCCGGAAACGAATTATTGTAAATAGTCGTATAATTATTCGGCTGTGAAATATAGCGTAACTTAGATGATATGACATAACTTAACTTGCCCCTCAACAAGGTACAACAATAAAATAATACAATGTACATTTAATAAATTTCCTTTTATTGTTTGGGAAGTTACGCTTCGTCTTACGAGTCATGAATACGTTAACTCACCTGAACATTCTGCTAAATGCAAGTGTTTGTTCGTTGGTATGATGTCGCATTTTCGTGAAATTCAAACTGTTGTAAATCTTGGAAACGTGGAGTGAACACAAAATATTATTCTTACTTATGAATTTATAGTTTCTGTTTAGAAACACAATGACTTTCAATCAGCTAATTAAAGTTGAGCTGTTTAGGTGTTTCGCTCGGATGCCCATTAATTTTAAATAACCCGTTGTTTACTGCACTCGATGTCTTCTTTACTTCCAAAGAGCCGCGTAACTTTGATGAGCTGTTGAAAAATTTATTTTGTCAACAATATATTTCATTAAGCAAAAAGATTGTAACTGTTTTTTTTAATTTAATTTAATTTTTTTTTGTTTTTATTTTTATTTATATTTTTAGGATTGCAACAGATCATTCTCGTCCCGAGAGGGCCAAGAGCCTCTGGGAACGAGAAAGATTGTAACAGCACCCGATTCGCGTATAATTAACCGCAAATAAGCGGGTCTAATTAACATCAAATTACTGCATGCAAGCGGTTAAAGTAGGCCCTATTTACCAACTGAGAAATATGATTCTTTATATTACTGACGTACACGAGAACAGAACCCCAGAAATAAGAGAAAAGAGCTCCAGTTTAGCACTGATCTGCAGTGTTTAGGGCTAAGCACTGATTTGAAAACGGGTAGCTTTCATACATGGTTATGGGTAACTCCATAAATGTGTTAAAAATTACAGTTCCTGTCAGCTAGCCCTCGTTGGTGTAGTGGATATGGGTACGGTACTAGTTATGAAACAAACGACTCGGGTTCGAGGCATACACCCTTCTGATGTTTTTCTTTCTTTTTACTCCAAAAAAGTAGTTTTACTTTATGTAAAATGTTCAAATGAAAGACAAAAGCCAGTTTAAGATTAGCTCTATTTTCGTTATTTCTCAGTAGGTAAATAGGGCCTACTTTAACCGCTTGCATGCGGTAATTTGATGTTAATTAGACTCGCTTATATGCGGTTAATTATGCGCGAATCGGCTGAAACAGCTCTGGGGACGAGAATGGTAACAGATGCCAGACACATTTTATACAGCTTTTGTGTTTACCACATATTTTAAAAAGTTCTGAGTATTTTTAGAACATTTCCATAACTCTATATTTGCTATATACCATACGAGTCCTCCTCGTCGCCTTTTTAAGCCTAGTGCACCGCTAGGCAACAATGCCTGAGTTCGTTTGGCCTGCTCGTTCAACATCGTTTAATGACAAAGTATGAATGATGTCGCATTCGTTTGACCAGAGCTTTATGTCAATAAAATTGACAACAATCTGTTAGCATTAGTTAGTAGTTTATTAGTTATTTTTCTTATGCCTGATGATTCTTTCTACCGTGCTTAAATAAAGTTATTGTATTGCATTGTATTGTATTGTATTGTATTGTATTGTATTGTATTGTACGTCACTGCCCAAGGTACGTAGAGTCCAGGCCCAAACGAGGTGGAAACACATTCGACAAAGCTGGCAAGAAGACTTTGCTTCTAAAATATGGAAGAACTTCTTGCGAAAAGAATTGTCTCCAAGGGTCATCTACCTCGACGTTTTTCACTCTTACTGCTGTTGGTGTGTTCCTCTGTCAGAACAGGTAAAAGACTCTTCTTAAATTTGAAACCGACACCTTTTTATTCGATGATTCTAAAGCGGAAGAATTTAACGCTGGCATATCAAGAGTTAGCTTTTTGGCTTTTACACAAACATTGTACCTCATGTTCCATACCACACGTTGAAGATTATCTTTAACTACATGTACGATTTGTTTTCATCTAGTATTTCTGTAATTTAATGTTTTAAAGAAATCTAAAACGTTTGATCAGCAGGCCCGAAATTGACTTTTTCATATCGGCGCCAAATGATGACTCAGAATCCAAATTCTTTGGCGGCCAGATGGAAACTTCTGTTCACCAAAAAATTAATCTTTTTTTTTTTAGTTCATATTAACTAAACCATCGGTGGAGGAGGCGATCTTTTTCTCTCCTTTCTATTTCAATTCTTGTGTCGATCTTCTAGTCGTCTAGACTGTGAATACGCGTATTATTTACTAAACCATCGAATGAGGTGTGTGTATTATGCCCGCCGAAGTTTGTTAGCCAAAATAATTTTTCAGCAAATGGTCGACTAGATAGTCACGAATACAAATAGCGACGCTTCTTCCTTATGCTGTTTACAGACTGATAGACAAATTAGTTTATTTTAAAGTGGCAATTTCACCTATTTTAGCACCACTTTGTAAACCAAAAGCATAATAGGCCTTATCACGGTTTTTCCAAAATTTTATATGGGCCTGATAGCAAGAAATTTGGCCGCGCGATACAAACGTCTGTGAAATTTGCCGACTTTGCGGAGCTATATCTCCATTATTTTAAAATATATTGCTTTTAAACTCGGCCACTTTACTAATTTTGAGATGCTTTTCTCAGCAGTGTCGATGGATTTTTGCTATCAGGCCCATATAAAATTTTGGAAAAACCGTGATAAGGCCTATTGTGTCAATGGAAATATAAAACTAATGTCCCAGTTTTGTTAACAATTACTATACTACTTAGGTTACTACTTACTATACTATTTAGGTAAGCCTGTTCCAGGCGTTTAGATAGTGGGCAGTTGCGAGACGAACGGAAAAATGCAAGCGAAGAAAATGCGAGAAAAATTGGGCGAGAGGGCGAAAGAACGGTCGCACTCTCTTTCGCGCCTATCCACTTCCACGATGAAGCCAGTGATTCTTCTAAGTGTTTATACCTAACATGAACATTAGTAATGTAAGTAGGGTTGTAAGAGACGCTGTCGTGACACTTCAGTAACGCTGTTTTACCGGAAGTGAGAGTAGCCGGAAGTCAATAAACAGGAAGTGTAGATGGCAAAACTATGAACCGGAAGTGCACAATTTAAAATATGCGTGCCTAAATTTGCATGCAAAATCGTGACACAAAAAATAAAAACGAGCGGATCCGTACGGATAGTTCGCAGTTGTTTCTCAGAAAATAGTGCTATTTTGTCTTCGCTGTTACTGTTGAGTTGAGAAATCGGTAGCAAACTGCAGTGGACATCACAGTGGATTTTTGTTTATAACATGTTATAAACAGAAACAATCTCAAAATCATCTTTTTTGTTCCCCAGACTGCGTGTCGCCAGATGTTTATGTAAGGGACGACAAAGAATAAGCATTTGGCGACACGCAGTCTGGCAATTTAATTGGGCGATTGTCAGACCAAAGAGGAGTCGAATTTTCCGAAAAACACATCAAAACGAAAATTCTTTGCCTTCAATTGCAGCAAGGTCGACAAAGAAATTTTCCTTTAGCTCTTTTATCGCACGTTGGACTGTCTCATCAAATCTTGTATCCACAGTCACGTATTACAGTATTACAGTAATCAGCCAACAATTCCCTGCTTTGTTGCGTATAAATTTTTTACAAAAGCAGTCCTCGAAGAAATAGCTTTCCAACAAGGGTGAGAAATAATGTTCTGTCGTGACAGTTTGAAAGTTATTTACCGCGTATAAAGTGCGTATCCCTTCGTTTCCACCGAACAAACTCTGCATATAAACACTGACTCTAGTAAAGACACTTTCGTTTCGCTTCGTGGACATTATTTGAACTTTCAGTTTTGCTCATTACTGGTATAAAATTCACTTATGTCCAGAAATGCACGTAACTCGGACCTTGGGCACTTCATATTACATACAATTATTTGTAATTTCCATATGACTTCATGTTTGACAGAATTGCTTGTGTTTAGGTGAGAATTAGGTCTAGGGGACACTTCATGATGTCTATCATAAAGAGCACGAATCTCATTAACGTGCATTTCTGGACATACCTCTCAAAATTTACACTGACTTACTCAACCAGCTCTTTTATTTGGTTTCGTGCACCAGCTGTTATTTAAATGAATTCCCGCTCACTCATAAAGAAATGTTAACACTTCTGGAAACATTTCGGTACATAAACCCGTGACTATTGCCGTACAATAGATATTTATTTCCTCGGCTAAACTTCTAAATGCCCTACCATATCTACATCGACTATATTTTACGTACGCGGAAACAAACTAACCGAAAGCGTGCCCCAGTAATAATACTGTATTTCTCGTTCTAATAACGTATTCTATATTTCTCGTTCTTAAAAGATACACCCGAAAAAAAAAACAGAAATTTACGTGGATAAATGAACTACACACCGTGTAACCGCGTACCTCGACACCAGCTACATGTCTTAGTGAACTTCTCGCGTACGTAGAGTTATTTTCTTTCGTCGTCTTTGCAAGTTTGTATTTTCAACGACGGCAACCACTTGTCAATTCTCCATCGCAAGAAACAGCGCTAAACTTTGAGAAAACTTCTCAAAAACCTGCCTCGAACGTTGACCACTTCATCCTCAAAAAAGTTTACACATACACCGGAAGTTTACAGAAAAAACATACACCGAAACTGGAAGTTTACACAAAAAAATATCATACACCGGAAGTTGTTATGCTATCCACCTCAAGTAAGCCAAAATATTGTGTCCAGAAGACAACAATACAAAGAGACGTTGGGCTCAGGATAAACTATTTCGCTTACATGAAAAGCCGACCGCTTTCTCGAGACGATCCCCTCTAAACTTCGTAGTTGCGTAGCAACTACGAACTAACAAGAGGCTCCAAGCAGCCTTTACTCATGCGCATGCGTAAGAAAGTTTTGTGATATATTTTAAACATGACAAAAAGATGTCCCATATGGAGAAGAGTTACTCCTTTCATTCAGTCAAACCACGTTGTTAATGTTTTGTAAATGAAGACTGTACCACAATGAAGCCAGTGATTCTTTTAAGTCTTATATGTACCAAACGTGAACATATTAATGTATGTAAGTAACGCTCTTTTACCGGAAGTGAGAGTAGCCGGAAGTCACTAAACAGGAAGTGTGAAAGGCAAAGATATGAACCGGAAGTACACAATTTAAAATATGCGCGCATAAATTTGCATTCAAAATCGTGACACAAAAAATAAAAACAAGAAAAACGGAGCCGAAACCTTACCTCATGCCGCTTCGCGCATGAGTAATAAAAACGAAGGGCATTCCTTAACTCATTGCACTTTGCGCATGAGTAAAAAGATAAACATAACCACAGGAAAGTATTGCTCTTAAGGACGGTGTCTCCTAATACCAAGGTATTTTGCCCGTTTTTTGACTATGCGGGAAAAGCAGATCTTAGCAGGGGCTATTGGAATTGAAAGAGAATATAGAGGGGTAACCGCGCATTTTTCAGAGATAACTTAGCTTCAATGTGAAAAAAATGCTGACCTCAGCAGTTTTTTCGAAAAAAAGGAAAAATAGATCTTTCTTCGCTGGTTTCCTTAGAATTCGCCTTTATATACACAAAACAACAATAATTCTAAAAATCTCTAAAACACATAACGAATGGTAACATAACAACTGCTGTTTATGTGTTTTCAATTACAAAATCATCACAACGGAGCCATTATCGACCCTGACAGCTTTCCCACGCTTGCTAAAACTACAGTCTAAATAACGTTTGTCCACAACAAAAAATTAAAGTTGTGTGCTTAAGTTTTACAACTTCCATTTTATAAGATAAAAAGTAGGGGTCACCGCGCGTTTTTACAAGTTATTATAAGTTGTTTTCAACTTTTACTTTTTCCCTCACTAGTAAGTTAAATATTGTGCGTGTCTCTTTTGCCGGCCTTCGGACATGCTGGGATGTCCACTTGACGGGTTACCGCGGTTCAAAACTTTCACTTTCAGGCACTATAAAAAGACAAACATTGTAGAATTCAAAGTTAATTCTATTTGTAGTTGTAAGTTGCTCTTTTGAGAATTTCAAGGTCAAACAGCACAGCAAAGGAGTAAAACGCAAACATCGGTTCACTTCCATGGATCTACAGTGGATCTACGGATTTGTATTCCTTCGGTCACAAGAACTTTACATTGTGTGCATCTTCTTTCCTATCCATTATCAAATTGAAAACATCAGTGCTCTATCGAGGTGACTGGTCAGCTGCCGAGAAACTCTACATTGGCAGGTTAGCAAGAAATATTTTTCGAAAAGTGCTTGAGTTTTGTAATTTCATTTGGCCGCGTGCTTATTTTCTTGTGAAGCTAGTTTTCATGGATTCTCTGATAACTTTGGAAAAAAATAGTACACTTTAATTTCAAAAGAATCGTAAATTAATAAAACAATTTTTTTTAGCCGAAGTCTACTTCTTTTAATATTTGATCTAAATAGTTTTGAATAAAAAGATACGATTTCTTTTCAGTTTATCATGGCACGCTTTTCACCTATCAAAATTTGTTCTGATACAAATTAGAAGTTCAGAACTGACACGATGTGACTTCGAAAAACATCAGTTGCTTAAAATAGAGAATAAAGGAAATCAATTGTATTTAAATGTACGAATGTGTTTACGAAAGATTACACTAAAAACATGGTTGCCAGTAATCGAGGGAGGGAAGACTTGGTCGGACGCTTCCCGGTTTCGGAGCGTCCGTCGAGTTTTCTTTAGTTACTGGCTTCAGCCTTGTCAATTGTCAAAAACAGTCTTTTTGGAAACGCTTTGCTCATCTCTATTCTCATTTTCGACGTTTGTTTGATTTAACTCGAACAGTTGCTTTTCTGCTTTTGCCATAGACTTTTTTTATTCGAAAAAATGGCCACTGGCAAAACATTTTAGCAGGTAAACAAAAACTTCAAACAACGCGAGTTTGGCCGCCAAAACAAAATCTTGTACTGATTCAGCTGATTGGAAATAACATGTCGACCTTTCCTGGGATTTTACGCCTAGTTGGTACTTGTTTTTATGTAAAAAACAAACAAACAAACAAACAGTAGTCTTGTTTGACTTGAAGTTTTGCTGAAGTTTTGAAAGGAGGAAAGGAGCCAATGTAAACAATCTTCGTAAAGAAAGGCAAAATGTTCTGCTGATCGAGGCGGCATCGCGTAATAGCTCAATATAGTTTCATTACCGAGGCTATGTCGTTTGCAAAATATAGAAAGAATTTATCACTTTTAGGCTGCAGAAGGTCTATAAACACATTTTCATAGATTTTTGAGAACTTTATGTATCTCGTAAGTTTAGAAACTGAGCCAGGGAGTTTACAGTTTGACATAAAAAGTGGGCGGAACTTAGCCTTTATACATATACCTTGCGCGTTCGCGTTTAAAAAATAACCAGTGTCACGCGCGACTAACACGAAATGCGCAGAAGGTATGCGCAATAACAATAGGAGGCACCGTCCTTAATACCCTTCATCCACAGGCTCAAAAGTTACAGTAGAACCTCTTTGTACATCATAACAAACAGCTTTCATTTCGATCACACTTTAGGAATGATCTTCCACATAGGACCCATCATCATCATCATCATCGTCATTTTCATCATCATCATCATCATCATCATCATCATCATCATCATCATCATCACATAGATGATTCCTACTATGTTTGCTTTAAAATAATTCTCAGAAAAAAAGAAAAAATAGGCTGTCTATCTCTCCTACACTTACTGATGATGGTTTTCATATTTTTCTTGTAGATGGAACAGTAGCCTTATACCAGACAACCCAAACCAAGGTCGTAGGGAGAACGACAACCGTCGCCTGTCAGATAACAGGAGAAACCTTTGTTGCTTGGGATACACCTTCAAAACCAGGGCAACCAAGTCAAAACATCACTTTATCGACTACAGGAAGGAGAACAGTTGCACAGAGTGGTGATACATATACACTGACAATAAGTGATACAAGTGCGAATGATGGTGGCAATTACTATTGTAGAGGCTCAGAGAACTCAAAAAAGTTCTCTCTTTATGTTAATTGTAAGTATTTCACAAAGGATACTGAGTTATTATTAACCAAAAGCAAAATTTGAGGGGTAAAATCCAAATTCAAACAGTTCCACAGCAGGTACTGTTGGAGAGCTTTCTTTTAAATGGTCAAACGGTACAAAAATGTCCTATAGATCCAAATGTTAGAACCATTTTGTTCAGCACAATAAACAGCATCACAGGAAAGTGCTTTTCAATAGCTTCCATTTGCATGGTTACAGTTCATGGTTTCATTCACAGGCGTAAAGTTTGAATCACCTTGTACATCATACTTTCATTAAATGGACACACTTTAGGACTGATCATCCACATAACCATCATCATCGTCATTATTATCATCATCACACTGTTTTCTGTTAATACTAAACAAAATATCACCTAGGGCAGGTCCATTCTTATTATAAATTATTATATACGGCTGAACTCAAGGGCTGCAGAGCACCCTATAAAAAAAGACCATCAACCTCATTAAAGCAATGGTGAAACTTGGGAAAATGGGACGGATTTAGACTATGACGAAAATGAAGTAGACAGAGCAAAAAAAGAAAAAAAAGAAAGAAAAACATTGTCAACCACTGCACAATGTCTTGCTGAGAAATGCCACTCATAACACATATGATTTTAATCTTTCTTCAACAGATGTCGTACAGAATGTTGAACTCAAACAAACACTTCATCTTGGCAAAACAGAAACTGTGGACCTAGATGTCTCTGGATATCCAGATCTTACATACACCTGGACAAAGGATGGGCAGCCAATTACCTTTACTGCTGGTGGACACAGGACACTCAATCCACACACTGGGTCAATCACCTTCAGCCCCGTTCAACAGAGTGACCAAGGAAACTACACTTGTGTAATTTCTTCCGTTATTCTTGGGGGCCATACTTTTGACCCCATTTCTGTTTCGGTTATCGGTAAGATTGCATATAATAAAAAAATATAGCCAAAAAAAGGACAAGAATACTACCTACTGAACAATTTTATTGGCATGGTGATTCCTTAGTATTGCATTGCGCATCACCACTGTGCAATGTTGCTTGTATCGATATCATACACAAAGTGTGCACACGTTGCAAACAGGGCTTACTTCTTTCCTTAATAAGTAGTTGTTTTCTTCCAAAAGACCAACAATGGTGACTTGTCCTTTTCATAACATAATTTGTGTGTTAATATAACTCTTTGAGTAAGAAGAGTCAAAACCTTTCTCCATGAGGGGAAAAAAGGCATAATGCTAAGGATGCATACTTTTCCCCGGCATATTATGAACTTGGATAATGCATGGAAGAATGTTGAGTCATGTCGATCATTTGAAACTGTGTACCTTTGCCATAATTAATTTATTAAATTGTTCCTTATGGTCGATGCAATATACAACAAGAGGCTACACATAGCCTATACTCATGCACATGAGACTCGTTGATTGAAGTTACCAATTTTTCTGTACTCGCTTTTAATATTTAATTTATTGATTCCCGATCAAATCCACACTCGTCTATTACTTTCCAAGCCGTGAATTATTTCTGTTACATTTGAAAAGACTACTTGAAAAAATAGGTAGTCGAGGACTGCATGTGGCCCACATGCGGTAAAAAGAAAGTCGATAATCAATATAACGAATTCACTAGTATTCCTGTGTTACTAAATCGCATGCAACCCTTGATAATGGGTTATTCCAGAAAAAATCCCCCCTCCCCCTCAATACGGATGGAATATTTTTTTACCCCTCCAGATATCGGGTTCGTTTTAGTTTCGCTGTGGGCTTGTTTCACACTCATTGTTTACAAAAGTCGCTTTGTTAGCTAAACAAGACATAATATCACTGATGGTGGTGTTTGTGTTATAAAGAGTTTGTTAGTTCTTGTAAAATTGATCTTCAAAGTTGCCTTAAATTGGCATTAATATGGGCTTCCACGAGCGTTCGCTCGGGAGAACCGAAAATCTCTCAAAATTCCAAAATTTTAAAAGATCCGGGCAAACGGATTGTGGTTTTAGTATGAGTACATGAACGTCTTCCAACACACAAGAAATGAGCGAAATCTATTTTTCAAACCAGATCGGCCGGACCGCTTTTACGGAGACTGTCTCTTAATTTTTGCGACGTGTGGACCTCTGCATTCAAAGGTTTTTCTAATGTTTTGACGTTACAAGCAAGTCAGTTTCAGGCTCTTTATAGTTTTATCTGCAGTGAAGAGGTTTCTCTGTTTTTGTCAATTTACCGACCGGATATGGCAAGTCACTAATATTACAAACGGTGCCACTCATGCACGTGTGGATGAAATGAACATTTATCGGCGATACATGGCAAGAAGAATCCCGTAATTATCATCATCAGTCTGCTTTTAGTGGAAAGACTACCTTCAGACTCACGGCATCGTAATGGCCTGGGAGCATGGCAATTTCTTTTGCCAACATTTTCACGGCAAAGATGTTAAACGGAAATAGTAAACTAAGAAATAAAAGCGCGCAAGGGAATGTTATCCTTTCTAACACAATACAACCCTGTGTGCCTTCATCCTCATGGACAAATGAATCACAACCTTTGCTAGATGGATCTATAAATAACCTTCTTTTACTTTATACAAAAGGGGTAGATCTTTAAAAGACATAATGATCAGGGCTAAACTGTAAAAATCAAACCAACTAAAAACGAGTGAACAAAGGTCATACTCGCCAGACACTAGTAGAATTTGTGATGGGCATGTCAACACCTTTCATTTCATTTGGTTTCACTGCATACATTATTATAATTATACGAGATTAAAGAGTGTTAAGACGGATGATTTACGTCATCAGTATGGAATTTCTCAAAGTAAATCGCAGACGCTGTCTCGCGCGAACGCCCCTAGCGGCCGGGAGCGATGAAAGGCGGCTGTATTCGCAGGCTAAGAAATGGAGTTCCCGCCCGAAAATTAGAACAAAATACTACAAGTCTCGAAGCACTTCGGATATTGGGCATTTCAACCACGGCACACGATTGGGAAATGGCCCACAACTCTCAACGGTGCCCCTTTTCCGATCCAAAGTGATTCCAGACTTTCCCGCCGGCTCGTCTTGTCCACCAAGGTCCATTTTTCACCACGAGCGCTAAATTGCACTTTAGACACAAGGTACGACAAGAAACACGACTTGTTTCTTTAAGAGGTGCTAGAGACTTAGAGATTTCCGGACTTAATGATGCCTTTCAATCACCGGACGGGCCTTATACACGTTGGCTTATACACACGCTACAGCCGATGTGTTACTGTAGTGAGCAAATGATAGATAAGCGAGCCAGGCGTGCGTAAATAACGGTATTTTCGTTCAGGTTGTTGGCACTGGTCAGGAGTATTGCGGTCGCATGGCTCACGGCCAATCTGCTTTGAAATGGCGTCGAAATTGCGCTCTGAATGTACAGTCAAAGCACTGGAATACCAGAATTAACTCTGCTTTTTTCAGGTGAAATTAGTCAAATTCCTTAGGGTTAGTGCAAATTCGACAAGGGTTTGTGATATTATTTGCTGTACAATCAAATGAGGCAAATCTGAGCGAGAAAAAATGAAAAAAGGTCTTAAATTCCACATAGGTTGGTTATGCTCTCGGCCCTTCAATTGTCACCTGCCTCCAGGAGGGGAGGGT
This sequence comes from Cladopsammia gracilis, assembly GCA_022457155.1. Taxonomy (NCBI): domain Eukaryota; kingdom Metazoa; phylum Cnidaria; class Anthozoa; order Scleractinia; family Dendrophylliidae; genus Cladopsammia; species Cladopsammia gracilis. Next base: position 1,361,704 of record JAJGOT010000118.1, on the reverse strand, counting down.
GGGAAGTTGGGCACAGGGGGTGGGGTGTCGGTGGAGTAAAATGTCTAAGAGATGGGGGGTGGGGGGTGGGGATGGGGGTTGTGGTGAACATTGAGCCCGTGATATGTAATGGTCACCTGCCTTACCCATGGGGATAGCATTGTACGGAAGGGAGGGTGTGTGCTGCATGTATGGGGTGGGGGTGTGGTCAGTGGAACAAGATGCATAAGAAGGGGGGCGGGGGGTTCAGTGGAACAAGATGCAAAAGAGAGGGAGGGGGTCAGTGGAACAAGATGCCTAATCAAATCAATAAATCAATCCTTTATTTAACGTGGTCAGTGTGCTTAGCTTAAGAGCCACTAAAATAATAAAGATCAAAGTTACCAAATAAAACTTCATTAGAAGTGTATAAGTTTAAGTTAAGCGATAATATATATTCAAAAACTCATTAGTTATTCATGAGCATATCATCCAATCACAGGACGCAAATCGATCACGTGTATGAACCTTTATACCTGGTAATCTACGATCATTATGAAAAGCCTGGTGGCGGCTTTGATTTCAGTCACAGGGGAGTGCGGGGCTGAATGAAAAAACAATGCAATTATCGCTAAATTTTTTAATGAGAATGATTTTAAAATAACCACCGTGATATTTATATAAAGATCACACGTAATCTTTATATAAAGAATACTAATATGGTAGTAATTGTTCAGGATTATTAGTACAACAAATGGTGACTTTAACCCTTTCACTCCCAAGGGTGCCAAAAATCAAAATTTAAGAAAAATTCCACATTTCGTTTTTAAAATATTGAAAAACAAATGGTATAGTGCAAAAGTACTGCCGAAGAAGTTTCATTTGAATTGTCACGCCATAGGATTTCATCTACAGACTCAAAAGTTAGAACAAATGGTACAGTACAAAAGTACTGCCGAAGAGGTTTCATTTGAATTGTCACGCCACAGGATTTTTGTCCACAGACTTAAAAGTTAGAACTACACTACATGTCTCCACAATTGACACTGGTAGTGAAAGGGTTAATATTTTTGTTCAGTACTGTTTTACGATATCTAGTCTTTTGCCATTCTATTTGAAATCTTCTCAACAAAATAAACAACCAACAGTTTAACAAGTGAGCTGTTATTTGAATGACACCAGCGCCCTTGTGTAAATTGCCAGGTAAGCGACTGGTTCGCAGATGCAAGCTGCTTATTTCTACTCGTTCACTACCACTGCAAAAAAAATTGTCGGACGTTTTATCTACCGTACCTGTCGACTTTGGTATAGCATTTTTCAGTCGATGTTTTTCCTCAGAACTTTGAAATCCCAAAACTTTCGACAGGAGCCGGGAAGCAATGGTAACTTCGTTGAAGACGTGGCACGTGTATGCTAATCAGTATACTTGTTTTTCTTGTATGCTAATTCCCTCTTTGCACAAAAGCGCAATTGTTTTATTTCCGAAGGGACACGCTTTTGAAAGAACGTTTTTGAAGCCGTTCAAAAAACTCGCAGTACGTGTATTATCAGGTGTAAAAACTCTCGACTTCGGCTCGAGTTTTTTTAAAAACCTGATAAGACACTACTGCTCGTTTTTTAAACAGTACGTTAAAAATGATTATGAATTAAAGTAGTTACTAACTAGGCTATAATAAAAAATGATTTGAGTTACAATATTTTCCTAAGAGAGGGGAGGGTCCGAATGTGTGCAGAATCTTATTATTATCTTATTATCATATTACAGTCAAACCGGATGTTCTTTGGATGGGAACTTTGCAAACTTCCGCCGCAACATTGGTATTTGATTGGCAGTTTGCTTCGAGCAAGTTGGAAGCTACGCGAGCAAGTTCTTGTTGTCAGTTGCAAATTGCGAATTTTGTGAAACACATCCTTCTTCAATTATGGCTCACGTACATCGCAATAATACCACCTCGGTCGAGAAAAGATAGGGAATAATGGTCGTCTGATGTAAAACAAGAACAAATCGCACGCATTGTTGGATTATCAAGGCAAACTGTATCCAATATTGTAAACAGATTTTGACAACACGAGACGTATTTTCCCTGTAAACTTGGCTGGAAGGAACGAACAGTTTCTACTCCTGACATCGTAGAGTTTGTGGAATACTGCAAGGTAACCAAACCAAGTACTTTCAATTCAGAAATCCGGCAACTGACCGCAAGTTTGAAATAGGAACTTGCTCGCGAAAGTTGCAACTTGCTCGCACAACTTCCAACTTGCTCGAAGCAAACTGTCAATCAAATACCAATGTTGCGGCGGAAGTTTGCAAAGTTCCCATCAAAAGAACATCCGGTTTGACTGTAACAAGTAGGCTTATATACATGTAGGAGTTTTTTATTTAAAACTTATTAAGTAAACATAAAGTACAATTATAATTTATTGTAAAATAATTGAACGGCTATTGGGCATGAGTAGTTAGAGGCGATCAACGATTGAGCGGACCAATCAGGAGCGAGTACATCTCATAAGCATCTCATTAGCATCTCATTTGCATCAAATTAAAAATCTGTACACGTGCAATGACATCATGGGTTCGGGAGACCGGAAGTGACCGCGTAAAGGTGACGTAAAGGTTCTTAAAGGTCGTAATGATGGTGCAATTGGTTGTCTCAAACAACCCGAATGTGTCGAGGGTCCCAGATCCCGCTGGGAATGGTTCGGGGATGGTTTGAGTGACTGGTCGCTCTGGTTCCGCTCGCTGGGTGGGTCCCAGATCCCGCTCGGCCATAGAGACAGAAAAACAAAAGTCACGTTACCCCTGGGTTCGTGTCCGGGTTTTTTAATCGACAAGATCGTCGTCGGGTCGAAGCCAACTGTAACTGCAGGGATGAGCCAAATTCTTGTTGTTGAACCCCTTGTCGCACAAGTGGCAATAATGTTTACGTCCGAGAATGGCGGGAATGGATTTCAACCCGTAATAATGATCGTCGTGTTTCAAGAGAAACAGGTAACGTTGGTCGGCGCGTTTCTCCCCTTGTCCAAAGATCACTTGATAACCCTCATCGGCGCTGAAGACTTTGATGTGATAATCAGGAACACGATTTGGAATTGACGGAGGACCCCCAACCCGCAAGACCCTTCGGGAACGCGAGCCAACGCGTGCAAGGCCTTTGCCAATCGGGTTTGACCCGGACCACCTTGTTTCAAATATTTGTAACCAATCTCCGGCGTCCGTCGACGCGGGGGATCTTCGTCGGCCCACGCTTGCATGATGACGATGGCCCGAGCGCAGCACAACTCCCGATTGTGGATTTTGACGACAGACTGTTTCTTTTGGAGAAAGGTCGTGATGGACACGTTGTTCTGTACGCGTTGATGGTGCGTGGTTTCGGGAGAAACGATCGGGCAGCCGTTGTTTAAATGTCTGTAAACTGTTCCCTTAGACACTTTTTTCTTGCAATCACAAGTCATCTTTGGGCGAGGTTGTGTACTCAGCTTTTTGCAAGCGTATTTTTGATGTTCAACAAGCGAGTGTTCCTGTGTGAAGTTTTTACCACAATATTTACAAGGATTATAACTCAAAGACCCCTTGTATTTTGCCAAAGAGCTTTCCATCGTAGATTGATTCTGTGGTGTAAGGACAGACTGTTTCTTTTGGAGAAAGGTCGTGATGGGCACGTCGATCTGATCCCGGGGTGAGTTGGAACTCGAAGAGATGTCCCTGTTGTTTTCTTCCGTCGTTTCCATGGCCGTCAACACGACATCATCGTTCAACTCCTCGGGATCCTCCTCCAGGTTGTCCATTGAAGAGGCGGACGCAACTATTTGGTGGGACGCCATCTTTGTAGGGTGTGACTCGTAAGAACTGAGTGAGGCGTGAAAAGGTGATGCTAGCACTCTTTTTATACTCTTTGGGAGAATGACGTTGTAGGCTGAAAAGGAACGGGGTACCTATTGGGGGGGGGGGGGGGGGGGGTTTCACTCGCCCCAGATCCCGGCCGGAAGGTGCGAGGAGGGCTATATAAAGGCCGAAGGCATGGCTTGAAAGTCACACCAAAACACCAAAGTCAACATGATATCACTCGATACTCGTGTAGATATTTTTTCGGTGGAAATGGAGGAAGGAGGAGCGAAAAGAGCTGAGGGAAAGAAGAAAGAGAAGGGGGAAGAACGAAAGTGCATCGTATGCCTTGAGGAGAGAAAGCTGACAGTGCGAGAATTTACCAAGCGAGATGGGACGCTGGCCAGACAGTTTTTTCGGGCGCGGACGCACAAGTTATTTTGTTGTAGCGGCTGGCGCCACAACGCGTGTCTGTTAAAGTGGGTGGAGCAAAATGGTCGACTGTTGCTTCTTTTCAAGTGTCCCCACTGCCGCGCCCTGGGATGTGACGAAGCGAAATGGAAGCGTTTCAGGAGGGAGAATTTTGAAAAAGAAAACACACTCAAAGAAACATTTATTTTCAAGAAAAAAAAACTTTTTTTTTCAGTGACATTTATTTTCAAGAAAACATTTCATTTTACAAAGAACATTATAATTATTTTGTGAATCAAAACACAATAAAACAGTTGTGGTTCAAAGTCTCATTTGCAGTGATCTCATTGTCTCACGGGTGGGTGTCAAAAAATAATCATAATCAAATTGTCAATGCAGTGATTGTAGACAGCCCACGGTGCGCTCGAATAATCCGGCGAGGGCCTCTTTCCATCGGGGGTAATTGTCTACATAGCGGGCACCCACAATGGCACTCTGGGTGTGTAGGAGGGGGAAATGGCCGCTTCCCATCGCATGAAACGTGGCGGTGCCATAGTTGTGTACTTGTACCATCGCGTCGTCTCCAGGTCGTAGGCAAAGAACTGCCCATGCAATTGCTTGGCATATTCCACGGTCCACCCCGTCCCTCCTTTCATCTGTTTATGGTAGTAGGTAAAGAACCCAAACGCGTATTCGGCCGTGATGGCGTTGAAAACCCCTTTTCCCAATTGATTCTGGGCCGTGATAAAGTAACTGTCGGCTCCGTTCAATTCTTCTTCCGTCAAGGGCGTGATGGTTTGACGGCAAGGGTGATGGGGTCCAATCACCACGTCCAAACGAGTCCCGAAATGGAGGGCTTGACGTTCCGCCTCGGCGTCCACGCCCGGTGCTCCACCCGTGATGATGGTGTAATCGTTCAAAACGGGAATGTCCATGGCCATCGACATGATGAGCGCTCGTGAAAGAAATCAACGCAAAATGAGTCCGAGCCGGGGTAAGCGGGTTCTTTTTATTATACCGTCGACCTAGTCCACACGGGACGGTTGGCGGACCAATGGTATCTGTACGTGGACTGATACGTCATCCAGCATTGTTGTCGCATCCAATCCACGAAATGATGGCATTCGACTTGCGGGCAATGATGACGTATGGGGTCGGCGTGAAAACCGCAACCTTCCACGCGATCCAAGCGTTTCATTTTACGAAACGGGGGACACCATTTACGAGTGGGAACCTTTGTGCTCGGGAAGTTGCGGGGAGTTTTCTTACGAACGTTGCGGTCACGAGGGATGTCTGGTGTTCATTCCCACCCGTCACTTGGACACGATGTTGAAAGAATTGAAAGACCATCTTCACCCGGCCCTGAAAGCCCAGTGGTCTTCCTTGCGTTGCGACTGCGGGTTGAGACCGAGGATGAAACTGAGTTTGTCCCCCAACAATTACCAAAAGGTGTTCCTGACCTGTGGTGTCAACCAGAAAGGCGTGGAACAGTTTGGCAAAGAACGCTGTGGGTATTTCCAGTGGATGCATTGGAAACTCCGCGTCAGGAAAGAGGAGTACGACCCCGTGCCGTGGACCCCTTGGGAATCACCCCTGGTCGACAAAGAAAGAGAGCCAGAAAGAGAACCAGAAAGAGAGCCAGAGATTTCCCGGTGGAACAAGTTTTGGCGAGGAGGGTTCGCGGTGGCGGGAACGAAGAACACCATCGCCTATCCCGAAGAATTCAGAAATTTGAGTTCTCGCCTTTACCTGAAGGGGACGTATGAGGAGATGAAACGGGTTCCCCCCAAAATGAAAAAGATCATTTATCTGGACACCTTGAGCCGGTACCTGAAAGAAGAAGACCCTTCGTTGGAGATGTTGAAGGACGTGCAGTGGTTAAAAGACAAGTACGTGCCCGACGAGCCGACCCCCACCTTTGACTATTGGCTGCGTCGAGCTGCCGAGAGGGTGGCCAGAGCCGCGGAAGAGTCACCCCGTGGCAAGCACAAATGCGTATCCGTCCTTTTTTGAACATTGTTTTTCTTCATGTAAAAAAAATATTATCTTGTTTGGTTGATTAAAAAACATGTTGTTGTCACGAACATTCACGGTGTGGTTGTTGTTGTTTGTTAACGATAAAAGTCCCCTCCCCTAACCCTTTTTACGAGTGCCTTGGAGTCCCTTACCGGTGAACGACATGGCCCCGCGTGCCAAATCCCAAAAAAGCGAGCCTCGGTCAGTTGGGGTTGCCTCTGAAGCGGGCCAAACGCGTCTTAGAAGGGCTCTTGAGTTATACCCTGCACAAACCGCGTCGGAAACGGTTTCCCACCACCCCCGTGATCGTGTTTGCCCGCGACGAACAATGGGTGGCCCATTTGGTGGACGTGTCGGCCTTGAAGAAATGGAATAAGGGGTACCGCTTCATTTTGACCGTCATCGACGTCTTGTCCAAGTACGCGTGGGCGGTGCCTTTGAAGAACAAGACCGGCAAAGCCGTGACGGAAGCCTTTGCCTCGATTCTGCGAGGCAGCAAAGGACGACAACCCTTGCGGTTGCAAACGGACGATGGGACAGAATTTTACAACCGGACCTTCCAAACGTTTCTGAAAGAGCGAGGGATTGCGCTGTTTTCCACGCGCGGGGATAGTAAAGCCGCCGTGGTGGAACGATGGAATCGTACGTTGAAGGAACGCATGTACCGCATGTTCACCGCCCTGAATACGCTCCGGTACGAGGATCGGTTGCCGCTGTTGGTCCGAGGGTACAACGCCACCGCGCATCGAAGTATTGGCCTGCCCCCGAACCAAGTGACCCGCGCCAACGAACGCACCGTGTGGGATCGCTTGTACGAGAAACGGCTTCGACAGCGGAAACGCCCGACATTGAAGGTGGGGGATCGCGTCCGTCTCAACAAGAAACATCGTTTTTTTCAAAAGGGGTATTTGCCCGGATGGACGGAAGAAGTGTTCATCGTGCAACGCGCCCGAGGAGGCCCGTGCCCACCTACAAGATCAAAGAGTGGGACGGGACGCCGGTGGAAGGGACCATTTACAAAGAAGACGTGCAAAAAGTCGAGGTGCCGGACGATGCCGTGTTTTGGGTGGAGAAAGTGCTTCGACGACGAGGAGGGGACGTCTTGGTGCGTTGGAAGGGGTGGCCCAGCAAATACGATAGTTGGATCCCCAAACGTCATATGACCTCGCTATAGAGATGGGATCGCACACCCAGACTGGCCACGAAGTCGTCGTCGACATCATGAATCGCGTGGTGCTCCAGAGCGATGTCTCCCCGGAATTTCCCAACAACACCCCGGATGCGTTCAAGGTACGATTGGCGGAACCGCTGGCGTTGGAAGGGGATTGGGAAGTGGGGTTGCTGTCCCTCTCCATCCCCGATAGCGGACGGGCGTTGACGCACGTCGCGGGGCTCGAGAGGGATGTCATGTTTGTGCTGGCTTACACCCTGGTGGATACCCTCGATCAACCGACCCTTCGCAGTTACATGATCAACGGCGATCGTTTGCAAGACGAGCAATTCATCAAGAATGGTGTGGACATGATGGCCTCCATGATTCGACTTTTCGAGCGGGAAGCCTTTGCCCAAACGCAAGCGCTGGGACGTCGTTTGGAGAAGGCCCGTCGATCCACCTTTCGTTGGGAAGGCTCGTCCTTGGTCGTGGAACACAAACTGTTGGAGAACATCAAGCCCGTTCCCACCAACCCCGTACCCGGCATTCGGTTGATGGTGAATAAAAAGTTGGCGGTGGGCATGGGGTGGTTGAACGCCGAGGAGACGGCACTGGGGGAAAATCTCCACTATTCCCTCCCGTTCGAAGAGGCCAAGCAGTCCTTTTTTTTATCAAGGACACGAAACTGAGGACGACAAAGATAGACGAGAAAACGGAAACGCCAATCCTCTGGCACGCGAACCGAGGGTACCTGTCTCTCTCGCTGACCGTGAATTGGCACTTTGCGAATCTCAACGACGCCTTTGACCAGTACGTGGGGAGTACGGGACGACGCTTCTTCGTGTACACGGATCTGGTGGAAAGCAATCGGATGGGCGGTCAACTCCACCCCTTGATTCGAGAAGCGCATTTTCCGAAAAGCGGAGACGGGGTGCAGTTCTTTGAACCGTTGCACATCCAGTGGAAGCCTCAACAACGTCCCTGGATCGATATCGTCGAAGTGCAACTGGCCGACCCGAGCGGGACCTTGGCAAAAATGAAGAAAGGCCAAACGGTCGCCACCTTCTCGTTCCGCAAGGTGACGGTATAAAAAGCCAGCCCTCCCTCCCTCCCTCGTCGATCCTCAAGTGTCGTCATGTTGGGAGGCAGTTTAACGCGTTATCATCCCCCCTCGACGAGAATGGGGACGGGGCAAAGCGGAGGCGCCTTCATGCAAGATTTGATCAAATTGGCCACCCCGCTGCTCGCGTCGTCGTTGCGCGAGGGAAAAGCGTCGCTGGACCGTGGTCAATCGTGGAAACAGGCGGGGAAAGCGGTGTTTGGCGCCTTGGGACGAGGGGTGAAACGGAAAGCCCAGACTAGCAAGCAAGGGATCTATAAAAAAGCGGCGAAACGAGCCCAAAACATTTTCGTCGAGTGAAGACAGAAACATTAAGAAAAAAAACTAGCAGCAGTTGCAGCACCACCATGGTCCACCCCCCTGGTCGTGCAATCGCGACCCCGGTATCTGACGGGAATGGGACGGTATAAAAGTCCAGTCCAACGCGGGGGTTGGATCTCGTCGGACGTGGCGCCTCCCCCGGGGTATTGGTTCACTCGACAACGACGACAACGTCAACGCGGAGGTTGGATCTCGTCGGACGTCGCGCCTCTACCGGGGTATCGGCTCACCAGATACATAAAAAGGGTCCACGCGCGTCCACGGCAACGCAAACGTCGACGTCCCTGAACGCAACATGTCTTTGGAATTGTTTAAGATTCCCACGGCCGACATTGCTCTGCAGGGGTATCGGATGGTCAAGTACAATCCGTCTACCACGGGGATCCGACCCATTACCTTCACGGTGCAAGCGTTGGACGATTTTTGCGATTTGGATCGAAGTTATTTGGAACTGGAACTGCGTTTGCATTCGGCCTCCACCAACGGCCTGGTGGCGGACGCGAATGCCGCCTCGGACGCCGACGACACCCGATTCGTGTACGCGGTCAACAACATTGCGCATTCCATCTTCAAACAAATGAACCTGCGATTCAATGGAGCCCTCATGAGCGAACAGACGGACACGTACGCGTACAAGGCATTCCTAGAAACCATCTTGAATTTTAATAGAGAGGAAGGAGAGACCTTGCTGGCCGCGCAAGGGTGGGTGAATCAATTGGATGTCGTCCCTCGGATCCAAGCCACCGGCGCCAACGACGACATCCCCACCACGGACGGATGGTTGCACAATTCGGTACATGCCCTGAAAACGGCCTCTGTGCGATTTCGCGGCAACCAGACCGTGACGTTCCTGATCAAGCCGCACCTGGAAGCCTTTCACACGGGACGTCTTCTCACCCCGGGAGTAGAAATGGTCTTGGAACTGTTTTGCCATGCCCCCGACGTTTTCACCTTTGGCACCAAGACAAGTGGCACGGGGGTGAAACGGATGGTGACGTTGAACCACGAGGATCTGAAAGTGACCCTGCATCTGTGCCGCGTGAGTTTGTATCCCACGGTGTACAGCGCGTTGCAAGCCGATCGAAAAAGCAAGCGACAGACGGCCAAGTACCCGGTGGTGAGAAGCGAGATCCGGTTCTTTTCGTTCGACGGACGGACCACCAAATTCACGGAAGATAACGTGTTTGTGGGAAAAGTGCCCGATCGGATGATCGTGGCGTTGGTGGACAGTCGAGCGTTCAACGGCGATGTGGAATGGTATCCGTTTGCTTTTCAAAAATTTGGGGTGACCCGCATCAAGCAAGTGGTGGATGGCGAAGAATACCCGTACCCCACGCTGGAATTAAACGGAAATGATAATTTGAAAGATTTGAAGGGCTACCGTCGATTCCTGGAGGCGTGTGGACGGTTGCAGCACCACGTTTCCTCCATGGTGAGACCGGGGGATTGCGGACAAGGTGGACAATGCACTTTGTTCGCGTTCAACAATGTACCCTCGGGCGTGGTGGACGACCCCCAGTACCGAAACCCGAAACAAGCTGGCAATTTGCGCGTGGAAATTGATTTCCAGGATGCTCTGAATACCAATATCACCGTGTTGGTCTGGGGCGAGTTTAAAAATCTATTTTAAGTGGATGGCAACGGGGCCGTCTTGTATAACCTGCACGGTTAGCTGAAGAAAACAGGAAAGAAAGAAGAAGAGGGATGAAATTTGTAGCGCTGAGCGATACCGTGTTACGCTACTTGGCCAGGAACGACGACACCTTGAAACGCGTGTTTTGGGACGTGGTTCCGTCGGACGGATTGCCGCAACCTCCCACCGTGACGACCCGGGCAGGCTACATCGTGAACACGGACCCGACGGGGGAACCGGGTAAACATTGGCTGGCCGTGTGGACCGAACCGGGACGAGGTTGCGAAGTCTTTGACAGTTACGGGCTACCCTTGAACACTTATCCGGCCCCGGGCATGCACGAATGGTTGGCGCAATGGCCCACGGTGTTTCGAAGCGGCGTCACCTTTCAAGCCCTCCGGAGTCAAACCTGCGGACATTACGCCTTGCTGTTTCTCAAAGCGCGAGTACGAGGAGTCTCGTTTGAAGAGTTCTTGGCCGACTTTTCGCCGCACGACCTGGTGTCCAACGACGTCAAAGTGGCGCAACGGATCAAAGCCTTGATCCAGGAAGAACTGAGCGAAGTGGACAATGCCATCCCCAATCGTCAATGCAACGTGAGCTTTCACGAGAACAAGGAACACTTCCGCGTGTAATACAAAGGAAAGAAGAAAGAAAAAACAGTTGTTGTTGTTATTGTTATGGTTGTTGTTAAAAAAGAAAATAAAACAAGTGGTTGAAAAAAAAGTGTTTCCGGTGCATTTTTTATTATTTAATAGACAAAAGAGAGACCCATTTGACAGCGAATGCTCTGATGGTCTAGTGGCAAAGACGCTGCATTGTGGCCGCAGAGACCCAGGTTCGAATCCTGGTCATTGCATCTCTCTTTTTTCTTCATCATAAAAAGAGCCAACCCTTTCTGGGGAGGAAATCATTCGGGACACCTCTTCAACATGCCGCAAGGGAATCGAACCAAACGACAAAAACGACGACGAACCACCCGAGGGTTCACGGGCAAATCGGGACCCAATCCCTCCTTTTTGACGGTGTTGGGAAAACACGGGCAGATGGGCGACGCAAACGAGAGCGGACGGGCGGGATCTTAACCGTGCTAGCCTCGGCGGCCAAACTGGGGTACCAACTGGGTAAAATGAAATCTTACAAAAGGATGGGCGTGACGGGAGCCACGGGTCATTATCGCGGTCGACGCAAACCGTGGGAAGTGTGAAAAACCAACCATGATCACCAGACAAGATGCGCAAAAAGTGATTCAAAGCCTGAGGGAGTTGGAATGGGGAGAGATTCTGCACCATCTCGAGGATGTCTTGTGGAATCGATGGGATTATCGTCAGTATCGTCGACTGCGCGCCTTGGCCGAACGAGGCGCCTGGGATGCCCTGGTGACCGCGCTTCGGTCTTGCGGGGAAACCCACGTCAGGGAAAAAGTGGCAACCTCGATAACACAACGCACCCCTCGATGGTACCGCCACTACCTAGCACGATGATTCGCATGCCGAGCAGCGTCATGGTCGGCGGCCCCTCGGGATGGGGCAAATTCCAATTGCTGGACGACCTGTTGACGGAACAACGCGCATTTCAACGGACCCCAGCTCGGATCGTGTACTGTTACGGGATGTGGCAACCCCGCTTTGCTGGGATGAAGAAGAAAGGCGTTCAATTTCATCAAGGCATCCCGACCCCCTCTCACTTGGGACAATGGTTCGAGGGTCGAGGGGGCGATATTCTGGTGATGGACGATCTCATGGAAGAAGGGGGCAACGACAAGCGCGTGTTGGATTTATTCACCAAAGATTCCCATCATCGCAACATCACGGTGTTCTATTTGACGCAAGATTTGTTTCCGCCCGGTAAATTTGCCAAGACCATCAACCGAAATGCGCATTATGTCATCGCCTTCAAGAATCCGCGCGATCGCACGGGCATGCGAAATTTGGCGTTGCAAGCGTTCCCGGACCAATGGCAGGGGGTGATGGACGCGTTCAACCTCTGCACGCAGAATCCCTTTGGCTATTTAATGTTGGATCTCCACCCGGCGTCAAACGATCGGTTTCGGTTGTGGACGAATCTGCGCGAACGAGAAGCGCCTCCGGTGGTCTTTGAAGAAACGACATGAGTCGTGAAAGTTCACCCTCCCCGCAAGTCATTCGCGATGCGCGGGAGAGCGACGACGCCCTCCTGGATCCGGCTTACCTGGTTTTGGGCCACGCTGTCGCCGGCCGGGGTAGACACGAGCCCCCAATCTGCCGCCACGGCGCGTCCGGCGGGAGTGGGGGTGTCGACGGCGTTTTCGTCCCCTCGAGACCTGAACCCGACCGACTTGTTGCAAGAATTGGGGTTGGCGGTGTCCCCCCCCCCCACGTCGTGCCTCCTCCTCCTCTTCCTCGTTTCGGTCTCCGTCGCCGTCCCCACCGCCCACCCCGTCTGGAACCGTCCCCGGCACGAGTAGGAATTTGGTCATGCATCGGATCCTCAATGCTCCCATGACGACCGAGGAAGAAACGTGATTGCGGCAACAATACCGTATCACCGACGAAGATTTGGAGAGGTACATGGCCACTCTCCCCGCTTACGACGTCGCAGGCTCCCCCGCGTCACCGGCCGCCGCCGCCCCGCCCACGACCGTCTCGGCCGCCAGGACGGCGGCAGGCGCTCCCGGCGGACCGGGAGGGTCCCCTACCTCCTCCTCCTCGTCGTCGTCGCCCTCTCCCCCTCGTTCCCCTCGCGGACGAGGCAGGCGACCCAAAGGACGTCGGGGCCCCGTCCCGACCAATCGACGCAATCAAGAGGGAATGCGTCGACAAATGGATCTGTTGGCGGAAGATGCCAGACAGCAAGCCCGCAACCGTCGCATACGCAATATCACGCATACCAACACCGTGACCACGGTGTACGAAGACAACGGCGAAGCGCCCACCGTACGACGGACCTCCTTCCGCATCACCAATCCATAAAAAGAGGGAGAGAAAAAAACATAGACACACCCTCACTTCGGTGCAGACAGTGATCGACATGGTTCGAGGCAACGGGGTTCGCCGAAGCACGACTCCCCGCATCCGACGACGTCAGCGTGGAAGGTCCCACCAACAACGGGGAGGAAATCTCCTTCCCGTATTATTTCGCGACTTGCAACGGACCTTTGGAAAAAAAACCGTGGGCACCTTGGCCAAAGGCGCCTCCACAGAAGCGCAAGCCTTGGCGTTGGCCAAAGGCAGTGTCGCCGTGGGCAAAAAGATGAAACGAGCTTTTCAACAAGCGAAACAACGCATTCCGCCGGAACTACGTCGACACCTGATCTTCCTATAAAAAACGTAAGGGGAACCTGCCCACGTCATTGTCGGACGACAGGATGCCAAAACGCCGGGCCGTGAAAAGACGTCGACGGCGGCAGACGCGGGGGCTTCAACACGGGGGTGGCTTGGAACAGTTGCTTAACCCCATCCTGCGCGCGGTGAAATGGCTCATGGGAGGTCAATCCGTGGGAGCCTTGGCGAAAAAAGCCGCGAAAGAATTGGCCAAAGAAACCGTCAAGAGTGGGGCGAGAGGGGTGGCCCGCAAAATGTCCAGTACCGTGCGAGGCATCAAACGGAGAGCCACGCGGGCCGCGCAACGCGTCAAACGACGTCTGCCGGGTCTATAAAAAACGGCCGACAGGTCTTCCGAGGAAATCATCATCCTTTGCCGTCGACACGCGCGATCTGGATCATGTCGAATGGAAAACGACGACCACGACGACGTGCCCTGCGTCGATACGGAGTCAAAACGCAACGACCCCGCGGTCTTCAACATGGAGGCGTGTTTCCTTTACTGGCCTTGGCCGTGCCCGCCTTGATCGCCGTGGGGAAAGCGGCCGCCTTGGGTGCGGCGGGAGGTGCAGCGGTGTTCGGGGCCAAACGCAGCAATTAGCCAATGCGGATCAAATCAATGCCATCAGCGAATTGGCGATGGACACGTTAAGGGGCACGGTCCCCCTCTCCCGTGCCAATTATCGAGTGCTACTCCCCCACCGCCAGGCCTGGCGCGAGATGGCGAAAAAAAAGAATTCGATAAAAAGGCGTCGAGAGACCATGCAATCGCAAACGGGGGCGGGTCTCTGGCGCGGGTTGAATTGCGTCTGCGAAAAAGCCCTCAAGTGGCGATGAATCGCGTGTCGCGTAAGAAGAACGGAACGACGGGAACAAGAACGTCAGGCCACCTTACAGCGCGTGGTGGAGACCTTGCAAAGTCGAAATCGAGACGTGGAGAGTCTCGAAAAAGAACGCGTGACGCTTCGCGAGCGATTGAGGCAAAAAGAGGACCACGTGGAGGTGTTGTGTCAACATTTGCTGAATCTACGCGATCACCAACTCTGCCGCTACTGTCGAGTCTACGCCGACGTGTTGGGAGACGGAAGCGGCAAAGAACGACCATGAGCGCGTTCCAGGCCCAAGCCGTCACCGACCCTCGACGATTTCTTCAATTGCGAGAACAGTACAAGCAACGGTTGATGGAAGACAGTCGGCTGAATAAGGCGGCGAGATTGGCGGCCGAAGAAGACGTGTTGCTCAACTCCGACCTGGACCCGGGCCTCAAAGTCGCGTTGGCCAAACCCTTGGCGCGTCAAGTGCGCGTGTGGACAAAACGCGTGCGACAACCGGGCATGACGGCCCTGGGCACGGGGGTGGGGGCACCGGCGGCGGCGGAGGAGGATCTGGCCGAGGCACCCATCTCCACCTTCCTCAAACACATGATAAAAGGACGCACCCCCGTCGACACCCGCGCCAGGTCCAAAACCGGCCAGCGGGACGCTGAAGAAACGAGCCAAACAGACGATAGGGAGTGTCGCGAAAAAAACCCAACAAGCGATCCGAGACAAAGCAAAGGCGGCCCTCTAAAAAAGAGCGAAAAGGGAGTTGGAGAAACTCAAGACGAGTTGGTTGGATTGGAAGTGATGGGGCGCGGTCAAACACCCAAGCGAAAAAGGCAACGGGCTCCCCGCCGGCAAAGAGCCATTCGCGGAGGAAGTTTCGACATTCAAAAGTTACTGGCCAAAACGGGGATCGAATTTCATTGGCCGGGGTATCAATACATGGGGCCCGGAACGCATCTCGCAAAACGCCTGAAACGAGGGGATCCCGGAAAAAATCGATTGGATCGATTGGCCAAGCAGCACGACATCGATTACGGTCGTGCCAAGACGTTGCAGGACAAGTGGAAAGCGGATGAAAAAATGATCCCAGGGATTGCCAACCTGCCGGGAAAACACACCCTGACGGAGAAGATTGTGAAAAAAATCATGCAAGTCAAGAAACGTTTAAAATTGTAAAGGGACACTTTATTGTAAATCAACGTTGGGTTCCAGTTGACAGACAGACAAAAATAAATAAAATCAACCACTTGTAAACAAAAAAATCAAAGTTTTTTTTGAGTAAATTTGCGTCTCCTTCGTCGTACGTAAAATCAAAGTCTTGACTCCATCGATAGATCGAGTCAAAGAGTTCGTCGATAAGAATTTCCTCGACGGGGTATGAAAACTCGCGTTCCAACTGCGCTGCAAAACGCGGAAGGTGATTGTGAGAATCGATGGCATTTGTCGTCGTCATGTCCGACACAATGGCATCGATTCTCTGTTCTTCCCGCAATCGTGCCGTGACCCTGGCCTGGCCTTCTTGCCGGACCCTTTTTCGTTGTTCCATCAATGCCTCGACACAGTGATCCTCGTCCTTATCCTCATCATAGTCCTATTCCCGCAAACAGAGGGGCGGCAACGTCGAGGGGGAAGAACGCGACGAGGAGGAAGAGGAGGAGGAGTAGCAATCAACCGTTGGAATACCTCTTCTTCTTCTTCTTCCTCGTCGCAGAGGCATGGAAGGCGAGGAATCCACGGGTAGCGGCACCCCAACACGCCCAACCCCGGAGGCATGGTGCGATCGACGAACCAATGGGATTGACCGAGGGGGGTGAGATGTTGTGGTTCACGTTGTCGCTGTCGTTGTGGTTCACGTTGTTGCTGTGGTTGTTGTTGTTGCTGTTGTCTTTGTTCGCGTTGTCGTCGTTGATTTCGTTGTGGTTCACGTTGTTGTTGGCGACGTTGTTGCGTTTTTTCGCGTTGTTGTTCCTGTCGTTGTTGCCTTTGTTCGCGTTGTTGTTGTTGTTTTCGCCGTCGCCCTTCTTCCTCCCGACGTTCGATTTCCTTCCTCACCGTCGGCGAAACCCTCCGATCGGATTGACAATGCAGGCGTTGTAATTTTTCTCGACATCGTTCAAAGGGGCGGGATCGAAACTGCGCCATGCTTTGAAGGGGCACCAACACCACGCGCAGCGAGTGCGGTTTGAGATAATCCGCGCGTCTCAGGGCCGAGCGACGTCTCCTTTGACGTTGTTTTCTCGCCAAGTAAGCCCGATAGGTACGCAGGGCGGCTTCGTTTGTCTTGGATCGTTCCTGTCTCCGCCAATCGTGGTATCTCGGGTTTCTCGCGCGATGCCTTCGATGTTGTTCTCGCACCTTGTCGGGATTTCTCTGTTTCCACAGTTTCACCTTCTCGTCTTTGGCCAACGGCATGGTGAACGAGGGTCGTCAAGCACAGAATGAACCATTTGGTCGGATCGGCAAATCATAAACCTCAGAGCAATGTCACGCAACGCCCAGGGTGACAGAAACAAAATACCCATACCCCCCATGGGTACCCCGTTCCTTCCCAGCATGCAACGTCCTTCTCCTCGAGGGTATAATAAGAGAAGAGTGCATGGTGAAACCTAACCAATTCGTTTTTTTTGTGCCGTGGCTGTAAAAACGCTGTTCAACCTCGAAAGAAAATCAAAAAAGCCACTTTCTTTGTCAGTGAACACTGTCTAGTATTTTTTTTCTCCTTCAAAATGGCCGACCGCGAAGAAGAAGATCCCGACGAATTGGACGATGACGATTTGTTGGAGGCCATGGAAGACGCCGAAGAGAGCAACCGGGGCCACCTCTTCGAGTTTCGACTCACCCCGGGCACGGATCGACGTGTGCAAAAGTTTCGGTTACGGAGGAGAAATTAAACTCCAGCGAACACTTCAAAGCGGACGATCGCTTGAAAGTGCAAATCACCACCATCAAGGATCCCGGACGGGGTAGCAGTCGTCGAAAGGAAGCCGTCCCGGGCAACGTACCCATCGCAACCTTTCTCCAAAAGAAACAATCTGTCGTCAAAATCCACAATCGGGACGAGTTGTGCTGCGCTCGGGCCATCGTCACCATGCAAGCGTGGGTCGACGAAGATCCCCCGCGTCGACGGACGCCGGAGATTGGTTTCAAACACTTTAAAAAAGGGGGAAAAGGTCAAACCCGATTGGCAAGGCTTTGCACGCGTTGGCTCGCGTTCCCGAAGGGCCTTGCGGGTTGGGAGCCCTCCGTCAATTCCAAATCGTGTTGCCGGACTATCACATCAAAGTCCTCAGCGCCGATGAGAGTTACCAAGTGATCTTTGGACAAGAGGAGAAACGCGCCAACCAACGTTACCTGTTTCTCTTGAAACACGAGGATCATTATTACGGGTTGAAATCCATTCCCGCCATTCTCGGACGCGGTTACTATTGCCACTTGTGCGAGAAGGGGTACGATCACGAGGATTTTTCTCGTCACCCCTGCGTGAAACGACGTTGCGTGGCCTGCAAACAGAAAGACTGCCGAGATTACCTGGCGCTCCTCCCGGGCGATAGCAAACCCCCACGACCGACGCAAAGTCCCTGCCCGGACTGCCTACGCTGTTTCTACGGAGACCGTTGCTACGAGAATCACCGGGTGTTTTCTCCCAACGGACAAGGGGCCGAGACCCCCGATCACTCCGTCTGCGCCAATCTCCAAACGTGCGAAAATTGCAACAAATTCCTCGACTGGTGGAAAAATCGACGCAAACGTCAACGTCCTCACAAGTGCGAGGAATATTATTGCAAGACCTGCAAGGATTATGCGGATGTCACCACCCATCGTTGTTACATCCGGCCGGTGCACGATCCAGACCCGGAGGAGGAAGCAGGACCACCTCCCGCCAAACGCGCCAGACCTGCTCCGCTTCACGCCGCCCACGCCGTCCGCTTCTTGGCCGCCAACGAGCCCGAGTCGGGGGAAGACGAGGAGGAGGAGGAGGAGACTCGACCCAAATGTCCGCCCTATTTCGTGTATGCGGATTATGAATGTACGCAGGACGAACAATTGCACGTACCCATCCTCATCTGCGCCATATACACGGTATTTCCATCAGCTTATAATAATTTAAGCTGATGGAAATACCGTGTATAAATAAAGTTATCTTATCTTATCTTATCTAATGGGGAGGACCATCTCGACACCGTGCCAGCCCTGGCGTTCTACGGTCGCGATTGCACCGGGCAATTTTACGATTGGCTGCTGACCAAAACGGAGGTGCTGGGCGAACCGCGGGAAGTCATCGTGATCTTTCACAATTTCAAAGGTTACGACGGGATGTTCGTCCTCCAGTACCTCTACGACCATCGCATCGACGTCAAAGATCAAATTTGCGTGGGATCGAAAATCTTGAGCCTGAGAGCCAGACGCTTGACGTTCAAGGACAGTCTGTGTTTCCTCCCCTTTCCCGTCTCCGCCTTTGCCGCCACATTCAATCTGACGGAAAGCAAGAAAGGCTTCTTTCCGCATTTCTTCAACACCGAGGCCAATCAAGAGTACGTGAGGCCTTGGCCCGAGGCGCACCATTACGACCCCGAGGGCATGAAACCGGACGTGCGTAAAGACTTTGACAAATGGTACACGACCGTGCAACATTTCGAATTCAATTTGCACGAGGAAATGCTAGCCTATTGCTCAAAGCCGGCTGCGAAATTTTTCAGCGGGAATTTGCCGCCAAAGCCGATTTCAACCCCATGGAGAAATGCGTCACCATCGCCTCGGCCTGCATGCGGTATTACCGCAAAAAACATTTACCTCCCCAGACCCTGGCCTTGGAACCCCCCTGCGGATGGAATGGAAAAAGGGGGCACCAATCCCTGAAAGCCTACCAATGGTTGGAGTGGCAGAATTCCCAACAAACTCAAGGGGTCATTGCGCACGCGTTCAACGGGGGCGAACGTACTCTCCAAGTCGGTGGCGTCGCTATCAAGTGGACGGGTTTAACGAGACAACCCGCACCGTGTACGAATTTCACGGGTGTTTGTGGCACGGATGTCCCGTCTGTTTCAAGGGGAGCATGACCAAGCCCACCCGTCTCCACCCCGATCGCACCAAATGGGAAATGCACGAGGCCACGATGCAAAAACAGCGGCAATTGGAAGCTGGCGACTACCGCGTGGTCGTCATCTGGGAATGTCAGTGGGAGCAGTTGCGTCAACGAGCCGACGTCGCCGCCTTTCTCGAGTCGCGCCCATTCTCCGTCCCTTCGCTGAACCCGCGCGACGCCTTCTTCGGGAGGCGCACCAATGCTGTGCGACTATGGGACGAGATCGACGAAACGCAAAGGGAAGAAATTCGGTATGTGGATGCGACGTCACTGTACCCACCGTTAACAAGTACGACCCATACCCGATCGGACACCCCGTTATCGTCACCCAACCGGTGCAAGACATCGACCGACTGCATCGTGTTACCGCCCGAGGAGTTGTTTCATCCCGTGCTAACGTACCGTTGCAAAAAGAAAATCACGTTTCCCCTGTGTCGAGCCTGCGTGGAAGAAGAGATCCTCAAACGCATGACTGAGCGAACCTGGGTGTGCGAACACACCGCGAGTCAACGGAGCATCCGAGGGACGTGGTGCATCCCCGAACTCGACAAAGCCGTGGAAAAGGGGTACCGCATTCTCCAAATTCACGAAGTGTACCACTTTCCCCCCGCGCAACGACGAACCGGGCTGCTCGAGGACTACGTCAAAGCGTGGCTTAAAGGGAAAACGGAAGTCTCCGGGTGGCCGCCGAACGCCGACGGGAGTCTCAAAACACCCGAGCAGCAAACGCTCTTTCGGGCCGTATATGCCGCGCGAGAAGGCATCTACCTCGACGCGGACAACATGAAATCCAACAAGGGGGAAAAAGCCACCAGCAAACTGGCCCTCAATTCCTTCTGGGGAAAATTCGGCGAGCGGGAAAACAAACGGAAGATCGAGGAAATCACCGTGCCTGCCAAGCTGAAAGAATTCATGACAGACAGGACGATCGTCATCCACGATCTCCGCATCATGAACGAGGAGAGCCTCGAAATCGTCTACGATAAAATCGAGGACGACGTCCCCGGCGGTCAAACCACCAACGTCTTCGTGGCCGCATTCACCACCTGTTGGGCCCGGCTACGCCTCTACCATCACCTGGATCGCGTAGGAGACAATGCCCTGTATTTCGACACAGATTCCGTGGTCTACAAATGGAAACCCGGCGAACCCGAGATCCCCCTGGGTAATTTTCTCGGCGAGATGACGGACGAATTGGACGACAAGAAAGGCAATCGCGACGTCATCATCGAATTCGTATCCTGCGGTCCGAAAAACTATGCCTACAAGACGCGTTTGGGAAAGACGGAAGAGAAAATTCGCGGGTTCACCTTGAACGTGCGCGGGCAACAACGCCTTCATTTTCAAGCCATGAAAGATACCCTGCTCCTCGAACTGCGATCGCCTCTCCCCAAACCCCGAACCGTCAACGTACTCAACCCGCATTTCATCCAGAGAGATAAGCGCACCAAGACATTGACCACCGTCCGCAGGAACAAACGATGGGGGGTGGTCTACGACAAACGCGTCCTCGGCGACGAATTCACTTTCAAGACTCTCCCTTACGGCTACAGTTGGCTCCGACCCGACGACGATCTCACCGAATAAAAAAAGGGGCGACCGCGAAGAAAAACCCGGACACGAAGCCAGGGCAACGTGACTTTTGAGCCGACGAACTATCAATGGGGCGTTCTCCCACTCAGGGGTGGAACCCATGTCCCCGCTTGTAAACATAGTTTTTTTGTGTTAATTTCTGTGTATTTTTATGTCTCTATGGCCGAGCGGGATCTGGGACCCACCCAGCGAGCGGAACCAGAGCGACCAGTCACAATTCCCGAACCATTCCCGGGCGGAATCTGGCACCATCATTACGACCTTTAAGAACCTTTACGTCACCTTTGGGTCACTTCCGGTCTCCCGAACCCATGATGTCATTGCACGTGTACAGATTTTTAATTTGATGCAAATGAGATGCTAATGAGTTGCTAATGAGATGTACTCGCTCCTGATTGGTCCGCTCAAACGTTCATCGCCTCTAACTACTGGTATGAATATCCTAAGTAACTTTTGGGATAATTATG
>JAJGOT010000118.1:1275000-1335000 GCA_022457155.1 Cladopsammia gracilis | reverse complement strand
CTATGATCTACCAATCACAAACAGAGAATCACAATGGAAATGTTACAGCTGGTCCCTCAGATCGTCAGAAAGACATAACAGGACTAAGGGAGTATGTTTTCTACTATATCACGGTGTTGGCTTCTACTTCTATAGGAAATGGACCAAGCAGTACTCCTGTTCTTGTTGTTAGAACAGATGAAGATAGTAAGTTAATAAAGTTATTATCTTGCAAACAGTATCTCATCAATCACCACTGCACTCAGTTGCTTTTGCAAACACTCTCGTGGGTGACCACTCCGAAGAAATCCAGTTTACTGAAATTATCAGAAAAACTCCAAATTTGACAGATGTTTAAGTTACTGCGAATGCCCTTAGTAGACGCTATGCTAATTATAAAAGCTAAAGTTGCAACAATGTAAGCTACAACAGTAAAACATAGGTACGCAAAGCGTACGTGAAGATATTTTCACTCTTAACGCTCAGATCAACAGAGCATCGATTTTCTTATGCAGCTTGTTATTTTACGGCAAGGTTGTCAAGCGACCGATTCTTTCTGGGATCACTACTACTTATTTAAAGATATGTTTATATCATCATGGATATGGACTAGCGCAGTGTTTTAGGTGAATCCTTTATGTGCAGGACATCCATACAAATTCATTATTTTTAGCGAACTCAGGGTTAACTAAACTAATTATAAAGCTAATGTCGTAGGCAGTAACATAAAATGTTTAATTTTTGTGTTATCAGAACCTGCTGTTGCTCCACCAAATGTGATAGGACATAACACCAGTTCAACCAGCATCTTAGTGTTGTGGGATGAAGTGCCAGTTGAGCAACAGAATGGTATCATCACAGGTTACACTATTACCTACCAGTCACAAACAGAAAATGACAATGGAAATGTACCTGCTGGTCCTAATTATCGTCAAAAGGAACTAAATGTACTAAAGGAGTATGTTGTTTACAATATCACAGTGTTTGCATCTACTGCCAAAGGAGATGGACCACGTTCACCTGTTGTTGCTGTGAGAACAGACGAGGACAGTAAGTAGTAATGTTTGTTGCATAGCTTCTGTTGATGTCTCAGCAGTTGTTATTGTAACTAATTTGTTGGCACTTATTTACTGATAGGGAGCAGGAGCATTGTTCTACTAGTACGGAAGACAAATCTCCAAATTTGACAGATGTTTTAGTTACTGCTCATGCTCTTAGTAGACGCTATGCTAAAACTGAAATTTGTACCAATGAAAACTACAACAATGAAAAATGTAACAATTAAAAGTGTAGCAATAATGCAACCGGAAATAGACTAAATTCGCTAAAGGCCGATTGCACAAGACCTGAATCACGCAAAGACCTTTCCACACTTTCTGCAGACGAATAAGCGAGTTCGGAGTTTGAAGAATATGTTCAGTGGGCATGCGTTTTTATCCCGAGATTATTCTCTTCTTTTGTTATTTAAAATAGTTGAATTTGAATTCTATTGTGGTCCATCCACCACGGACCGACTGCAAGGAGGTTCGTGCACTTATGTCCAGAAATGCGCGTAACTCGGACCTTGGGCACTTCATATTACACACAATTATTTGTAATTTCCATGACTTCATGTTTGATAGAATTGCTTGTGTTTAGGTGAGAATTAGGTCTAGGGGACACTTCATGATGTCTATCATAAAGAGCATGAATCTCATTAGCGTGCATTTCTGGACATACCTCGGTTCGTGGGGAAGGAACATGCTTGAGGGGAGCGGCGCTATTCCAGGAAGCTTCCGTGGGGGTGACTTGCCCCTTATTTTTGGTGTTCCCGTGGCGGGTATTGTACCAACTACTCATGGTTTTGTTCTCGTATTGAATTTTAAAGCGTCGGTTTTAATGGGTAATTCCATTTATCGGAGCCTTCCTGGTGCATTTGGGGGTTGGACATCACCAATTGAAGAAATGATAAACCCCATGTATATATATATATATATACGGTTATGGATAACCTCATTCTTGCGCAACAGGATCATGGTTTTCGAAATTGGGCGTGAGTTATAAGATGACCCTTCCAGTTAATTACGATGTGCGAGATCTAGTTTTGTTTCACAAAATAATCAAAGATGAGCTTATTAGAGTAATTTTGTATTGAATCTGATCGTTTAGGCCCATTAAAGATTAGTTACACAATCATGAGTAAGCTAAGAAAAGATACAAACAAAGGTGTAGAATATACTGAATCCTTTTTAAAACAGGACTACCCAATACTTGTCAATGTCTTTGATCAAGGATCAATCATAAAAAAAACTTGATGCTGAAATAAATAGAAAAAGAGAGTTAATCGCTCTTTGGGTAGAAAGAGGCTCAGGATGGGTTTTCGATCGTTTATCTTGACTTTGCTAGAAATGTGCCAATAAGAAGCGGCTCATATATCCCTCTTCCTCCAAAGCTTAAAGGAAAACAAGCCATTATAAACATTAAAAACAGAGATAATGCTTGTTTGCAATGGGCTTTGAGAGCTGCACGTTTTCCCGTTGTGGCCAACCCGCATAGACCAAGTAATTATCCAACAAACGATGGCTTCGACTTTAGAGGCATCTCCTTCCCAACGCCTTTGCATGAAATACCGAAGGTCGAGAACCTAAACAACATTGCATACAATGTCCTCGGCTGGCAAAACGGGAAAGTAGTGGTTTATCATGTCAGCGACATGGAAGGACAGGATATACCATGTGTCAATGTAATGCTTATCACCGCTAAAAACAGAGAGCATTACTGCTATATTAAGAGTCTAAGCAGGCTTCTTCGCGAACGACACGCCACAGACAATAAGGTTCATTTCTGTGTGAGATGTTTGCAAGGCTTCTCAACAGACATCGTTCTTGAAAAACATATCACCGATTGCAGAGGAGCTTGTGGCCGCCCAGCCAGAGTCGAGATGCCAAAGAAAGGCAAAAACATCCTCCGCCTTACAAACTTTCAAAAACAGATGAAGGCACCGTTCACAATATACGCCGATTGTGAGAGTATTATAGAGAAGATAGACACATGCATTCCATCCATGGAACAAAGCAGCACCACAAAGACAGAGATTCACAAGCCTTGTGGTTTTTCCTTTGTTGTTGTCAGTTCGGATGGTGTGTCAGGCAAGCCGTACTTCTTTAGAGGTGAGAACCCTGCGCGAGAGTTTTTGGCCACCCTTCTTGGTGTGGAGAAAGAAATAAGGGAAGCCCTCATGCATTAGGCCCCATTACAAATGACGAAGGTTGATTGGAGGGATTTCAACGCAGCTGTCAATTGTCACATCTGCAACAAGGATCTAATCCGGCAGAATGTAAGAGACGAGATTGACGTCTTTAGTCCTACAACGGGAGAGTATTGCGGCAAGGTACACAGGTATACAAAGGCACCAGGCAGCAGAAATAGTTGTTACTCCGAAGTCCTAAAACTCACCACACAAGGCGATGATGGCAAACGTATCATCGACAAGTGGCACCCAAGAAAGCCGAAGCCAGACGGTATTATCGAAGACGATTGTTTCTTCTGTGATAGGCCTCTATTACGCAACAACTTCAGAGATGCGGTATGAGACCATTGTCACATTTCAGGCAAATACCGTGGTGCAGCCCACAACACTTGCAACAGAAGCTACTTCCGAATCAACCCCAAGAAAATGATCATACCAGTTGTCTTTCACAATCTAAAAGGCTATGATGCTTATCACTTGATGCAGCAAATCGCAGAGGTTGGTTCTGATTTGAAATGCATCCCCAATAACATAGAGAAATACATCTCTTTCTCCCTTGGAAAGCTGAGATTCATAGACAGTTTTCAGTTCTTACCATCAAGCCTGGACAGCCTTGTTGCATCAAACAAGCCAGAAGACTTCGAGATCACAAAGCAACACGAAAAGAAGCCTTCTCCTCCGAAAGGGGGTCTTTCCATACGAGTATATCAACTCTTTCGAGCGATTCGAAGAAGAGTCTTTACCACCTAAAGAGGCCTTCTGCAGCAAGCTTAAAAAAGGGCACATCACGGATGAAGATTACGAGCACGCCAAACGAGTGTGGGATGGCTTCGGATGCAGGAATCTCGGAGAGTATCATGATCTTTATCTGCTAACGGACGTCTTGCTACTTGCAGACGTGTTTGAGAACTTCAGGAAAATGTGTCTTAAAAATTACAGCCTTGACCCAACACATTACTATACAAGTCCAGGCTTGAGTTGGGATGCATTGCTGAAATACACAGGCATTGAGTTAGAGCTTCTGACCGACTACAACATGCATCTCTTTGTCGAAAGGGGAACGAGAGGCGGCATCTCCACAGAGATGAAGCGATACAGCAAGGCAAACAACCCATACCTCAGCGATTACAACCCAAACAAAGAGACAGTCTACATCAATCTACCTCGATGCAAATAATCTCTACGGATGGGCCATGAGCCAGGCGCTACCCGTTGGTAACTTCGGGTGGGCCCGAAACATGCCAACTGAAGAGCAGATCATGAATTGGCAACCAAACAGAAAGAGAGGCTGTATTCTCGAGGTAGACTTAGAATATCCACAAGAGCTTCACGACAAGCACAACTCTTACCCTCTTGCCCCAGAGAGGTCACAAGTTCCGAGCGAGTGGATGTCGCCATACCAACAATCCCTTGTGAGAGAGTTGAATCTAGGGAAGGACAGGACCAAAAAGCTACTTCTCACTCTGAAAGACAAGAACAACTATGTCCTTCATTACCGAAATCTCCCGCTATATCTCAAGCTTGGGATGAAGCTGAGGAAAGTTCACAAGGTGCTGTGTTTTGACCAGAAGGATTGGATGGAGCCTTATATCAGGCTGAACACCGAGCTCAGAAAGATGGCCATATCATACTTTGAAAAGAACTTCTACAAGCTCATGAACAACTCAGTCTTCGGTAAGACGATGGAGAACCTAAGAAATCGTACCATTGTAAAGCTTGTTCGAGCGAACGAGACAGACGAGTTCCGGAAGCTAATATCCAACCCTCTCTTCGCAAGATTATCAATTTTCGGAGAGAGTCTTGCTGGCATTCACATGCACAAAGACAAGATCGAAATGAATAGACCGGTCTACACAGGCATGTGTGTGCTGGATCTCTCCAAGACTTTGATGTACGACTTCTATTACTTCCAACGCGTTCCAAACTAAAATGTGGTATTCCGATTTCGATAAATTCAGAGAGAATAAAGAGAATACTCTGAAAATGACTTATTTTTACGGGTAAAACGCCAACCTATATCGGAAAATGGTTTTTGCACGTTGCAGTATCTCAACTTTGTTTGGAAAAGAGTCGAAAATAGGCCGATAATGATCTGCGCAGTTTCCACGGAAAAGCAAAATCACCACTTTATTCCAACTATTATTTTCAACGTTTGCTCTGAACCCAAAAATAATGCAAAAATTGACAAGAAAGACAACCATGTTTGTTCGGAAGTACAAAATTCTTCCGAGTGAATTTCTTTACTAGTATTTAAATTTCTGATCCACCCATAATTTTACAGAGAAACCTGAAGACATTCCGAATTTCTGATCCCCCATAAAAGACATTCCGAATTTCTGATCCCCCGTAAAAGACATTCCGAATTTCTGATCCCCCGTAAAAGACATTCCGAATTTCTGATCCCCCGTAAAAGACATTCCGAATTTCTGATCCCCGTAATAGACATTCAGAATTTCTGATCCCCGTTAAGACATTCAGAATTTCTGATCCCCGTAAGACATTCAGAGTTTCTGATCCCCGTAAGACATTCAGAATTTCTGATCCCCCGTGAAAGACATTCCGAATTTCTGATCCCCTGTAAAAGACATTCAGAATTTCTGATCCCCCGTAAAAGACATTCAGAATTTCTGATCCCCGTAAGACATTCAGAATTTCTGATCCCCCTTAAAAGACATTTAGAATTTTGATCCCCCGTAAGACATTCAGAATTTCTGATCCCCTTAAGACATTCAGAATTTCTGATCCCCTTAAAAGACATTCAGAATTTCTGATCCCCCGTAAAAGACATTCAGAATTTCTGATCCCCTTAAAAGACATTCAGAATTTCTGATCCCCTTAAAAGACATTCAGAATTTCTGATCCCCTTAAGAAATTCAAAACTTTTGATCTGCCAATAAAACCTCAGGAAAAAATTCAGAATTTCTAAACAGTATTCATAGATTCTAGTCCCCCTAAATAACTCAAAGGTACATGTAATTTGAATTTTAAAAAAGCAATTAGAAAAAAAATTCAGGGGATTAAGAAATCCTGACTCGCAAAGAAAAAAATACATACTACTGTACATGTTGATTGAACATACCATATTTTCTCCAGATCTTGATCTGCATTTTTTTAATTTTTTTTTTCATAGTTTTATAGGCATTTTGCTGACATCTCTTTCTTTGTTAGGATGCACCTACATTTCATGGAACAGCTATCTTGAATATATTACACTAAAACATTTACAGTGGTAAACCCTTGATATGATTGGGCCAATCTATCAATCTATGTACATGTAAAGCTCCCACCAAGAATGTTTTCCTTTTTAACATGGTGTGGCTCATTTATATCAACAGTGTATTAAATCAGTCTTTCAACACAATGAACTTGTGGCAGCTTTTTACACATACATGTAAGCAAATTTTCAATCAACCCCTATAATTTCAGTCTTCTAATTAATTCTCAAAGGGATTCAGAATTTTTGTTGCTACCATCACTTAAACGAACAAAACTAATAGGAAGATCCAGCCTGTTTCTGGATGTTTTCTTTGTATCGTGTTTTTCCTGATGGTCACCAGGAGATGCCAATGATCATCCTTTCTTTGGGCCTGATCAACATACTGTTATACATGTACATAAATGGATGACCTCATTTGTAGTTCTGCTAGTGATTCCATTTCCTGAAAATCAGATATGGTATTAACCTTAAAATAACTTACATTTAACACTTATTAATCAAAAAAATAATATTATAATACATGTACATGTATTTCATGGCATTGAGTAGTGCAAAAACCCAAGGCTTCCCTGGTTCAACTGCCTTTTAAAGAAACTCTCTATTTAACATGTTTATTCCACCTACATGTACTGTACATGTAGGTCAACATGCACAAATGTAGTGAATTTTGTTTAATTTCTAAATGGTGCTCACCTTAACAATGTGCATTTGTCAGGGGTACAGGTGTAGCTCAATCTGTAAACATTCAAAAAGAACTTTGGCTGTGTTCCAGAATAGAGCCAAAAATCTGCAAATGAATAAAATCATATGCAACTTAACTCAGTTATTCTGGCTTCTTTCAAACAAGACAGGTTTAATAGGCCTTGTATGCTTTTTTAGTCAATGGTAAAACATTTCATATATCTTAGATAATTACTATTTTGTAGGTTCATAAAGGTAAACGAAAGAAAGCAAAGAAGCTATTGCCATTGATTTTATTGATACACAACATTTTAAATACAAATCTCTGAGCAGTTGGCAATAGACATCTATCACTCTTATCTTACATGGGAGAGGAGAAAGGAAACCAACTTCATTTTTTCGCTGCTCATCGATTTCTTTTTGGGCCTGAAAAACTATATTACAGATGTCGCCCCATCGCTTTTTGATTCAAGCAACATCAGTTTTTCCCTTGAAATTTACATTTGTAATGTACAGTAGAATTCACTCGTCAGGCAGTGAATTTTTCTTTGATACAAGAAAGGTGTTGGGTTACAAGTTCCAGTTTTGAAATAAGAAAGCTCTGCTTCGGACAGCATCTTTGTTTGTTTCTAAAGCAACTTGGGGACTGTTTCAATATCAGTGTATAATGGAAATTACTTTCAATTTACATGTAGTTCAGTACAGTATGCTTGTTCTCAGTAACTGCTTTGTTTGATTTAGACAACTGTTTTTTCTAAGCATGAAATATTGGTTTTTGCTGATAGCTTGCTGATAAGAATGTGAGTTTTCTTAAACATACATGTATGCAATTCTTCTTACAATTCAATAACTCAAGTATGACACTAAACTCAAAAGTAATTGTTTCTGATATTTCATTCACATGGCCAAACAAGCTTCAACTTTCAACACAAACTAGGCATAAATGATATTGCTTTACCTATCAATCAATCAAAAACTTTGTTTGACTTAGAATTTTAGATTACAATGTACAGCGTATATAGATAAAGTTACATAGTTGGGGATTAAATGTCTTAATATTGGGGTCTAAATTTCGAGTTGCATTACATGTACATGTAAATGACCGGTTTAATACCTTTTAAACTTATTCAAAAGAAGTGGAGTTAAGAAAAAGAAGCTACACTGTAAAGTACATGTTTTGAGGGGACAGTGCCTTTTTCCTAGTGACATGACAACTTTAGTTTATAAAGGCTTTTGTAGCAATAATATAATAGTAATGTAATAACCTTTATTTACCCTCGGCAGTGTTTATAGCACAAGTGTTATAACCACTCGGCCACGAGTGCTATAAACACAAGTGCTATAACCACTCAACCATGCTGCTTCCTCCATAAATACAAAAATTTAGGTTAAAATGATTTCAACCCAGTTTGATTTTGAATTTCTTTTGTCTTTGATTAATTAAGCTTATCATAAATCAGAAACAAAGGTAATTCAAAATCAAGCTACACTGTAGGTTGAAATCATTTTAACCTGAATTTCATTTCAACCTACAACACAAACATAACATGATGCATGTTGTCTTTACTTACCACTAATCTTTGGCGAACTATGTCTGTTTTGGGGAGGTGTCGCTGAATATTCTTCGACAGCCAACAGCAACAACCGATCGAGTCCACAACTCATTTGCGTGCTCTTCGATTCCCATCATGTGCCACTAGTGATCCGTTTCATCCCGTTACGAGTGCAATCCGTTTTGATATTTTACAAGCTTTCCATATTTGTGGATGAACATTTGATGGCTCCCATTTGATTACAGTGAGTGACAACACGTGTTTCAATCTTTGCTGTAGCTAGTGGTCTTCGCTTTTCTTTAAAACTCTTGAATGAAAATTAATCACTTTCCTTACATGAAACAACACTCCAAAGTTTCTTCTCGCTTCTAACGCGCCAAAAGTGTCAAAATACATTGCATTTATTTCCCGAAGCGACCATAAGTTCTTCGAGTTGACCGTTATACTTTCAACAGCCCGCCACGTTGGTTATCGAGCAAGCTAGTTTCCAGGGAAGCCGTGAGTTCGGCACATGCGTATTGTGAGTTCTAACGTCACGTGGGGCTTTTGAGCCAATGGGAAAGTGTGATAATTTCAGTTTGACTTTCACGCGGGCGGATTGCAATTTACATTCAAACGTTTATATAGCAAGAAGATAAATTTTATTGTGGCTACCTTTTTTCCATCTGAAGTACTTTTCCAATCGAGTTCAAGAACGTTGTATGAGGAAAAAGTAAGCATTTATAGTGAAGCTAAAACCTATTGTAGGTGATTTATAGCAACCTCGTACGAAGTTGGGTTTATAGCAGTGTTTACACGATCGAAGCACAGCCATAAGGTTTCTTTTCTTGTAAGCTTATATTTTCATTTTCGTAATGTAGTTTTGTCTATCTGCAGACATAGAGCTTAAAAGTTTAATATCTGAAGTTTAAGAAGTTGCGTGCCATTCCATGGGATTTCTGGGAGGCTTCCTGAGCGGAAGAGGGAACCCAGTGCGCGATAATATTCTCTGTTTGCTTTCATGTAAGCTTAAGTTATTTTGACCACTGTTGTACACCCTTCTTCGAGGTTAATATATTTTGTTTTTGTTTTTTAGGCAACGTGTTATTAATTTTACAAATTAAACCGTTGCATTAGAATGACCCACTCAACATTGCTGTTTAAAAGCTTGAAGAGATTTCATAATACCCGGCCACCGTTTCTCGAGAAGACAGAAATATTTAAGCTTATTAAGAACTTATATACACCTTATTCCAAAATGGCAGCCAATTTATTATTCTTTTATCTGCATGTTAACCCTTAGCCCTCTTGGCCTCATTTTTGCTTGAAAATTCCTTTTTGTAGTTTGCACATGCTGACAAGGCCATGAGGGCTAATTTACATAGATATAAAAGAATAATAAAATGGCTGCCATTTTGGAATAAGGTGTTTCATCGAATAGACTTAAGTCTAATTGTTGAGTCATGCCATCTGCCATGTGCTTTGACAATTTTTCCCCGATAATTCCTTGCACACCTTGATTATCCCCACCCCCTTCCCCCAGGACAAGACTACGTGGAAAATTCCCCACCTCAGGCCACAAGGTGAGACTGGTATGAACTCAGACCATTGTGACTAAGAACAGACAGTACAAGTAACAGTGCATGTCAGGGAACTCGAAATTTTGACCCCAATATTGAGACATTTAATCCTTTATTATATAAGTGAGATATTACCCTTAAATAGATGAATGTTAAAGGTAAAGCAATATTATTTATGCCTAGTTTTTTGTTAAAAATTGAAGCTTGTTTGGCCTTGTGAATGAAATATCAGAAACAAATACTTTTGAGTTTGGTGTCATACTTACATTATTGAATTATAATAAGAATCGCATATGTTAAAAAAACTCACATTCTTATCAGTAACCAATATTCCGTGCTTAGAAAAAGCAGTTGTCTAACTCAAACAAAGAAGTTTATAAGAAACCAAACTGACCCGCCCAGTATTAGAGAGATCTATTTGGGTGTAATTGATTCTAAGTTCTAAGAACGAGCATACTGTACTGAGCTAATTGAAAGTAAATTCTATTATACACTGAAATTGAAACGGCGCCCCAGTTGCTTTACAAACAAAGATGCTGTCCGAAGCAGAGCTTTCTTATTTCAAAACCGAAACTTGTAACCCAACACCTTTCTTGTATCAAAGACAAATTCACTGCCTGACGAGTGAATTCCACATTAAATTTCAAGCGAAAACTGATATCACCTGAATCGCAAAGCCATGAGGGCGACATCTGTAATATAGTTTTTGGGCCCAAAAAGAAATCGACGAGCAGCAAAAAATGAAGTTAGTTTTCCTTTCTCCTCCCATGTAATATATGAGTGAATGATGTCTATTGATAACTGCTCAGAGATTTTTATTTAAAATGTTGTGTATCAATAAAGTCAATGGTAATACAGTCAACTCTCTGATAAGCGATCACTGTTGGTGCATGACAATGTGGTCGCTAACAGGAAAAATCAACAAAACAAGCTCAAACTGAATTGATAAACATAATTACATAAAGATATTACCTTATAAGCTTAAATTAGGAAAAAAAGACAACATTTTCTCTGCCTGAAACTAATGTTTTTTTTTACAAGTAACATGATTCGTGAGAAGTACAATACAGTTTAAAATGCGTCACTTGTTAATAAGAATCACCTGAAATTCAATTTTAACCAAACAAAACCTCGCAAAAAATTTCAAACATGGGATGCATATACTCACACTCTAGATCAAGACTGTTTACATTCACTCAGTCGCATTCAAATGCTTCTCCACGAAGTCTAGAATGATTGATTGCTTCTGTGACTCTTACTGTGACTGCAGAGGACAACTCTTCGGGAACCCTGATAATTGGCAAACTCGGCAATCTGACGTACGAGGTCAAGTGCTTTCTTACTGAAACTTTGTACATGTACATAACATTTTGCAACAGATCACTGTAACAATCCACTTGTTCATCTACAGATCCTATTACAGCCATCTTTTTTGTAAGTACATGTAAACTGTTGTTATCTGTCAGCATTCTGGGTCAGCGCTATTACAAACTGACCTTTTGTGACAATATGTGATCATGCCGGGTGGTCACTTACCGGAAACAGAAAACAAAATAAATGTCAAATTTCTGGCCTACAAATTGAAATATCTAAGATATATGATACTTTTTACCATTGACTAAAAAAAACACAAGGCCTATTAAACCTCTCTTGTTGTCTAAAAGAAGCCAGAATTTACATGCACTACATGCACATGTGTTGTGGCTGTGAACTTACACGTAACTGAGTTACATTGTAAGTTGCATATGATTTTATTCTTTTGCAGATTTTTGGCTCTATTCTGGAACACAGCCAAAGTTCTTTTTGAATGTTTACGGATTGAGCGACACCTGTACCCCCACAAATGCACATTGTAAACATGAGCACCATTTAGAATTATTTAAACAAAATTCACTACATTTGTTTACATGTATGTTGACCTACATGCACAGTACATGTAGGTGGAACAAGCATGAGTTTCTTTAAAAGGCAGTTGAACTAAGGAAGCCTTGGGTTTTTGCACTACTCAATGCCATGAGATACATGTACTTGTAATACAATGTTAATTTTATTGATTAATAAGTGTTAAATTTAAGTAGTTTTAAGGTTAATACCATATCTGATTTTCAGGAAATGGAATCACTAGCAGAACTACAAATGAGGTCATCCATTTACATGTATGCAAGTGTATAACAGTATGTTGATCATGCCCAAAGAAGGATGATCAGTGGCATCTCCTTGTGACCATCAGAGGAAAAACACAATACAAAGAGAACATTCAGAAACAGGCTGGATCTTCCTATTTAATTAGTTTTGTTCATTTAAGTGATGGGGCAACAAAAATTCTGAATCTCTTTCAGAATTAATTAATTAATAATCATTTTTCCTTGGATAAGTAAGAGGGTATCCGAAATTCAGAAAACCTCTTAAGTTAGATGTGCATAATCATGTTTCCTCAGATCAGTTTGTAGACTGTATTCTAATAGTTAGGCTTGTACATAAAGGTAATAAAACAGTTGGATTTTGACGGAAACCAAATTTTTCTCCATTGAAATGCCCCACTTCAGTCAGATTGGAAGAATTATTCATTGTGTTGTGGTAATCTTGCACTGAATTTCTCCAAACTGTCAGCAGTTTTTAATGAAAGTTGATATTGACATCTTTGTGTGTAGCAAAATAAAAATTTATGTATTGTTATCAATGTGCCTTTTCTAAATTCTCTTTTGAGGTCACAGGGGGACAGAAATTCTGAATCAGTTATAGGATCTTTTAATGGGTCAGAATTTCTTTATTGAGGTCTTTAGGGGGATCAGAATTTCTGAATTCTTTATTGAGGTCTTTAGGGGGATCAGAATTTCTGAATTCTTTATTGGGGTCTTTAGGGGGGTCAGAATTTCTGAATTCTTTATTGGGGTTTTTAGGGGGGTCAGAATTTCTGAATTTATTATCGAGGTCTTTGAGGGGATCAGAATTTCTGAATTCTTTATCGAGGTCTTTAGGGGGATCAGAATTTCTGAATTCTTTATTGGGATCTTTAGGGGGATCAGAATTTCTGAATTCTTTATCGAGGTCTCTAGGGGGATCAGAATTTCTGAATTATTTATTGAGGTCTTTAGGGGGATCAGAATTTCTGAATTCTTTATCGAGGTCTTTAGGGGGATCAGAATTTCTGAACTCTTTATTGGGGTCTTTTAGAGGGGATCAGAATTTCTGAATTCTTTACTGGGTAATATAGGGGGATCAGAAATTCTGAATAAGTATAAAATTAGGGCTTGCGAGCTGTTTGTCTTCAGTTCTTACGGGGTCAGAAATTCTGAATTGCAAAAGGTCAAGATGTCATTGATCTGACGGAATGGGAAAATTTTATGTCATACATCTCATGAACTTGGCGGAGTAACCATTTTCCTCAATACAATTAGCCCATATCATTCGGAATAGCAAATTCTTTCAGTACATAACAGTTATCTTACACGGAATTTGTCTAAATCGGAACGCCACATTTTAGTTTGGAACGCGTTTTCCATCTGGATCTGAGATACGGCTCGAAATGCCAGCTTCTCTATACCGACACAGATTCTCTGCTTCTAGAGATCAAGGCAGAGGATATCTACAAGGACATGGAGAAAGACATCTTCTATTACGACACGAGCGACTTTTCAAAGGACCACTTAGTTTCTTCATAGCCAAGAGAACAAGAAGGTCATCGGGAAAATGAAGGACGAGTGTGCTGGCGTGCCAATCTCAGAGGTCTTGTGTTTGCGCTTGAAGATGTACTCAATCTTATTAGGAAATGAGAAAAACATCAAGAAAGCAAAAGGCACGACGAAGGTAGTGAGAAAGAAGGAAATAATACACCAGAACTACAAAGACGCTCTCTTCAAAAAAGAAGCCTTTAAACACGGGATGGACATGCTTCGAAGCAAAGACCATCAGATCTACGGCGTGCATCTAAACAAGACAACACTCTCGCCATTTGACTCAAAGCGTTGGATCAAAGACGACGGTATTCACAAGCTGGCACATGGTCACAAAGATAATCAAGAGGGCGTTATTACTCGTCTTGCTCTTGATTGGCTGATTAGCCAATCACATCTATTCTGTTTAATTTGACATAATTGATTTGCTTGGCTTTGCTTCCTAGATTAGCATTGGCTTTCACCTATTTAAGTTGCATGTGCATGTGTATTTTTTAAAAATATTAAAGTGCCTATGAAATGTAATTTATTTTTTGATATATCGAAAGTTTTACATTTTAAGACCTTGTAATAAAGTGTTTAAAATGATAGAGACGATGCGATACGCTTTTGTTTTATGGTCTCAAAGTAAGGTGCTAAAAAGTGGCTCCAATTTGTGCGCGGCCAAAACCATTGACATACATTGTATTACACTGTGCGTAAATATGTTTACAAACTGCTGAGGGAATCATGGCGAACAAGAGAGCTGACAAAAGAGGTGAACAATGTTATGTGGCAAGCTTCCCCTAAACATATGAGATATTAAAATTTGTCGATTGCGAAGGGTGTAACAAAGCTTTATTTGCTCCAGAGGAAAATAGGCCGGCGATATACATGAAATTTGTTCGCAGACATCAGAAAGTGTATGTCGAGGGATGCTGTTTACAATGAAAGCGCTTATTGTTAAGGTTAATATTATAAAAAAATTTCGAGGCCGATTGCCTCCTGTCCCCAGTAGTAACCTGCAGAAAAAAAAACGAAAAAAAAAAACTGTCTTCCTCACCTGTATTAAAATAAAAATATCACTATAATTTCAAATCACATTCATTTTCTCTTAATCTTGTGCATAACCGTGTATTGGGTAGCTAAAATTACTGACTGTATTTCAGAATCATGTTAATATCTCTGAGCAATAAGATTAAGTAACTTTGAACTTGTTTAACAGAACCTGATGGTGCACCACAAAATGTGACAGGTCATAAGATCAACTCAACCAGCATTTCAGTATCATGGGAAGAAGTGGAAGCTGATCAACAGAATGGTGACATCACGGGCTTCACTATGATCTACCAATCACAAACAGAGAATCACAATGGAAATGTTACAGCTGGTCCCTCAGATCGTCAGAAAGACATAACAGGACTAAGGGAGTATGTTTTCTACTATATCACGGTGTTGGCTTCTACTTCTATAGGAAATGGACCAAGCAGTACTCCTGTTCTTGTTGTTAGAACAGATGAAGATAGTAAGTTAATAAAGTTATTATCTTGCAAACAGTATCTCATCAATCACCACTGCACTCAGTTGCTTTTGCAAACACTCTCGTGGGTGACCACTCCGAAGAAATCCAGTTTACTGAAATTATCAGAAAAACTCCAAATTTGACAGATGTTTAAGTTACTGCGAATGCCCTTAGTAGACGCTATGCTAATTATAAAAGCTAAAGTTGCAACAATGTAAGCTACAACAGTAAAACATAGGTACGCAAAGCGTACGTGAAGATATTTTCACTCTTAACGCTCAGATCAACAGAGCATCAATTTTTGTGTTATCAGAACCTGCTGTTGCTCCACCAAATGTGATAGGACATAACATCGGTTCAACCAGCATCCTAGTTTTGTGGGATGAAATTCCACCTGAGCAGCAGAATGGTATCATCACAGGTTACACTATTACCTACCAGTCACAAACAGAAAATGACAATGGAAATGTACCTGCTGGTCCTAATGATCGTCAAAAGGCACTAACAGGACTAAAGGAGTATGTTGACTACAATATCACAGTGTTCGCGTCTACTGCCAAAGGAGATGGACCACCCAGTTCACCTGTTCTTGTTGTAAGAACAGACCAGGACAGTAAGTACATTATGTTACAAAGGTCCCGTTTATAATGTGTTGGCCAATATTATGACAATAGTTATCCAGTAGAGTATGCATTGATATATGCAAATTCCATTTAATGTGTGCAAATTTGGTTTACAATTCTTAGCACAGTGTCCACAATTAGCTCCCGACTTAAGTAAATACTCAACTGGTGACACCGCAACACCGCCACACCAGGGATCTCCTATTACTCTTTCTGAACAGTGCTGACTGTGTACTTTGACGTCTCTTATTACAGCTAGTAATGTTCAAAAGAAGCATATCTTTCATTTAAAGATCCTTAGCTACTCAGTATGTGCATTGTAATTCTTTGTTGATAGACACACTCCTTCTAAGTGCAGAAGGAAAGCTGTCATCACCTGCCAATAACATTACATTTTAAACTTGTTTATCAGAACCTGATGGTCCTCCACAGAGAGTGGCAGGACATACAATCAACTCAACTAGCATTTCAGTATCATGGGAAGAAGTGAAGGCTGATGAACAGAATGGTATCATCACAGGTTACACGATACTCTACCAGTCACACACAGAGAATCACAATGGATTTGTTATAGCTGGTCCCGCTGAACTTAGCACAGAAATAACAGGGTTAAAAGAATATGTCTTCTACGATATCAGAGTGTTTGCGTCCACTGTGAAAGGACCTGGGCCACCCAGTTCTCCTGTTCTTGTTGTGAGAACAGACGAGGACAGTAAGTAGTAATGTTTGTTGCATAGCTTCTGTTGATGTATTAGCAGTTATTATAGTAACTAATTTGTTGGCACTTATTTACTGATAGGGAGCAGGAGCATTGTTCTACTAGTACGGAAGACAAATCTCCAAATTTGACAGATGTTTTTGTTACTGCTCATGCTCTTAGTAGACGCTATGCTAAAACTGAAATTTGTACCAATGAAAACTACAACAATGAAAAATGTAACAATTAAAAGTGTAGCAATAATGCAACCGGAAATAGACTAAATTCGCTAAAGGCCGATTGCACAAGACCTGAATCACGCAATAACCTTTCCACACTTTCTGCAGACTAATAAGCGAGTTCGGAGTTTGAAGAATATGTTCAGTGGGCATGCGTTTTTATCCCGAGATTATTCTCTTCTTTTGTTATTTAAAATAGTTGAATTTGAATTCTATTGTATTTTTTATTAATGCTTGTTTTTAACCCGACGCGCGCAGTAGTTGGTACAATACCCGCACGGGAACACCAAAAATAAGGGGGCAACTCACCCCCACGGAAGCTTCTTGGAATAGCGCCGCACCCCTCAAGCATGGTCCTTCCACCACGGACCGACTGCAAGGAGGTTCGTGGGGAAGGACCATGCTTGAGGGGTGCGGCGCTATTCCAGGAAGCTTCCGTGGGGGTGACTTGCCCCTTATTTTTGGTGTTCCCGTGGCGGGTATTGTACCAACTACTCATGGTTTTGTTCTCGTATTGAATTTTAAAGCGTCGGTTTTAATGGGTAATTCCATTTATCGGAGCCTTCCTGGTGCATTTGGGGGTTGGACATCACCAATTGAAGAAATGATAAACCCCATGTATATATTATATATACGGTTATGGATAACCTCATTCTTGCGCAACAGGATCATGGTTTTCGAAATTGGGCGCACAGTTATAAGATGACCCTTCCAGTTAATTACGATGTCGAGATCTAGTTTTGTTTCACAAAATAATCGAAGATGAGCTTTATAGAGTAATTAGTGTTGAATCTGATCGTTTAGGCCCATTAAATTAAAGCTAAGTTACACAATTATGATTAAGCTAAGAAAAGATACAAACAAAGGTGTAAAATATGCTGAATCCTTTTTAAAACAGGACTACCCAATACTTGTCAATGCCTTTGATCAAGGATCAATCATAAAAAACTTGATGCTGAAATAAATAGAAAAAGAGAGTTAATCGCTCTTTGGGTAGAAAGAGGCTCAGGATGAGTTGTTGACGGTAAAAGGAGGTGGAGTTGTCAATGCACCTATCGTTGTCATCACAGATGAAGACAGTAAGTCTGCATGTTTTCCATTATAATGACAATGAACCATTTTTTTAAACGGTATAATGGATACTAAATAAGAAACTAAACTGTAACGTTGACTTGACTGAACTTCCTATTTAATATGCGTCACTGTTGCTTGCAATAACTGTAATACTTTTCGTTTTGTCTTAATAATTGTCGTTGTTGATGTTGTTGTTGTTGTTGTTGTTGTTCACAGCACCAAATGCTCCCCCATCTGATGTCCAGGGACAGTACGCAAGCTCTACCAGTATTTTGGTTCAATGGGGTGATGTTCCAGCAGCTGATCAAAATGGTGTTATACTGAGCTACACAGTTACCTACAGGGCGTTACCTGATGGTGGTCCCCAAGCCAAGATTGTGAATGCCCCAAGAACAAACACTACACTGATGGGCCTGAATGAATACACCAAGTACAGCATCGCCATGTTTGCGTCAACTGTGAAGGGAGGTGGAACAATTAGTGCTCCCATCTTTATCATCACACATGACGACAGTAAGTTCACGAATTCCTTGGATATGCTAAACGTATCACAGATTTACTAATAAATAATGCAAATGACAATAATTAACAGTTAATGTGCGAAAGTGAGTGCAATATCGCATGATACTTAGCCGACAAGGCCGTAGGCCGAGTTGGCTAAAATCGGCTAAATGTTCGGTAAAAAGGCTTACTTCACATTTTACCGCGCGCCATTTCTTATACAACAAGCTGCGAATGAACATTTTGGCATGCTAAAATTAATTTAGCGTACATAAATTGTGACTATTATACGGAGAGATTCCGTCTACATAAAAAACGCCGGGACAGAGTAGTGGCTACACGATTTAAACCACAGTAAAATGGCAAGTGAGAAGTGTTTCGTGTCTTAAAATGTTCAATTCAGAATCAAAACAAATTGAATAAACTGTCACAGAGTGCCTTGCAGCATTTGTTAGGTTTTCTAGAAACTTCCATAAAGAGGGTGTTTGTGGAAAGGAAAAGCAGATAAATCATAAAAATTACAAATGTTATCAATAGCTTCAAGTTTGGGACATCTTGTCTCCACATTTAACACAAACCTTTTAAATATTGACATTCCCTTCACAAATTAAATAATAAATCAGCTTTTTAAAAATACTTTTAGCCTTTTCCAATTATTAAGTGCAGGAAACTTGGTTTTTATATTTACTCTATGGTTTAGATGATTTTCAAGATTATGTTCAACTAGAATAGGGCGCTGTCTTTAGATCAACCTTTGTTAGCGATTTTCTATTACTTGTAGTTAACTTAATTCATATAAGAGACTGTCGATATGTAACCTGTAATTCTGTTATTTTGGGTTATATTAATAATTTGCTGTTAAGTTACTTCGCTCTAAAGAAAAACCTCCGTAAGAGATTTTTAATATTATGTTAATTAACTAGCAAACATTTCGTGATCGGTAAAAGTTGTTTTGAAATATGTGCATGTAATTAAGGCGATGAAAATATATATAAAGAGTAAAAATAAGTCGGAAGACAATAAGTCGAAAGAGGACCAGTTGAAAAATGAATTGTTAAAAGAGAGTAGAAGTAAGAACAAGAACGTTGAAACAGAGAAACTTGAAGAAGAATAAAGAAGAAAACTAAGGAGAAGAAACTATTATCTGTTTTCTACCGTTGAGCTTTTTCCCCCAGAGGAGCGAATTAGTTCTTCCACAAAACACACGGCTACCTGAACTGAGCGGCGAAAAATCTGAAAAAACTGCAGCGAGGACAGTAAGTCTTTCAGTACAAAAACTCACATGGTAAGGACTCAACAAACGTTTAAAACATCGTTACCTGTAGTTGATGTGGCTTTTTAGTCCCTTCATCAGCACTAAATTTTCAAACATCGAAGTACGAGCTGAATCGATCGCTGTTGTTTACAAACTTGCTCGTTTTAGCTCCTACAGCCGTATTATATGCCGAGATTGTTCAGCTTCAATCCGCTAAAAACAAGTAGTAGAAACTCTTCTGCGGAAGTATCAACTGTATATCCATGATATTCCAGTGGTGATTACTATAAGGCATTTTCCGAAAATTGTGCTCCTTCATTCATTCCGTGTCGAGCGGTTGAAAAAAGAGAAAAGAAGCCTGAACTACCACCATGCAGTTATATTTGCTGCTACCAAACTGCTACCCAGCCTTCGGTTCCCAATTTTCTAATGACTGCTTACGAGGCAGTAAGTCCCCAGGTTGATTTTGAACGTTTTTATAACTTCTAAAGTATTTAACCTCGCAAAAACTACCAAGCTTTATCTTGACTTATTTTGATGCGACAGATTTCAGCTCATGACATGTGACGTTTCCATGCAACACTTCTTTACCAAAAGCCTGTTAACATGATATGGTACATTTACATATAGGAGGATGATTCTAGGACTAGGATGTAAGACGGTGAATTAACCAAGTGGAGAGTGATTTTTGCTTTCAGTTTACATCAAAGGGACATCTTAGTGCATTATTTTAGGATGATCCCAACAAAAGTTGCACCCCTTGTGTAACTGAATTTGAATGAAGAAAACGTGTCATGCTTTGATGATCAACCGCCTGCTAGCTGTAGGATAATCTTATAGTGGTAGGATCAACCTAGTGCTGCACCCCTTTGCATGTAAACTAAAGCAAAGATCACAGTTGAAAACTGTTACCGGTATTTGGGTTGAAAACTGAAGTTCAATGTAAAAATGTTTAAGCATTCAAAGAATTGAACATTTTTTAACTTCAATACTGTTTTGATTACAGTTCAGCCAGAAGTGACAATTGGTGGTGATGCAAATCAGTTTCTGGTTGAAAGAAATGAATTACAGCTGACTTGCCACTATAATGCTTCACCACCCGCATCTGAAGTACAGTGGATTAAAAATGGAGCTGTAATATCTAAAAATGGTACTATGGAGAATGGAGCACGAGGGAATATTACACATTTCAATGAAGGCTTAGTGCAATTAACAATCAGCTCAAGTATTGCAGATGATACTGGGAATTATACCTGTGTGGTTATCAACAGAGTTGATAATTCAACTGATACAGCATCAGTTGTAATTCAAGGTTTGTTTTTGAATTATTAATCCTTTAGTGACAATGATTAAATATAGGTCTGTCATTACACTCAAACTTTAGGAGGTTGGGTGGGTGGCCATGGGGTTTCTCATTTCAAGGACTTTTGAGTGAGAATATGCTGCATTCTCGTCCCTAGTCCGGCCTTCTCTGCATTTAACATGGTGGGGTGGGCATGAGGATATATTTGTGGAATTGTTTAAGGCCCTTCAGATAATGTGAAGTTCCAGGAAGTGCATTCCCCCTCAGTGGAAGATTGTTAGAAGGAGGTTCTCAAAGGTGAAAGTGTTAAGAGGAAGTATGTAACTATGAAGCTAAACTGGAATTTCCCATAGGGCGGTGAAGGGGGGATTATTTCCAAAAAAGAACATTCCTGCAGTGGAACAATTTCAACAATTACCTACTTGCAGATTCCTAACAATATTGTATCTTAGTTTAAGTTGTTTGAAGAAACAGTCGTCTTTATAGGACCAAACGTTATGATACATTATATACATATGTAAATGAGAAAAAGAAAAACAGTTTAATATAAAATTGGTTTAATATTTACCATCAATCAAATTTCATTTTTAACTCGTTGTAGAATTTGGCTAGAAATTTCACTCGTTCATTCACTCATTTGATCGATCTCAATCGAGCCTGCAATATGTAATGGTCACCTGCCTTACCCAGAGGAGGGAGGGAAATTGGGCGCAGGGGGTGGGGTGTCGGTGGAGCAAAATGCATAGGAGATGGGAGGGTCTGTGAACATTGATCCCGACAATATGTAATGGTCACCTGCCTTACCCATGGGGACCCCTGGAGGGAGGGGAGGGTGAGTGATGGATGCAAGGGGTGGGGGAGGGAGTTCAGTGGAACAAAACGCCTAAGAGAGGAGAGGGTCCGAAGGTATGTCGAATCTTTCATTCACATGTAGAGTAGTGTTTCATGTTTACGAGTTGGCTTATAGGAGCCTTTGATTTATCTTTTGCTAACAGAAAAACTCAGGGCTGAAATAACACCAGTCTCCAATCAAACAATGCTGGAAGGTGATGAGCTTAAATTGATTTGCAAAGTCAGTAAAACAACTTTGGAGGTTAAATGGAAGAAAGATGATGCTTCAGTTAAGTCAAAAGCCAACATCAGTCGAATCGGTGATAAGAGTTTCCTTGTTATGAAAAACATTGAGACTAGTGACAGTGGTGATTACTCTTGTGAAGCACACAACCAAGCAGGCTCTATGTCCTCCACCGCCGTGAAAATCAAAGTTAGGGGTAAGATGACAATTTTTCTAGTTTATATCAATAGGCTTGTTGATAATATGTATTTCTAGAGCGTTTTTAATTGATATTGCTTGGTTTTACTTTTATTACTACAATTTGTGACACAAGCTAAAAAATGTCGCGCCAATTTTCTTAACCAAACAGAAGTAGAATCAAAACCAATAATTATTGTGAGTTGCTCGCTCACGTGTTTCCCGCTTCGCGCCAGCTACATAAACTTGCTATAAAGTGCCTACAAAATGAAATTTTCGACTCGTTTTTATTCTAAAAAATTGAAGTTCATGTTCCACTGATTCATAATTTTCCAATTTAAGTTATGGTCAAGCGCACAATCTATTTTTTTTCTTACCTCAAAGTTGGCCTATTTGAGCCAAAAATATGGGACAACCAGCGCGCGGCCAAAATATGCAAATTAGGACTTGTGACGTCAACAATTGTGCAGACCTTCGTAGTCAACATTGTAGTCAAAATTCATCGTCGGAGGACATTTCCAACTGAGCAAGAAATGCAAAAATATAGCTAAAAACGTGGTTTGTTTACGAGAAATACTGAAGCGTCTGAAAGCGACACCGCATTTTTGCACAACTGATGATGTCACCATGTTATTTGCTTCTGCTTCTGTTTTTCTGTCGTGAGGATCAGTTTGCCTTGTTTTGTCTCACTTCAAGTAATAATATTGATCTACAGTAGGTCTGGAAACCCAGATCCGGCCATTCTCGACAGTTTGTTG
The DNA here is from genome assembly GCA_022457155.1 of Cladopsammia gracilis. Classification (NCBI taxonomy): domain Eukaryota; kingdom Metazoa; phylum Cnidaria; class Anthozoa; order Scleractinia; family Dendrophylliidae; genus Cladopsammia; species Cladopsammia gracilis. Next base: position 1,311,905 of record JAJGOT010000118.1, on the reverse strand, counting down.
CAGTGATCGTGCATTCTATGTTTCTTTTTATACTAGTTCCAGGCCCCAGGACACGAAAAATTCATTTTTAACCAACTTTGGACGTCCAAAAAATACTTTTCGTTGCTTGACCATAACTTAAATTGGAAAATTTTGAATCAGTGGGACATGGACTTCAATTTTTTAGCATAAAAAACGGGTCAAAAACTTCATTTCTTAGGCACTTTAAGTCCTGAATGTTTCATCGGAATTTTTGTCTACCTTTCACGGTTGTGATTCAGGTCAGAGTAGTGACCTTGGTCTTGGTTTTATGACACTCAAATAAAAAGTGCTGTAAGATAGCACTGCAATAACTGTTACAAGAAACTGTATATCTTATCGTAAACTACGTAGTCTACTTCTCTTACTTTTTTCGAACAGTCATGTTGGTCCTTATAATTGTTGTGTTCACTGCGCATGTGCACGTAGACACTGTCGTCTTGAATGTGTCTCCCAAAAGTTGTTAGCTGTTTTTTTCTCGTGAATACGCGAAGCGTGTTCAAAGAGATATTATAGTATACGGGTACAGTATGTGCAAATTAGTCACGCTATGTCCCTCAGCTGTTAACTTTTTTCCGGGGGAGGGGGAAGGGGCAAATCCTTTATATAAGCTATATAGGTATGTGCGGTGCCAAAGGGTATGGTCTGCAATAGGGTACGTTTTACAAGAAGCGCTCCGCACAACCCCACCCAAATTTTCGAGTACACCACGGGTTTTGTTAACTTGTAAACTTTCCAGGGTATTACGTTATGTCTTGTTTCAGACCAGGGCTCGAAATAGAAGAAAATTATAGCCTGCTGTCATTTTTTTGTTTTTGGCAGGCCAAACAATTTTTTTTTGGCCTGTCACATTGAAATTTTTACTAGAGTCGTGTTTCCCAACGTGACGCTCATGTTTTAAAACATTTTAAAATTGCACGGACAAACCGTCTTCACTTTATGCCATTCTCGATGCCATACGTAAAAAATTTAGTATTTTATAGCGGTCGGGTTCCCTGTGTCGTGATGTTGGCTGCGATCGTAGTGATACTGAACCGGCCTAAAAAACGAAAACGTTTTATACGTGGCGAAATTAACAGATGATGAATGCCTGCCATCCAGTCATTTTAATTCTGTTGGCGATGCAAAGGGAAAGATGACAAAGCTAAAACATAGTTATTAAAATTGAATATGAACATACCTTGTTCGGATGAACTCTGAAGATCAAGCTAGCAAATGCTTGGACCCGGGTAATATACTTTTTTAAGGGAGAAACAGGGTTGGAAAATTCTTTTTCTTCCCCGACAGCTGCTGGATAGCTTTCAAATCCCGCTTTTGTTACAGTCCGACAAGAGAAATGGCGCTATTTGCATCGATCCATTTTTTTTTTGCTCTCGTTGTCATAAACTGAAATATCAACTGACCATTTATATCCAAATTTATTTCAACCTTTTTTGCATCTAGCTCGTGCTTTGCTGATTAGGTTAAGTGGGAATTACTGAAACGTAGAGCACCGCTGTTTTTAATAACAAATTTGAAAAAGCCGCCATGTCACAAAGTACAAGACATTCACACCTCAAAGGAGCTCTTACTACTGGTTAATCATAAAACTTTTAACAATGACAAGTTATGAGCTACCGTCATTTTTAGCTCATTAAAACCCCAGATTTTCTTAAAGTTCTTTAGTCATGCGCACCAGAACCCAATTAAATGGGGTGAAATGGACGGCTAGTAACGTCATTTTCGGTCTCGGCAGATTTTCTAATGTGTTATTGTTTTGTCCTTTTGATAGCAAACAAACCCACTGCTGAAATGATTCCAGACTCATATCCCATAATGCTGGAAGGCGGTGAACTCAAATTGACTTGTAAAGTCAGTAAAACCACATCAGAAGTTAAATGGAAGAAAAATGGTGCCACAGTAACTTCTAATTCAAGAGTTCATATCAGTCAAAGCGGCGACAGTAGTATCCTTGTTATTAAAAACGTTGGCAGTGGTGACAGCGGTGATTATTCATGTGAAGCGCACAACCAAGCAGGCTTAACCTCGTCCTCCAAGGTGGTGGAAATCAAAGTTAGGGGTAAGATCATCCATTACGTGTTTGGTTTCAATGACTATATCATAATAATTCCACAGACGTCTGAAAAGTTGGATCTACTTTAGATAAAAGAAATTACTCTTATTTAACAAAATGTTTTACATCTTTTGATACAGCTGTCCGTTCCAGTGGAATGACGATGGAGTGGTATTACATTGCTGGTCCTATTTTGGCTGTGGTGTTTCTCGTACTAGCTGTAATCGCCTGGTACATTCGTAAACGACGAACAGCAGGTATGAATACATGGCCACCCCATAGGGAAATACCTTTCAAAACGTATGAGCTTTGCAACTGTGCAATAAAACCTTACAAAAATTCATGCAATTATCAGGTCATGAAGAAGGCTGACCTGATACTGCATACTAAAAAACAAACATGCGTATCGTCTGCTATTATATAATTAGTTTCTCTCGATCTAATATCCACCCCTATTGTGTTACAAAGGGGGGAGGGGGTGGATGCGACTCCCCTGGATGTTTGCGGTGTTACAATATTTTGAACATATTTTCCCTCTAATGGATGGCCCGTGATGTGCTCAATTATGGGTTATCCCACTGCTTGGGATCCGTGACGTCATCCAAGATGGCAAATTTATCGAAAATATTTAAGAATATTTTATGCTAGCATTGTAAAATATGATATAATTTTAAATTTTGCTGCTTTTGGTGCCGTTTTAAAGGTGAAAACGCGCATTTTATTTATAAATGGCTTGATCGCATGCTACTTATCTCGTTACCATAGCAACCGATTCCCTCCAAACTTCCCCAAAATGTTTCTCAAGGATATACGAACAGCTACTGGAGACGGCATGTGCTAAAACTAAATGCTCTTGAAAATAAACGGACAAAATTTTTAGGAGGAGGATTGGCATCCACCTCCCCCTTGTACGCCCGAAGGTTAATAATGTAACTGCAACTGAACAAATGTTTGTCTATTTCTGACTCCTTTCATATATTTTTTTTGTTCTTCATTGGAATCACAGCAAAGGCCAAGTAAGTTTTACCCTTTCCTGGCCACCTTTTAAAATATAACTGGCTTCGACATTTTTTTTGCGCTTTAAATACACACTACTAGCTACCTCTGCCGCAAATATTCTCTGGGCTTGTCATGGACTCCTATCCTATCCTACAAACCTATTTTTAAAAGATCGACAATTTTCGTTCTGAGTTATTTGCAAATGGGTATTTTATTCTTAAAATTTAAATGCATACCACTGCAAATGTAGAACACACGCACTTTTTACATCATCATATGTTAAGTGCAAGGGACAATCAAATAAATCTGGCAAAAGGCTTGTAATTCGTCAATTGTTGTACTTTTCGATTCATCTTTTTTTCCATTGCACACGCGATTGGTTGCCATGTTACTATTGAAATAATCCAGTCTTTCGCCAAAATTCAGGAGGTCACAAGTCTCATTTTACTGGATTTCATTAAAAATATGGCGCATTAATGCAACAAAGCAAGCCAAACTCTAGTGATAATGGCAGACAATTTTGTCCCAACTCAAGATATGACAGCGGAAGACTGGAATTATAAATAGTTATAAAACAAGACAACTTGTGACTATTTCTGTGGGCTACTCCAAATTGCACAGTTTTGTATGATGTGCCAAAATCGATACAGAGGAGGCAAGCTTCAATCTGCTTGGTATAGATAGCTCATAAGATGGGGTCGATTTTTGAAACAATGTTTCAGGACGGGATTTAACAAGAATAAAACCGGCGTGGTCGAAACTTTCTTTATTCCGGCAAACCTGAATAGTTATTTATATGTCGTTAACTATGGACATGTAGTAACTAAATGCTCTTGCACTTCAAAATTTGGCCCAGATGTGTATTTTTAAACTCTCTACAATTCTATAAACATTTTGGAATCCAAATCCGTTTTTTTTAATGCTTCTGAATTTTGATATGACGTAAGTGCAAACCAAGAATATTCAGTGTGGCTTTCCCAAGTGGAATTTGCAGGTGTTTGCGCGGACGTCTTGAGAAACAGACTTCCGTTTCCACGACTTCTAAAAATCACTTATGTAAGTGAAATTCACGTACAGTATCCCAAGGGCTAGAGTGAGCGTCTCTCTGTCTTTCCCTCTCTCTTGATGGAAGTAATTGTTTTGAAAATTGCGGCAAAGCATAGAATGCTTTAAATAATGATTTCACTTTCAGAGGGAGATTGGACGTTTCGACGTAGTGAATTTTATAGTTTGTTGGCGTGCTTGCATGGGAGCAAATGGTCCCGATTAGCTATTATAGGACATACAGTTTCTTCATTTTAAAATCGTTGAAAATGATTATTTGCAAGGCGATCTGAACTCGCTTCAGCAGACATTGGTTGTTTTTGTTTTCATTTAATTTAGTAAACATATTTTCTTCTTTTCTTCGATAACTTAAACGGCTTTTATAGTGCAACTTTTAGACGTGATGAAGAGCAAGGGCTTGAAATGGAGGAGGTGAATCAAGACGTGGATGAGTGGGAGATCTCAATTGGGCGAATAACACTTCGAGAAGTCATTGGCACAGGGTCATTTGGGGCAGTTTGGAGAGCAACTCTGAGCCAAACAGATGGAAGACCTGGAAAACAGATTGTTGCTGCAAAATGCTTCACACGTGAGAACTATTGAATCTTTTTTCTATTAATAACTAAAGGACTTGAAGTGTCAAATAAACATATGACTTGTATCTCTGTGTCGCTTGCAAAACACTGTAAAATCTCAAAAAAATCTCATGTAGAAGCTACGGTTACATGGGTAAAAGAAGTTGGTGTAAGTTTTATTCCAGCAAAACAACAAAAAGGTTTGGGGAGCGCCTATATGCCAGCGTATACTTTTATGTTATGTGTCAGCTGTTATAGCCGTAAGAATGTGCTCTGTTCTCTTATATTGCAGCCACTTCTGGGAAGGATGGAAGAAAAGCGCTGATGAGGGAGATTGAGTTGGGGAAACTTCTTGGAGTCAAGCCTCAAGAAAACGTTGTAACGTTTATTGGATGTGTTACCACCCAAAGTAAAGACTAAAATTTATGTTGTTCTTTGGCCTTTTTAGGATCATCCCTTCATGCTAAAATAATAATTTCTGTACAATGAAAAAATGCCTCCGCTAGTCTAAATTCACAGTCCTTATAATTCAATGGTCAATTAACCCTCGGACGTACACGCAAACGTATACCCCAACCGTGGCACAAGGGGAGAGGGGTGGTTGCAACACCTCCCCCTCTTCTCTTGGGTTTTTGCGGTGTTATAATATTTCGAAAATATTTTACCACTAATAGATAGCCTGTGATGTGCTCTACAGCTATAGTGCTGCTGGGTATCCGTGACGTCATCCAAAATGGCGGTCAAGATGGTACAATCCTACTCAATTCGATTTAAAGTAACCCATTTTTGCACTGATAAGGCAGTAAGGGTGTTAAATTTCAACACGCTACTGTTGTATTGTTTTTATGTATTTGGCGTGTTAGGTTTGAAAACGTGATGTAAGGAAATAATGTTGATTCTTACGAGGAGCAAGCTGTTGGTAGTGTTCAGTCAATATTTATTTTTTTAGCCATTTCATTACGATTATACGAACATCCAGGATCTAAAAGCACAAAATTCAAAAGATGAAAGAAGCAAATGCATTAAAAATGTTTTATCGCTGCTTACAGTTCACCCAGTTCTCATCACGGAGTACATGGCATATGGAGATTTGCTGGGTTATCTGAGAAAAAGCCGAGGAATTCATGACAAGTATCATCTTGGAGAGAACGCCGCAGCATTTGAGCTACAGACATATGACCTTGTCTTATTTGCTAAGCAAATAGCTGCCGGAATGGTGTACCTTGGGTCACACGGGGTAAGTAAACCTCTAATAGAAATTAATATGTACTACAAAATAAGAGTTGATATAAGCAAGAGAACAAGCACTTCCTCAGCACACCACCAATAGTTTTATCACACTAAAACAGTATTTTACCACGACCATTTTGCAAAATTCGGTTTTGCTGTGCCATATCTCGCAGTGGCAAATTCCAGGATTCTGTTGGCTGCACAAGGTTGTACGTAGGTTGTGTTACATGCATTTCTTTGGTGCTTACGAATGTTGTTAATTTTAACGAAATTTATAACAATTTACTGCTTCAACACATTAAGGCAAACAACAGATTATAAACCAACCTACTTCGTTCCCAGGGTCTTCTGGGTATTAAAAATATAATGTCTGAATTAATTGAAATTTGTACGACATTTGGAGGTTTTCAGGTCACAGACAAGTGGTCTGTTTTTGTCAGGACCTTCTCTTGGCGCCGTTGTTAATACCGAGGAAACCTTAGTGACGATTGGCGATTTTTAGTACCCAGTAATGCCTCGGGAACGAAAAAAATGTAAACAGAGTCAAGGATCCAGGCAGAATTAACATCTTAATATTCCACTATACTTGAAATTATAAAAACATTAAATGGTTACAATTCCTTTTTCCAAATGCCTTTTGATAAACTGAAAAACACATGAAATCATATTTATTTTTTTTAAAACCATTTCAGTAATGACATATTTTCTTTGTTAGATAATCCATCGTGATTTGGCAGCAAGGAACGTTCTTCTGGATCGAAACTTTATTTGCAAAGTGACCGATTTTGGGTTGGCATATCAGAACTTTAAATATGGACATGGGCAGGCCAAAAAGGTACAGTGTCTTACAAAATTTGTCAAAAGCTACATGTAATAAACTTCCCAAAATATTGAAACGACTAAAGAAATTCAGCCCTAAATGGATGAGGAGTAATAATCGCTATACGTGTGTTACATGGACTGATAGACAAAAGTAGCCTGCAGTAAACTTACCACCGGGGGTCTCATGCGTGAGCCAAGAAGACGCAAAAACTTGCCTTTGTTAAATCATCTTTGCGACCGAAATTGTTTCCTTTACTCCCATATAGTCATTTTCATGACCATTCTTATGCCATTTTGATTTCTCCAATAACTTTCGATCCCAAGATCAGTTTCTGTCTGTTATCAAGTCCATGAGGCGCCATTTGCATGCACATTCATTAAGATAATTAGCATATTCCGTTCACAGGGCTGCATGCCAATTAAGTGGACGGCTCCAGAGATACTCTTTGGAAATCCCGCAAGTCTTTGCTACCAAAGTGATGTGTAAGTATCACATATCAGCTACAACTGGAAGGCAAAATAAGCCACTCCATCCAGTCGGTTTGTTCGGCTAGTAGCGGCGAGTTTTGAGACTGTAACAATTCGGTGCCCACACGAGGTGACAAATTACTACTCTGAAATTACCACTCAATAGCTTTTATTTCAATCGTCACACTGTTTGATTTCATACACAGACATCTTGTATAGCGCAATAACAAGCAACATATGAAAGTACTGCTCAGTTAAGCTTTCATTTAAATGGTCGCACTAAATAATTTCATCCAAAGACACAAAAAGTAGAACCGTTTTCTACAGTATAATACTCATACCACAGAAATACATTTATCCTGCTTAAATACCTTTATGTTTAATTAATAGTTAACCTTAAGGAAAGCATCTGTAGACGAGGATGTCAGTAGGGATTACACGTACATGTAAAATGTGTTTTTTATTACTGCAAATATGCCATAAATCTACTATATACTCATTGAGAAAATGAACATTAATTCTTTCCTTTTTAGTTTTAAAACATGTTAAGTTGTTTTTGCGAATTTTCCCTTTCTATTTAACAGGTGGTCATATGGAATTGTTCTCTACGAAATATTCACTATTGGTAAGTGACATCTGTCATTCGTTGCTAAAAAACACTGATGGAGGGATCTGACAGAATTCACAAATTAGGTGATACTAGCTGCCACATGTTTCCTTCGTTTAGCGTTCAGCATGCGAGAAGTTACATCCTTTCTAAAATTTACATTTCTAAATCTTCGACTTAATTTATTTGTTTTAATTGTGGTCAGAAGCATGAAACACTGTTCAAACATCTGACAAAATATTTGTACCCAATTAACTGTTAACATGAAAGGCAGTGAAACAAATACCTAATGATCAAAAAATGCGCAAGCTTTAGACACCTATCTTAGTTCTATTTTCAAGTGACAAGTTATATAGATTCATGTCATGTGATGTAAGATTAACGTGGAGAAAAGTCAAAATAGGTTACCGGTTGTTCGTATCCACAATCCTCATTAACCCTATTCAGACCAATGGGGGGGGGGGGGGGGGGGTGGGTGGGGGCCGGATTGCCCGAGCATTCTTTGAACATGTTATAACTTTGAAAGCGTTTATTTAATAACTGATTAATAAACCACCAAGCTTCTAACTTTTTCTGAAATTTACCTGGGAACATTTTGATGTGACATATTTTTGTTCATGACATATCACGTTTCCATGGAAACCATATTTTGAATTGTCTGCTTAAATGAACTTTTAAATGGCAAATTGCTAATTTTCTTGTAGCACATTTCCGAAATTAAGATCATTTTAGCATTTTTATTCTGATTTTGATGTATTTTAACTCAATTTTGCATGGCGCTTTTCTAACATTATGAGATTCCAAGATGGCGGCCATTCGGTACATGATGCAATTCATGCGTTGCATGACGTCATCACAACACGTGAGCTACCTTATCCTAGACGGTTTTGGGCATTCGTACTATAAACCCTCCAAGTTCCATAGCCATAGCTTTAATATTCATGAAGTTACAAATAATGGGGGAATCCTCCCACACTGGTCCGGGAATGAACAGGGTTAAGGAAATCTACAAGTATATCACATATCGTGAAGTTATTCTTCGGTTAACCACATCATATCAAGTTTACTGTGAAACCATACAAGGAAGGTGGTCAGGTGATTAATATTCTTGAAGTTATACAGAGGATGGTGGAATCCCCCCACACTGGTCCTAGAATGAATAGGGTTAAGGAGGCCGTCTTACACCAAATCTACAAGTATATCACGTACATATATCACGCGAAGTTATCCTTTGGTTAACCACATCAAGTCTACTGTGAAACCATTCAAGGAACTCACAAGGTGTTTCGGTAATTTATTAAGGGCCATCATAAGAGGTTTTAAGGAGGTTGCAAATAGGACTGGATGAAAATATTGAATGGGTAATAATAATAATAATAATAATAATAATAATAGTAATAATTATGTACTTTAATATTAAATCATAAAGACAGCATACTAGATTCCCAGTGATTCTTTACAACAGTGTAGAACAATTTTGTGTTGCATTCAATAAGGATGAGCCTGCATTTAGGCTGAGAGGCTAAAATACTTGACTTTGAAAATGAACAGGGGGCATTCCATATCCGGAATGGAACGAGGCCAAAACCATTGCGGAAATAGACAAAGGCTACCGAATGCCTAAACCCGAACACATCGACGATACTCTGTAAGTGTCTGTTCTCGTTTTAAAACTGTCTCTTATCAACTAAGATCTCAGGTCAATATTCCTTTACCAATTTGAGACGATACGAATACAATAATTAACAGCTATTCACTGAAGTGGAGGTGGAGGTGATTGCCAATCAGATCGCGCCAACAACGCTACCCATTGTTTTAGTATATACTTATTACTGATATTTGACATTTCCCAAATTAATTGTGACATTTATATCACTGAAAAAAGTTGTTGTGATACAGTCGACCAAGTGAAAGTTTAAACCAATACCAAATGGTCACCTGAGCGTGAGCAATTCCCCAAGGTATGGCTATACCATAAGGCATCGGCTAAACGTTCCAACATTGTTGGGCAACATTTGTTGAATGGCAACATTGGACGCCCAGGTTAACATCCAACATTTCCAACATTAATGGCCAACATTTGTTGAATGGCAACGTTGGACGCCTGGCTTAACACCCAACATTGTTGGCCAATATTCGTTGAATGGCAACGTTGGACGCTCGGCTTAACATCCAACATTGTTAGCCTGCATTTGTTGAATGGCAAAGTTGGACGCCCGGCTTAGCACCCAACATTGTTGGCCAACATTTGTTGAATGGCAAGGTTGGACGTCCGGCTCAACACCCAACATTGTTGTCCAACATTTGTTGAACGCGTGGCTGAAACACTGAAGCATGATTGGCTGTTGTTATGTTGGAAAGTCGGCCACACGTTAAAACATTGTTGCGCTCAACAAAATGTTAGGCAAAATGTTTGATCGAAAACAAAACATTCATCCAACAAAATAACTGTTGGCCAATCAACAACAACAACAACATTTATTGACAGTTATTAAAATATAAACGATATTTATTGTTCTGCAATCAAACTTCATCTGACGTGGGGCGCTAAACGTTCTAACATTGTTGAACGAACAAATGTCGTTCAATAAATTGTTATAACCTTTACTATGTAGTCGGGGCTTGACATCTAATACGACTTGTGAAAACAAATTTATTTTTAATAGTGACGTTTAATTTGTTTATTCTTAGGTATGATCTCATGTTGAGATGCTGGCATCATAACCCTGACTCCCGCCCACCTTTTGAGTTTCTTCGGCAAAAAATGGTATCATACATTGAAAAGAAGGTTTGTTTGTGATCAACGCAATGCCAAACGCATTCTTTTGTTCTAAGCTGTTAACCCCCAGACATGCAGCAAAGTCCTACCCGACATGATACTTTTTAAAACCCTTTATATCTTCAATAAATAGCTAAGCCTTCGTTTGCTCTACAAGAAAAGATGGCCGTGTTTAGATGATAACGTCATATGACGTAAAATCAGAGTCATTGTTCACAGAGCTAATGCCTTGGATCCGCCAGGTTGGATTTTTTTCATTTACAAAGAATCACCTTCATTCTTTCAATATCAATAAACGGGTGCTAAAATAGGCTGCAGTTGTAGACTTATCAAATGAAACTCACATAACAGAGAATTTGACAATTAAAATTCAACATTTCCATGAGCAGGCCTATATAAACTTGGTTGACATGGAAAAATCCTACGTCGTACAAAAAAATCACATGAAATGTGTCTGAAAAAAACTGATCAGCTACTGAAAACGTTACCCTCTGGAATTAAAATTCAACCACTAAAACACATTTTCAAAAACGTTACCATGCTAGTTATAGGGAGGGCCGCCGGAGGGAGGCGTGCAGTGTTTGACTTGCATGTCCATTGTTCTCCTTAGTACAATGGACTTGTTCATCATTAGCTTCTACGGCTTGGAAGGATTTCAAATGGACTCCAGTTACGGGCTCAGAATTGGACTCCAGCTGTTTGCATAAAAATAACTGCATGGCTACATGATGCAAGAGAGTCTGAATTAATGGTTTTGTGGCTTTAAATTAGAGCTTGTCTTGTTAGTGGCTTCATGGCTTCATGGCTGCAAGGTGTCCAAATAAAATATTAAGTGTTTTCGTGGCCAAAGAAAGAAACAGGAATGCAATCTGGGAGTAAAAATGGCTTATATTTTTATTTTCAGATGTACCTAGAGCTGCTGGACATGTCAGAGTATGATGCAGCTAAATACTCGAAGGTAGAAGACATTCCAGTTGAAGGTAAAAAGAGGCGAGGGTCAGGAAAGAAGCCAGTTCCACCCCCGAGAAAGAAGAAAAGTACAAGTGTTCACAATTAGAGCAATATGTGTTCAATAGAGAAGTTGTTAATTAAAGAGCAAAAATGTATTTTTAGCATTCTAATAGGTCATTTCCGAGTTGTTGTTGTTTTTGGCCTCGTCAAATCAATGCTTGGTTCACTTCATATGATAAAAAAAAACATTTTTATATAAAAGTGAGTTTTCATTCACATGCAGATGAAACGCATTTTTATATGAAAGGTTCTGCATCAAGTCCCGCTTTGATAACGATGGAAAAACCAACTCGGAGAAGGCCTGTTAAACTTGTTAGTGTTGCTTTCTTAAATTATTGTTGTTAACCTTATACTTAATCATACCTGAGAAACCAGAAATATGGTAAATGAGGCAAAGGGATGGAAACCAAGAAAGTCATGCGAGTAGCGCAGACAGTAAAAACTGTGTTAAATTGAATTTACTTTAAAGTGTCTGCGTTTGTTAGAGACTTGCGTCTTTTACGATTTTGTAGAAAGGATAAGGAGGGTGACCCTTAACTAGTAACTAAAGTTTTGGAGTCGTTACTCGTGACATTTTTTCATGGTTAGCATTTCTCGCGTATCATAAACTGCTAACAAGGTGGGAACTATGAAACTCAACATAAGACATCATTAACAGGACAATGCACATGCGCAACTAGTGCCAGTCCCCAACCGGGCGTAAGAATAAAAAAAACGCAAAAAATCAAAGGAAAAGAGATAAAAATCCATTTTTATTTGGCGAATCATAAGCAATTCAACTTTTTTAACATCTATAGACGAAAAAAGGAAAGCTATTGAACAAAATGTATGAAAATATACCTTTATGACGTCATAGCTTTTTCAATAATCCATTTTACAGATTTTTTATTAGTATGTTCTTAAGGTGTTTGAGTTTTAAGGGTTTTTATGTCCTGGTCACGTGACTTACCAAATATGGTTCTGACTCATAAAATTTGATGGAACCATTGACAGAACGAACGTGACCAAACATAGCCGAGGAAGTTTAGAAACCCATTATATGACGTTTGCAACTCTTCCATAGCAACCACGCCAACCACCTTGTAGTTAAGGTCCCCCTCCCCCCCCCCCCCCCCCCCCCCCTCCTTAAAATAGTTTATTACGGTATGTTGTTGTTTCAGTTGTTTCTCTATCGACTGTTTTTAGCTTGCGTTGTCATCGGAGGCTAATAGATTAATCAAGTACGGATCCAGAAAATTCAAAAACAGGGAGCAGAAGGTCTTAGCAATTGTGGCGAGAGCACAAACTGGCTCCATAGCCGCAACAACCTTATTAGCCTTGGTCCCCCTCTAAATCCGCTAGGGATAGAGCAAAATCCTTTAATCGGTTCAGAAAATTTGAAAAATTCATCATAGTTTAATTCTAAATACTAGGCAAGCTGACAAGGCGATCCCACTTGTCTTGTTGTCCGCGCGAGGCGTGGGGCGGAAGCAGCCGAGTGTTATTTGGTAACGTCACCATTCAAGATGGAGGCCGGTCTAAACGGGGAAAAACACCTCGGCTTGATAGTTTTATTGTTTATTCGTAGGTATATTTAACCAGTTTCTTGTTGTGAGTACAGTGGCTCTCATATACCATACCCAGATGAGTGCTTTGTTACTGATATTCTTAACTATAAATTCTTAACTATTTATTCTTGACTATAAATTTAGCTATAAATTTAATGAATCTTTAGGTTATGGAGTAAGAATTTAATAGGAACATAACATTTGGATGGGAGGCTAATGTTCTTACTACTGCGCCGCATTATAACAATTTAGTTGCAAAGTTCGTCGACTTTTTAATCAGGTCTAGGGATTATCCTGAAAAGCAGGATAAATTAATCATAGATATGATCTAATATTTAATAGCTTGGTCATCGTGGAGCATAGCATTGAATTTAGTGTTTAATACTGACATAATAAAAGCATATTTAGCCAGTATAAATTTCATTGGCTGATTAAGTCAGGACGTAGGTTTAAAAGACGTTTAGATAGAAGAAGTTTGATAGAAGTTTGTTTATTGGTAAATAGTTTTACCCATTTTCTTGTTGTAAGAACAATAGCACGTTTATACCCAGTTGAGTGCTTTTGTTACTGATATTCTGAACTATTTAGATATAGTTTTCATTATCAACGCTTTAACTAATGAAATAAAAGTCAGGAAGATGAGATCCAGGTAGAAATATTAATCAACAATAAGATAATTATATGAATTGTATTAACCTATCAAGTCATAGTTACCAATATATAAGATAAAATGTTCTTATTGGCGATCAGAATAAATTAGTATACGTTGTATACCCAACATTAATTTTTATGATTTTTTTATCGATATTCTTAACCATTTAGCTGTAAATGCTTCTCACGGAACAATATTTGCCAGGATTGCGAATTTCAGATATTGATTATGCCTGCATTAAGCCGGCATGCACCTTTTTTTGGGTGTCTAGCGTACAATTTTCTGAGAAAAAACAAAAACAAAAATATGTGATTGAATAGACCAATTGCGATATATTAAAGTTCTTACTTGGCTCCGAGGCTTTGGGGAATAAAACAAAAGAAACCACATTGCGGTTCTGCGTTGAATTATTAATTTCTTTTGTTTTATTCCCCCAAGCCTCGGAGCCAAGTATGAATTTTAATATATCGAAATTGGTCTATTTGACTTTTGTTTTTGTAGCGCTCGTGCGGTCCGTATTGGGGAAATATTGAACTCGTTTGCTGACCTCGCCGGTCAATATATGTCCACAAAAACCTAACCAATAATTTTTCAACACGGACCCTACACCAGTTCAACTCGTCAGCCATCAAAACGGTTAAATTATACCGTCATTTGACAAATGAGGGTAATTGTTGTCATACTGTCGTCGTTGTACCAATATGGGGTAAACTGTGAAATGATTCATATATGTACGTGCTCAGTAGAATCCCAGTCAATTCCTTGGTTAGGTTGTAAACGGTTGCTCGTTTGTGCTCAGTCGTGTGTTTTTTTTATTTCTCCAAGTCTCACCGATGTGGCGATCGTAGCAATCACATGGAAACCAGGCTTTACTTGAATCCTGCCAAGTTTCGACTTTAATGACATGCAAGTCAAGACCGCTTAGTTTTTTCTGAGCGGCTATGTTTTCATGTTGTTTTAACAAATTGGTTTTCAGCGCGCAGACTACCCGCGTTCTCTCCTGCCTCCCACAATTCATCTAAGCCTTGTAACGTACGCTTTTTCGCTTTCAGCCGGCGACTTATCACGAAATAAAACGCTATAAACTAAATAAAGGGCTTAGATTTTAAAGAAACTATGGCGCTAAGTCGGTGAAGGAGTGAAACACGAAAATTTGCAATTGGTTTTATCAAGTGAGTTGATAACTTCAACTGGGCACCGTAAAAAGATCAAAACAGCTGACGTTTCGAGGGCTTCGCTTTGATGTGGGCTAGCACTCGAAACGTCAGATGTTTTAATTTTTTTATGATGGCTAATTTAGCAAATTTTCGCAATTGACTAAATGTTTTCTATGAATTTATTGTTGTACCTTGTTGAGGGGCTGTTGACAGCTGTTACCATCAACACGCACCCCATTACACTTCATTCCAGACGGTCAAACTTGAGTTTCATTGGTGAACGCCAATCACAGACTCGTACCCAGTAGCCACTTATTTATCCTATTCGCAAAGTAATATGGGAAGGAAAATTGACGCGCGCAAAGGCGCAGAGGCGGGTTGTGCCTAAATCATACCGTCCAGAAGGACGTCGGACACCTTGTTGAGACTTGTATAACGTTATGTCGACACTTAGAATTTTATTTTCAATAAATTTTTAAGTGTAAAAAAGAATATCTAAGATTGAACCTGTGACCTCAGCTAGGCTTAGACTTACATAGCCTACCGTACCACTGTACCACCTAGCTTCTCGGGTTGCTTAGTTCTAATTTTAACTATAGAAACTGCTACCCCTAACCTCAACTGAAAGCAACCAGTTACTCCGTTATATAAGTCTCAATAAAGTGTCCGACGTCCTTCTGGACGGTATGATTTGGGCTTGACCGCAGAGGCGCTTGTCCGCTTGTCCTTCCCTTGATGTACCGCAAACTCAGGCGCGAATACAGAGAAGCGACTGGGTACGAGTCTGCGTCAATCAAAGGAAAGCCGTTATCATTGTTTCTTAAATTTTAAATGGATTTCGAACAAATTTACCAGAAAAGAAAGACTAAAAATTTTAAAACAACCAAATTTGAAGTCAGTGTAGTTTAAAGAGATTTCATTCAACATGGCAAAAAAGATGGCGCTGCTTTTAGCAGCTTTATGATCCGCCAACCATTATTCGTGCATCACTTTGTGTACAGGTTATCACGTGTACAGTTTAAACTGGCTTGGAAATCAACTTTGATAACTTTTACGTTCTCTCAGCTGGTGGAATTGTCGGTGCTCTTATATGAGGCTTGTAACGCAACGCTGACGACAGCCGGTTGCGATTCAAGTTGCGGATGAAATTGCAACTTGTCGCGCAACGAAAAATTGTGTTGCGAGTTGCAGAAAACGTTGAACACCTCTCGCATACTGAGCTTGGTGTGCCAGCGGAATGATAAGTTTGATTTCTGGACCACCTGTCACTATATATTTGATGAACTGCAATCCACTTTCATCCGTTAATAAATATTAATCCAGCTAGTCACTTACTCTCCAAACTACTGTTCTATTTTGCTCAAAATATTTTTTGTCCAATTTAGTTGTATATTTGGTGGCATTAGGCTTAGCCAAATTTAATCAGACAGCAAATTCGTTCGATTTCTTTTAATAGTATTTGCCCAATATTTCGGTTAGACAAAACTAGCCTTCATCAGGGGTTAAGAAAGCGAAGTGAAGATGGAAACAAACGGTTACAATATTAAAAAAAATCGATATTTTGGCGGGAAGCGGACAGTATTAAAACGAGGTAAAATCAATGTCGTTAAAAGAAATACAAAGGACCCTATCCAATGAAAAACTTTTATACAAAATATGACGTCACGTAACACGATCTGTGACACGCAGACGTTCAACCCCCTCCCCTTTGAAGCCGGAAACGAATTAATATTTTGTAAATCGCCGTATAATTATTCGGCTGTCAAATACAGCGTAACTTAGGCCCTATTTACATGGAAAGAGGATGATCCTAGCGCTAGCATCATCCTACCTCTCAGCTGGATGATCCTAGCGCTAGGATCATTCTATTCGCATGTAAACTGAAAGCAGAAAAACATGTCGCGCTCGGACGATCCTAGTGCTAGGATGATCCTAGCACTAGGATCATCCTCTTTCCATGTAAATAGGGCCTCAGTTGATATGATATAACTTAAGGTTACAATTTACCTTCAGATCGAAAATTTATTGAACATTTTTTTTTTTTGTCGTCAAAATAAAGTTTACAGAATGAACTTTCATCCAAAAAAAATATCGAAAAATAGTGAAAATTGACGGAGAAATGACGGTATAACTTTTGTGGGCGGAGTTTGTTTATGAAGCAATATGTTTTTTTAAGCGCTGTTTTCTCAAAGTTAATTTTTTGCTTGTTGGGGACACTTTAAAGAGCTACAACTCAAAGGGAATTTGTTCGATTTTCCTCAAATTTGGACAGAAGCTAGGCTAACATATAATCAACAAAAACGTGTCGGCGAATTTCTTAATTCCGAATACTTTTTTGTCAAGAGCCATTTCCGTGCGATCATTCCAATTTTTTTCTCCCTTTTTCGAAAATATTCTGTAACTTTTCACTGCAATTGAATATGGGAAATCGCCGACACCTTTTTTTAGCGCTTCGTGTCCGGAAACCCGAGAACAAATCAAATTAGCAAAATACAATAATCGCTTTGAGTTATAGCCTTTTTAAAGCTGATTCGGACGTTCGAATTTAGACGTCGTAAAAAATTCGACAATTCATTTTATTACCAAATGGTTTCCATATTTAGATAGCCAGCTCTATAAGCTTTAATTTGATATCTGGGTTTAGGTCTATTAAGTGTAATCTTAAGACGCTAAAGCTGTTATACTGGAGACATCCCCGAAGGTACACTGTAACCTTAACTTGCCCCTCAACAAGGTACAACAATAAAATAATACAATCATGTACATTTTATCAATTGCCTTTTATTGTTTGCGAAGTTACGTTTCGTCTTACGAGTCATGAATACAACGCAAACTGGACGTTAAGTGATATCTAATAAACTAAGGATTCTAAAAATCCAACGCCCTATCTAAATTCATTACATTTTACTGATGGTTTAGCACGAGGCTATTTGCATACTCTTTAATACAAACACTCCAGTAAAGCCACTGACAGTGAGACGCGCCGCGTGTGAGCGCCCAGAGAATGTTGCGCGGAGTTGTGAACGAATCGCGTTGTATTTCTGAATTGATGTACGCAATATAATTGTATGAACGCAGTAATTTGGAATCAAGGTGGGTGAAATATAGAAACTGCGTGTAATTTTGCACCCTGTGTTTACTAGTGTAAACCCTCCGGCGAGACTCGGTTACACGATCAATCTTTCAATCTCACTCGAGTTTTTTTTAATCTCTTTTAAGATCAATTGACCATATCAACTTAGTAAACCAAATTTACTAGTGTAAATCCTCCACATTTACTAGTGTAAATCCCCCACATTTACTAGTGTAAACCCTCCGGAGCGGCTCGCCGTCACACTGTCATTCTTTCAATCTCACTCGAGTGTTTTCATCACACTATTTAATCACGTTCGTTTGAACCTAATTTGAATTAAAGAAATTGTTTTAGTTTAAATTAACTTTACTTTTTTCGCTGTCTTCGTCAACTAGTTAATATTGTTAATGTTAATTAAATACTGTGAAACTAGTTTATTTATTTATTATTATAACTATTATTATTCTTTTGTATTAGTTATAAGTATTATATTGTAATTGTAATTAATTGATGTAATTTCTACCACAATAAAAAATAACAAAAAAATTAAAAAAACTTTACTTATTGATATTACCAACAATACATTATTGATGCCTACAAATATTAATACAATAAAATCAAAACTACAAAAGGCTTAATATTCACGGAATGTGTGCTGTGTACTAAAGTGCACCGCTGAGGGAACAAGACAGGGTCACGAAACTTGGGCTGAAAATTGGAATGAATAATGAAACTGAATGAAACTTTCCCAATGAATTTGGTTAGTGTGACTTTTCACTTGTGAGAGCTTCGACTATAGAGCGTATGCACTCACGTGGCAAGCAGCTATGCAAATTTATTGGAACAAAAGAAAGTGTTAACATAAGAAAAGCGTTCAAATCCCACAGGATTGTTTTGGTACACCAACATGGCCGCCGTTCTATTGTTTTGGTACACCAATATGGCCGCCGTGACGTCATGTGCATACGCTCTATACAGTTCTAAAGTGATGACGTCACAACAACTAAATTTGTGAAATTATGGGATTTGATTAGATATTCGGAAAGGGCATGACGAAAAAATGCTCGCTTGCCAAAAATCAGCATCTTATTGCAATTTGGGGGTGAGATATTGGCACCGTTATGCGCTGATGACTTCTAATTTTGGCCTCTGTTCATTACGTAATGAACATAATTTAACAAATTTTAGTTTTTGTAACGTCACACTTTAGAACTGTATTTTTAATTTTTTTAACCAACCAAGAGAAAAAACAATCGCACGATTTCCTTACGTTTATGGTGATTTGCAAGATGTTATGAGTTAAGTTTTGGTTTCAAATCAGACATATTTCATCGCTCTGCGACATTTCTAAGCAAAAGCTTCCCAAATTAATAAAAAAAGTCAAGTTTGTGCGTTGTAACTGTAGGAGTTCTAGGTTTAATTCAAGGTACATTAATTATAAACAAGTATCAATTAAGCATTATTCAGCATTCTTTGACAGTAACCAAGCATTCGTGCCCCACATGGTTCACTTTAGAAGCCAACTTAATGCTTTAAACGCCAGATAGTGACACTTGAGTGACACATGTCAGACTTGCGCAGTCCCTCTCTTTTGCTCGAGAGCAAACATGCTTCCAGAAGTGTGAACCTGAAAAAAAAAGAAAATTAAGGAACGAAAATGTGACGACACTGAAATGATATGTGGAATGATTTGAAAGATTCAAACTAGCTGCTATAAATGCTCTATTAAGACCCCCCCCCCCCCCCCCCTCCCTTAAGCCCCCACTCCTCTCCCCTTTTCCTTCACAAGCAAAACAATAAACAAAAGACTGTAATACCGGTACATGTTTACCGACCAATCGGGGCACGAATTCACTTAAAGTAGTCGCAAGCTCTCGTTATGGGGGAGATATAACCAGTACTTGTACCGCAATCATGAATATATAACACCGAATTGATGTAACACCTCTTTGGTCAATCAAAGTATGTTTTATGGACGTTTATCCACATGTGGAAATATAGTGAAATTTTAGAATTACACCAAAATGAGTGGTAAACTACTGGCGTTGCGCTAAATAGGCCATTTCCAAATTGCCTTTAGCCTTTCTATCAAAGCGAGGCTAGGGGAGAAACCTTTCATATGAAAATGAGTTTTCATTCACATGCAAATAAAACTTATTTTCATGTGAATGAAAACCCATTTTCATATGAAAGGTTTCGCACCTAGCCTCGCTTTGATAGAGAGGCTAAAGGCAACTCGGAAATGGTCTATTATAATTCCTCCTCCCCATCCGCAACAGCTCTTGAAACATAAGACCCCCCTCCCTCCCCCTCCCTACCCCCACCAGGGATTGCAGCGCAATCCGTGCACAAAAATTGGTTTCACGTTCGTAAAATATGACTGAGCTTAGACTTGTCCGGACCAGACCCGTTGGTGAATTTAGTCGACCTCCTCTGTGAAATTTATGCAGGTAAGCGTCAATTCTTGTTCCGGTGGTTCTGATGTGTATGTGCAAGGTTTAGGTTTGCAATTAATTGTGGCGGTGAAATATCCTATCGCGAACAAAATTTTCGGGAGTATACATGTCGCATGAAATACCAAGAATAACAAGAACAGTCTTAGTTCGAAGTATTACTCACTTGTTTCCCAGTACAGCTCTCAGAGTTTCCAGGTCCCAAGAGACACTGGTCTTGATAACCAGCAGGCCACACGAGTTCATTATCTCCCACAGGCGGACCAACCAGGCTAAACACACACACAAAAAAAAAAACATTTTACCATTTAACCCCCAAATCCAGAAATTTCGTTGGACATAAAATAATAAGAAATTTCCAGAAATTCCAAGTGGAAATTGCGAAGGAACTTCTTGTGTACTCCAGTTGCTGGTCTCCTCAGGCTGGTTCAAAAGCAACCTGTTTCATGCCGTTGACGCTCGGAATAGACTGGGACTAACGACCTGCTACAAGCCACGTGACCAGCTAGTAAGTGAAAGTGAGCTGAAGCTAGTAGTTAATGTTCGCCAATTAAAACGCTTAAAGCATCGCACATTAAGTACAAGCTGGAATTAAGTTCATATTGTATTTTTCTTCGTGCTGGTTGTTTATTTGTGGACTCATAGTAAGTACAGTTAGATATTTTGCTTCGTGAAACGTTTGTTTGTTACGGTCAGTTCAGTTCTTGAAACACGAATTTCTGTTGCTTATTTCTAGCCATTTGAGAGCTATGGATGATCATTAAAACTGGCACGAAACAAAACCAGAACCGCAAATGTTATCGGATTCGTCACATATAGAGTGCCATGTATTAGGATTCGTTAAGCCTTTATATTACACGGTATTCGGATCCTAAATAGTTTACACTGCCCTATGATTTATTGATCACCTGTTACGAAATTAAATTTGATGAATTGTAATCCACCATAATCCGGCCTTGTAAGTTCATCCCAAAACTATTTGTTCTGTTTTGTTCTGTATAATCGTTCTATCCAATTTAGTTATATAGAGCAGTTTTCAATTGAGTATCGAAAGTAATTTCGTAATTGATTTGGTTTTGCATTGCTACGCTTTGTGATTGGCTAAAAAATCTCGCGCCATTTTCTCAACCAATCAGAAGTTAAACCAAAACCACTCGTGACTTGCTCGCACGCGTTTTCCCACGCTTGGTGCGGGCTGCATGTATTTGCTTCGAGTTCTATTGGTTCATATTGTCTGCGAGTTCTGTGATTGGTCAGAGTAATTACTTTGGTTTTGGTTTTACGACACTCAATTGAAAACCGCTCTATTTGGTGGCATTTAGAATATAACATGGGAATTAGGCAAGCGAAATTTCGATATATTTTAGGCGGAACACTGCTACTTTAATATTATTACAGTGTACCTTTAGGATTGGCGAGGCGCTGAAGGCATGACATAACAATCAGATCGTAACAACCGATTTCATTTGGCAACCAGGTAAACTGAAAACAACAAAGAAAAGACATTTTTAGTAACAGTAGACGTCTTGAAGCAAACTGCTTCTCCTTTATGTCACCCATAGAACTAAGCCTCGAGACACGTTACTTGGTTCTTACGCCAGAGGATGAAATCCTGAGATTTGTCTTTCAAATGAAAGCTATTGTGCAGTACTTGACTGTGGTGCTGTTTCTTATGCGACAGCCAACAGGCTACTCTGTAAATTCGAGCTGTATGAATGCATGTATGCATGTACGTATGCTGTACAAGATGGTTCTAACCTTTGAGTCTATGGATGAAATCCTATAGTGTGACCATTCAAATAAAAGCGATTGAGCAGTTCTTTCCTGGGGTACTGTTTATTATGCTGTACCAGGTGGCTCAACCTTTTGAGTTTGTGGATGAAATCCTAAAGTGTGACCATTCAAACAAAAGCTATTGAGCAGTACTTTACTGTGGTACTGTTCATAACGCTGTACAATGTAGTTGTTACTGTAGTCTGTGGATGAAATCCTAAAAGATGAGTATTTATATGAAAGCTGCTGAGCAGTACTTTCCTGTGGTATTGTTTTTGTATTTGTTTACAAGGTGGTTCTAACTTTTGCGTCTGTGGATAATATCCTAAAGTGTGACCATTCAAATGAAAGCTAATGATCAGAACTTTCCTGTGGTACTGTTTATTATGCTGTACAAGGTGGTTCTAACTTTTGAGTCTGTGGATGAAGTCCTATGGTGTGACCATTCAAATGAAAGCTACTGAGCAGTAATTTCCTGTGGTGCTGTTTATTATGCTGTACAAGGTGGTTCTAACTTTTGAGTTTGTGGATAATATCCTAAAGTGTGACCATTCAAATGAAAGCTAATGATCAGAACTTTCCTGTGGTACTGTTTATTATGCTGTACAAGGTGGTTCTAACTTTTGAGTCTGTGGATGAAGTCCTATGGTGTGACCATTCAAATGAAAGCTACTGAGCAGTACTTTCCTGTGGTACTGTTTATTATGCTGTACAAGGTGGTTCTAACTTTTGCGTCTGTGGATAATATCCTAAAGTGTGACCATTCAAATGAAAGCTATTGAGCAGTACTTTCCCATGGTACTGTTTATTATGCTGTACAAGGTGGTTCTAACTTTTGAGTCTGTGGATGAAATCCTAAAGTGTGACCATTCAAATGAAAGCTACTGAGCAGTACTTTCCTGTGGTACTGTTTATTATGCTGTACAAGGTGGTTCTAACTTTTGAGTCTGTGAATGAAATCCTAAAGTGTGACCATTCAAATGAAAGCTACTGAGCAGTACTTTCCTGTGGTACTGTTTATTATGCTGTACAAGGTGGTTCTAACTTTTGAGTCAGTGGATGAAATCCTAAAGTGTGACCATTCAAATGAAAGCTACTGAGCAGTACTTTCCTGTGGTACTGTTTATTATGCTGTACAAGGTGGTTCTAACTTTTGAGTCAGTGGATGAAATCCTAAAGTGTGACCATTCAAATGAAAGCTATTGAGCAGTACTTTCCTGTGGTGCTGTTTATTATGCTGTATGAGGTGGTTCTAACTTTTGAGTTCGTTGATGAAATGCTTAAGTGGCTAGTTTCTTGGTGTTGTGGATGGTGTGATCACCAAATGACGTAAAACAAAAGATTCAAAAGACACTGAACAATACCCACACCACAACAAGTGGGACCATTCAAATAAAAGCAGTTAAACCGTAGATATTGTTTTTAACTTGGCTAGACTATTAAACAACCCTCAATCATTACTGACCTGCTGAAACTGCACTCGATCGACGTTAGCCTCAATCTCATCAAGTGGAATACTGATTAAAGGCAAATCTTTAGAGTTCTTGATCTCCAGCGATTTTCCCTGCTGAATCTTAATGGCTGCATCAAGCAAACGGCCACTGTGGTCGATAGCAATCACCTGTTAAATACACATAAAGGCCTGTTTAACCCTTTCATTCCTAGAGTCAATTATGGAGACATGTAGTGTAGTTCTAACTTTTGAGTCTGTTGATGAAATCCTACGGTGTGACCATTCAAATGAATCCTCTTCGGCAGTGCTTTTGCGTGGTACCATTTGTTTTTCAATATTTTACAAAACGAAATTTGGAATTTTTCTTAAATTTTGATAATTGGCACTCGGGTTTAACCTTCAAGTCCCAAGAGTGATGGGATCAAATTTTTCCTATTAAGGTGGCTCCCAAGAGTTTGAACAAAAAACCCTACACTCACTTGTCTTGCAATTTTAATTCACGAGATTTACCAGAAAGGATGTCATCGTATTTATGCTTATCATCAGTTTTCACTTATTATACATTATACGGGGACAACGATGCAAATTTTCACTCGACTACAACAACAACAACAACAACAACAACGTTTATTCGTGCTGTAAAATTACAAAGATGTATACATAATATATATTAATAACTCAGATCTAAACTCTGATCTAAACTTTTTTTAATTCCCCAGTGTAATTTCGTCATCCAGTTATCTAGGCAGTCTCGTTTCACACAATGGATATATTTATGCCATGCTAAGATGTTTTGGTCCTTTTGAATCTGTGTTACTCTTCAATTCTTTGACTTCCAACTCAGTATGGAAAATTAAAACTGATCTGTGCACCTAACTATAAGTTGTTTGGTATTCACGAGATGGCTCTAAGAGCCCTTTGGTTTTGGTGGAGGTCATTCCCATTGTTGAACAAACGCACACGTATAAAAGAAGAAAAGTGCCCGTATTGCGGCTGGAAGAATTTAGCTTTTAGTTTTTCTCACAAAGATTTGAACATGTACATTATAATAACACAGGATGCCTAAAACATACTTTTTGGGAAATAAAAATATTTTACATCATTAAATAAAATAGCTGCAACTTGAAGAACAAGTTCTTTCCCTCGTGTATCTCTCAGACACATGTACTCGCACGCGTTTTCGTGCGCTTGGCACCGGTTACTTGTACTCACACACGTTTTGGCGTGCTTGGCACCGGTTATATGTACTCACACGCGTTCTCGCGCGCTTGGCACACCGGTTACATGTACTCGCACGCGTTTTCTCGCACTTGGCACCAGTTGCATGTGCTCGCACGCGTTTTCGCGCGCTTGGTACCGGTTACATGCATATGCTTTGAGTTTTGATTGGTTCATTGGATTGTCTGCGTCTGCTGTGATTGATTAGAAAACCGCTCTAAAAGAAAATTGTCTGTTTTCATTACCTCGTCCAAAAATTTGCTCAGTTCGTAGGAGAACCGTCCCACAGAGCACATAATATCCAAGGCCTTCTTCACCGGGCAGCCATTATGTTTATGTAAGGCTTCCTTGCAAAGCTGCGCTAGCTGTTTACAGCTGTCAGCGTCACTTTCAACTCCCTGTAAACAACAAACAACAACAATCACACCACACCCCACCACACCACACCCCACCCCACCTCACCCCACCTCCAAAACGAGTAAAACTTCTCACAACTACTGGCGGATGAAACGAATCTCAAGGTCATACAAAAATCACTCTAACAAGCCCTTATTGTTTATAGTTACAGGGTTTTGACTGTAAAATGGTGATTTTAATCTTCACTTGCTAAATGGCAAATTAAACATAGCTTATTTTATCAGGTGGACATTAACCTTTAGCTTCTGTGAAGACATTGCTGGCAATATTACTAACGCGAAGGCAAATTTTGCGGCCATCTCGAATACACCCCAATCCTTTCGAACCTTCACCATCCAAATTTTACTATCAAGCAAACTAGACCGTTTAAACTTGACCTGGCAATTTTAACCTTCTTTGCTCCTTTTTCGTTTTTGTCTTTTTGCTATTGTTTGAAACTAGTATTTAGCGGTTCAATTAAACTTCAAGACCAGTTTTTGTGTGATTAAATGAGCCAAACTAGCGTGGCAAAATGGCCCAAGAAAACGAGAAACATGCGTAACAAAATGTCCTAAGACAGCGTGACACGACAAACGCGACAGAGAGAGCTATGGTGACAGTCTTAGAAAGCGTGACTCAGCCCCTAACTCCGAAAACTTACCAGTAGATCACCATAGTTAGATAACACCTCGTTGTACATGACCTCCTCAGCGTCATCATGATATTGTGAGTTTGTAGTACTGACGTAGGCCTTGCTTTCATCTAGGCCAGGCAGAGTGACAGGATTATCTGCAATTGAACACAGTAAGGTAAGGTGAAATCTCACACGAGCCACAGGACACCCATTCGGTCGGAGTGAGTACCTTACACAGTAAGCTAAAGTTTGGCATGAAATTTTCGCGGGAGTTTAATTTCGCTGATTGCCGCCAATCTTTTGCGTTTCGCGGGAACAAATTTTCGCGAAATGAGATTTCAGACTTAAAGGCCCATGTTCACCCAATCTGCTTTGCGCGCTTGTGTTTTTGTATTGAAACTGTTCAATTGTTCAATGTAGTATTATGATTGGCTGGCACGTCGATTTTCCGTCTGTGCGAAAATCAGCCCGGCCGCGCAAAGCCCATGTTCACCCAATCTGCTTTGCGCGCCCGGGCTGATTTTCGCACAGAACGGAAGATCGAAAAATTGACGTGCCAGCCAATCATAACGCTACATTGAACAATTGAACCGTTTCTAAACAAAAACACAAGCGCGCAAAGCAGATTGGGTGAACATGGGCCTTTAACTGCTGGGAACAAATTTTCGCGGATCTTGGTTTTGCACGTTTAGTACTTGTATATAACAGCAAGGAAATATAATGTTGTCTTGTCTATTTTACTTTAAATTTTCGATACTAGTGTCACGAGTCTTCGATTATAAGTCAACGGCTACGGTAAGGTGTAAAACACACGTGCAGAGGCCTTGTTTTCAATCATTAAACCAATTCATGGTTCGTCCAACTTCAGACAAATAAAATTCAAGGACTTTTCCAGGACTTTTCAAGGACAAGAAATAGTTTTCAAGGACTACGTTTTATTTACGAAATCGAAACTCTATGTCCCCTAGTGCATGAAATTGAGGCAAAGATTACAATTTTGCTTCATGTACGCATTCACGTATTATGCCGACATTTTCGCTAGTTATTTTCGGATTTTAAAAGTCGCTGGTGGCCATTTTTTTCGGAGCAAAATCATTTTATTTATCAGAAAAGTGATAGTGCGTACACAAAGTCCTAAATTTCAAAGACTTTGCAATACCTAATAAAGAAATCAAGTACTTTTCAAGGACCTTAACCAAATTAACGACTTTTCAAGACCACTGCTAAAATTCAAGACCTTTTCAAGATTGTACGAACCATGCCAATTGTTTTGTGCCGTTCTCGCTGCAGTCGTGGTTGGTCAAGGTATCGGTCCTATAGTTTGTGTTCCGTGCAGCGAGCGATGTGTGCTGCTTATCACAATTCCTCCTGTTTACAAAGAACTCACCTTCCACACCAACTCCAAGCACAAAAATGGGAGTTTCTACCAAACGCACCGGAGGACTATCATCAATTGAACGAGCCACTCGGAAACCAAGATGCTGAAAGAAATGACGACGGAAAGCAAAACGGGCGAATCGTGAAGCTTCGTCTCCTGTAGACACCCAGCTGCCTCCCTTTAGAGTAAAATAAAGAAAATGAAAAAAAAAATTGTTAGTAAATACTATACAGCTGTTATAATGATAGTCTCCTTACGCATGCGTGAGTGAAGAACCAAATAACTGCTGCGAAGACTACTACAACAACAACAACAACAACAACAACAACAACAAAGCTTTATTGTACTCAGAGATGTTTAAATAAATAAATTACAAGGATTAAGGGGGGGGGTGGGTGGGGAGTTAGGGTTAGGGTTAGGGTTTGGGGGGGGGGGGGGGGGGAGGGGGGCGTAGAAACCCCTGAACAACGCTGTCGAAATGGAAGACCTTAGATAACAACGGCCTGGACCACCTCGGACGCCTTATTGAGACTTGTATAACGGAGTAACTGGTTAGCTTTCAGTTGAGGTTAGTGTTAGCACTTAATATAGTTAAATTTAGGCCTAAACAACCCGAGAAGGGAGGCGGTACAGTGGTGCGGTAGGCTATGTAAGCCTAATCCTAGCTGAGGTCACAGGTTCAATCCTGAGTGGGGATTTTAGATTTTCTTTTTTACACTTAAAAATTTATTGAAAGTGTCGACATTACGTTATATAATTCTCAGTAAGTGTCCGAGGTGATCCAGACCGTTGTTACTGTCGAAATACTCCAAGAATGGCGGAGTATTTTATCGCGTAAAACATGATTAAATGTCTTCGGCCCGGTTCAAACGTCGAACTTCACATGTGCCAAACCTAATGCAAATGAGAAAAATCTATCGTTCTTGCTCATTTGCATTAGGTTCGGCACATGTGAAGTTCGACGTTTGAACCGGGCCTTACTTTCGTTTGAGCATCGGTTCAGATTGCAAGAAAACAAACACGGCTGTCAATCACTGGATCGCTCGTAGTCACGTGCCAATCGTGCCAATCGCTGGATCGCTCGTGGTCACGTGCCTATGCCAATCGTGCCAATCGCTCGTGATCACGAAACAAATTACTCCACAATTCTCGGTTGTGTCTAAATCATACCGTCCAGAAGGACGTCGGACACCTTATTGAAATTTATATAACGTAGTGTCGACACTCAGAATTTTATTTTCAATAAATTTGTAAGTGTAAAAAAGAAAATCTAAAAACCCCACTCAGGATTGAACCTGTGACCTCAGCTAGGCTTAGGCTTACATAGCCTATCGTACCACTGTACCACCTAGCCTCTCGGATTGCTTAGTCCTAAATTTAACTACATAAATTGCTACACCTAACCTCAACTGAAAGCTAACCAGTTACTCCGTTATATAAGTCTCAATAAGGTGTCCAACGATTCTTGGAGTATTTATTGGCAGCATTGACCAGACCCCGGTTGTTCAAAAGGTAGATAGCGCTATCCACCGGATAAATCACTGACCAGTGGATAAGCATTAAAAAATCCATTGTGTTAAACGCTGGATAGTGATTTATCCGGTGGATAGCGCTATCCACCTTTTGAACAACCGGGGCCAGGAGTTTTTACGCGGAGAAGTCCCTGGTTAAGTCAAACGCAAAGCCACAGGCGGTCCGGACGGCTGAACAAAATTAGGTTTCCGTAGCATTAAGCAACTAGGAGTATTGTTGCTACCCCCCCCCCCCCCCCCCCACGGAATGGGATGCTAATCCATCACAGGGTTACCCCCCCCCCCCCCCCCAGAATCAGGTTAACCAGTGCCCGTTTATACACCTGGATGGAAGGAAACAAAGTGGACCAGGATTTCTTGCCGAGGGAAACAATTCAAAGGGGACAAACTTAAAATAAATGTGGCTTCTAAACATATCTCAATTTCGTAACTGTTCATCAGTAGGATGCCTAAAATGTGTGCAATTCCACAATAGGTTTCGGCTCCAACAGAGACCTGGCGTGTTTCTCAAAAGTCACGAAGATTATATTTTTTGTCCAGCAGCGGGTGTCTTTGATGCCAAATACGCAATTTGTTTCTCAAAAGTCCCGAACACATTTCGCACCGAAAACTTTAAAACACTGCAGTGCCTCCACTTCACTTCTACTCCACTTCTTGTTCATAAAGTTTGTCAACAGATATTCAAGTGGTACTGATTTTGAAGTCCTTCGCGTAATTTTAAACGTCCGCTCTTATATAAAAACAAACTCAAAAAATATCACGGCATACCATGATCATGTTGTGCCTTCCATCAAAACAGGGCGATGAAAAGTCGTCATACAGCTGATGGGCCTTAAACTCGCCAAAGCCATTAAAATGATCCTCCAACCACTCCCACACATTCCCAAACACGTCACAAAAGCCAGTCTTTGTGGGCGGGTACAGGTTCACAGGCTGAAATTACAAAGATGAAATGAAACAATGAAAATTGTTATATTGCTGTAGTTTTTCTCAATACAACGCGTGTGTTGATTGGTTGATTCATGGTCACATGACATCTAACAAACAAACTGTTTCCCGCCAATTGTCCTAAGCGGGCAATAATTTTGACATCGGAGGGTAACATTGCACTATTGCCCGCTAGCACACGTGATCAGACCGTGACAAAAGGTGGCATGATTATGATGCGATTGATGTTTAACTCGAGTGCTCAGAGCCTTTTTCAAACTGTGTTGTGTTGTGTTTTTTTTGTGTGTGTTGCTATATAACAAATCACTTAATGGCTGATCCCTCGGGTAACAGTGAATTTTGTTTACCTCGTATCTCGATGTTTCGACATCGAGATTCCCGGGAAACAAAATTCACTGTTTCCCTCGGAACCAGTCATTAAGTGTTTAATAGTTCAACAATGGAGTTCAACCAAACTGACGAATCACAACAGAAGCAGACAATCCAATGAACTAATCTGAACTCAATGCAATACATGTAGCCAGCGCCAAGTGCCTGGCCCACCATTTTGAAAGTGGACGAGGTTGCCTGTTTTGGCATGAGTGGCTAATTTCAGGGCAGGAAATTACAGTTTATATACATGTAATGTTTAGAAAGCATATGAAAATGCCTTTAGGGCTAACAATAAACTAATATAGAGGAACAAAAAAACGAAAGGTCACAACTCACAGTGGAAGAGCCATATGCCATGTTGATGTTTGCTTCTATTTTGTCCTGATAGATGATGTCAGAAGCAGTGCCAATTGAGGGAGGTTCCTGTAAAAAGAGGTTACCTTGGTTACCTCGGTTACCTTGGTTACAAAATAACTAACAAGTCTGCTGCTTGGTGAGGCACTGAGTTGTCAATAAGTCTAAGGGTGCTTACCATTTGTTACAACTGGCTAACCGCGGGCCCCTCAGTTTGTAAGTACATCATTATTTTATGGCGATCCAGACAGGTCAATTCGTGGATAGCATACATCCTTTTGAAGGACTTGTAAGAACAGGTCTTCAAAAAGTTCCTTTTTTTTCGAATTGGCAACCAGCTAGTTATGAAAAATGATATAAAGTGCCCTAAGTTTCTCGGTTTGAAACCTCACATGTGCTATCCAATATCTTGGGCATACAGTTCTTTTTTTTTTCTGTTAGGCTAGTAAATCTTAGCTATCATTTGCTCAGAGATAATTAAGTGAAGCCTTTTGTTTTCTGCTTGTCTGTTTGTTTGTTGTTGTTTTTTTAAACTAGCTGGCAAATGAAACAGGATTAATTGAAAATGGACTTCCTTGCTGTTTCTGTTTTCCTCTTGAAAGTGTAGTGTCCTAAATGACTGAATATCTGCCTGTCGTACCTGAGGACCCCGCATGACATGATGTTCAGCCTCTGTTGGCAGGCGATAATCGGAACCTTTCCAGGCACAGAAAGCTTTTGCCTCGTGATAATTTACTTCAGCAGGCCAGTCCATCGGCATATCCATCACTTCAAACATGGCACGGTATCTGTTTATAGGAGGAAGAACAGTGTATTTCGCTGTTGAATTACTGTAAATCATCTATTAAGCCCCCACCCCCACCTCTAACAATTCTTCGTACACTACATAACTACATATACAAGATCACAAGATCTGTCAAAATACAAGTATTTAACAATTGAAATAACTTAGAAAAAACAATGTTGCATAAAGGGCCACTGTCCCGGCTAACATACTGTGTTGTCATGATTATGGCCAGGAGCTGGCTTTATTGTATTGAAATAGAAAGAAAGAAATCGGCAAAAGTGATGAAAGCAGATACATTAAATATGAAATAAAGAGATGAAATAACTGCTTTAAAAAGTCAAAATTCCACAAGAATGGCAATTTTGATTTCTTGACCGCCTGTCACGAAATCAAATTTGATGAACTGTAATCCACTTCCATCCTTGCAATCCTGCACTTTATAGCCTAACTACTACTTCTATTTTTCTCTATAGAATCTTTTTATCCGATTTAGTTGACATTTAGTGGCATTTGGCGATATAACATGGAAATGACTAAGCTAAGCAAGTTTTTTTTTTTTCTATTTTGGCGAGACAGCGTTCCTTTAAACTATTAGAAAGTCATAAACCTTACTTGTAGGGACAATTTGTTGCCTCGAAGTCACCATTCACTGCAACACCATTTGACAACCCATTCTGATTGAGATTTTCATTAATGGTGCCATTGGATTCTCCATTTTGATTTCCATTCATAAAACCATTGGATAATTCATCTTGATGGTCACCACAAGTGACACCATTGGCGACACCATTGGCGACACCATTGGAGACATCACTGGTGACACCATTGGAGATGCCACTATGATTTCCAGTCATGATGCCATTTTCCAACCCATTATGATTGACATCTGTCAATTTCACGTTGCAATGGGAGTAAGTTGCCAAGTCAGAGCCACACCCAGATTTACATTTGCTGTCGCAAACCCAAAAGCAAGGATGGTGCAACTTCCGATACTGTTTCCAATGCCAGCCTCAAATGCAAACAAAAAAAGAAGTATTAACTGCATGTAAATGTACATGTAAACTAAGGTGCATTCACACGACAAACTCATTCCCACAAGTAATGGCAAACTCGTGTTGCCAAACTCCAAATTTAAGTTGCATGGTAATTTCATGTTTTCATTTGACAAACTTCCAGACACCTTAATTAACCAAGTTCTCAGCGTTCTTTTTTCTCGAGTCTGAAGGAAAAGAAAAGGATCCTGTGAATCGAGGTTGCACATGCTGAAGTTTCAGTAAATGTTCACATTTCAGGTGCTAGTTTGCTAACTCAAAAAAGTTGGCGAACAAGCTGGCAAGAATAGAAACAAGTTCAATTTGTTACCAGCTGTTTGCCAACTGTTGATACGAAGTTCACTCACACACGGCAACTTGAGCTTGCCAACATGACAAGGGCGCCTTAAAGGCCTCAAATTGTTCCGACATAAACAAAAAAGATAAATGTTGTGCAGAAACTGTACAAATGGTTTCAACATTGGCCAGGCAATCGGGCCAAACGAATTAAAAAAATCATTGCCAGGAACTACAGGGAAAGCCTGAGGTGCAAAAAGTTGAATGAAACAAGATCCAACATGATCCAACATCTTTCAATTGAGTGTTGGCGGGAAGACCAAAATCAAAGTAATAACTCTGACCAATCACAACAGACACAGACAATCCAATGAACCAATCACAACTCAAAGCAAATACATGTAGCTGGTGCCATTGCAGGAACATAATTATGTGCAGGCAAGTCACAGTAATTGTTGGTTTTGGTTTTACTTCTGATTGGTTGAGAAAGTGGTGTGCCCATTTTAGAATTTAAATGAGCGAATTTTCTTTTTTTCCTTTTTCAGCCTTTGCAAAGTATTGCACAAGGAGACTTATCAATGCCAAAATGCAGTTGCAAAACTGTTGTACACACAAGCAAATAAAACTTGTCATAATAGAGCAAGACAATATTATTTTCCTTGTCCAAAGGTCAGCAAAATTTTGCCAAATTTTGTCATATACATAATTATGAGTAAATAAAACCTGACAAATGAAAACTTGCCAAGGAAAACCTGCATTACGTTGAAAGTGATTCTTACCTTCTTTAGTCCAGTATTTGGAATTCTCATATCCTCCATCTTTGACAAACTCCAAGTATTCTCGGTTTGTAATCAAATACTTGGAAGCCTTGAAAGCTGGAACACTAAAATAACAAAATGACCATTGTCATTTACTGTTCTAAGCCTAATAATATTATTGCCCACAAAATGGCAATAAAAAAAATAATAATAAAAATATTATTTTCGTTATAACTGAATCATATGCAAATCCAAATAGAAGACATATATTTTTCTGAATGAGGCTAAGTTTACACAAGAGCAAAAGTCTTCAGATTCTTTGCTAATGTGGTGACTTTTGGCACCAGATTCGTTTTCCCATTTATATATGTACATGTACATGGAAGGGTGAATGCGGGGTGAAAAGTACCCTGATTGTCTCATAAATCTGGACACTCTGAATTCGGAAAAAAGGTTCAACGACGGACCCGGATACTTTCTACGACTTTCACATTCTCAAATCCAAACAAATAATTAAAATTCTATTTGTATATAACTTACATGTAGTATTTTGTTGATGAATAAACGAGTAAACATCTGACACCATCTTATTTATTATTATTAAATGCGACTTTTTGCCCACACTCTGCTAAGTTAACTGGGCGGAATCCTCCCAAGAAAAGGTTCCATTTATTGTCATTTGCATAACTTCCACTTTCTACATGTCCAAGATGAACATTTTTCACATTTATTTTTGGTTGACATTACCTTGCGACACAACCACTTATCTCCATATTCATAGGAATTAATCCAAATACCTTGTTATGTAAAGGCTAAATAATGAATCTAAATACTTTGTATGCGATGAATCAATCCAATGACATTTACTAATGATCCAAAGACTTTTGCTCTAGTATAAACTTAGCCCGAGTATCAGCCGTGCTTGAAAATTGTTTCATGAAAATATTTAACAACGTGGGTAAGATACAAAATCTTAGAAAGAGTTTAAGGAATTGGTGCAATTAACAACATTAAAAAATGTACAAGATTTTCCACCTTTAACATGAACAGTTTGTTTGTCTGTTTTATTAATGTCATTGATAATTAAGTCATTTGTAAGCCATGGGTAGCCATTGTCTGTAACAGGAGTCTGTTAGTTAGTTACCAATGGAACCAGCTTTCTTGTTTGAGTTGTTTGTTGTGGTCCATACTGTTCATAATTTTAATAATAAACCCATGCTAAAATTGTGAGTTAAATATTTGCGATAATGGTGTACATTAAAGTTGGACATCACAAGTGCAATATTAATTATTACATGTACCGGTACTTATAATTATAATATTAATTTCAGTTCAGTAAACAACTTTTCACTATCATCAGTGAAAGGATGATAAACAAATTAGTGCATAATGTTGTATTTGAAGAAATTTGATGTAATGTAATGTAATGTAATGTAAAACCTTTATTTACACACAATTAGTGATTAAAGCTGTACAGCTTGTGGGCTCGTGTATAACTGAACTATGAAAGTATAACAAAAAGATAAAATATGTAAGTATGTGTTAAAATTTATACCTAGCTATAGAATAATAAAAATATTTGTTTAAAAGTTTAAATTAAATACAATGTAGTTGAAAAAGTTAAGAAAATTCGACTGATATTCAAATTATAGTAATGGTAATTTTTATAATAGCAAAGTATTGTTAGAAATATACAAAGTCATCACTGTGCTTAGGCTTGCACTGGTTTGAGCCTGTAGTGTTGAATATGAATTATAATTATTTTAATAAATATAAGTTACTTTAAATATTATTATAAACAAGTTTAAATAACACATAATTTTTGTTTTCATTTACAATTTGTCCACTTTATAATTGTGATTTGCAGTGAAATAAATATTATATATATACAATTCTGAAGTATGACGAAACTAAACCGACTGTATACATAGAGAATTTTGTGATTAATGGGAATCACGGGTTATTGGGGCAAACATGCCCCAAATACAGTGTTTGTAAATATTGTTTTATTTTTGTTTTCCACTACTCCCTACAGTGTTCTCCATACTTTTGACAATAAAACCCATGGAAAAGTTTGCAGACAAATATAAAGAAAACAAAAAAAAAAAAACAAAGCTAGTGATCCCTTAACTTTGATGAGTAAAATCTTCTTCCTAGTTTCGTAAGTCTTCAATTCACAAAATTAGAAAATTTACATTTTACTGATCAGAAATTATTTGACACCCAATCAAACACTGTATTATTAATAATAATAATAATAATAATAATAATAATAATAATTTACATGCTTACATTGTGCATATTCCATGAAAATGATCAACATGTTTGCCCAGATTACCCATGATTCCACAACAAGTGTGAAGTCCTGTAATTAGTTTGATCAAGTCTTTTTTATTATTGACCACTCAATTCCAAATTTGGCTACAACATGAATTGCATGTGTATATAAGCTGTAAAAATAATTATGTTCTTAAACCATTTTTCTCAGGAGAATTACAGAGTACATGCATACAATCATAATTTACTAGCGGAGCTCTTTCTCGGCTAGAGGCCATGAGTGTGGAACACCATAGTTTTAGAAAAATGGGTAAATCTATATTGCCAGTTGTTTTTTTGTATTGTGCATTTTATAGCAATTATATAAAAATTATTTTTAACAATATACTGTAATTACAGTGTATGAATGTTACATATGATTATTACATGTAAGTTACCAATTATTATAAGATGCAAGCCATTACATTATATTACATAATTTTACTGCTTAGTAATTATAACAGTGAAAATACTTTTGAATTTCAGTCCATGGTGCATTAATATGCAGTTAATGTACCTAATAACTAACTAGAGAATTAGCATTATATATTTATAGCTACACTAGTTCTAGCTTTTTCGTGTCCCTTCTTTTGGGACATTGGACTAATAAGTTATGTTTGCAGTTAGTTAATTATTTACTGTTAGTAGCAGAGGTACAGGGGCATAGCTAGGACTTTTTTAGAGGTACGCACAGTCAATTTTCAAACACTCCCCCTACATGTACCTTGTCCCCCCACCCTCAAGTCCCAAATCTTTCTTTTTTTGCTTGACTTTTTCAGGTACGCACATGCGTACATGTGTACAGGTAGCTACATGTACGCCCCCGAGGTACTGCAATCATGTTGGCAGTTTTTGTCACATGCACTTGGATGTGCTTTCATGCCTTTTATTAATTGTGTTAAAAGATTATTTTAATAACCTTTTAATCATTAAAATAATTTTCTGCTTTTTCCAATATAAATTTGATCGATGATTACCAAGGTAATGAAAGACTCCTGATTTTAGTTTGTAATTGAAGAAACTGTGGTACTGTGTCAGTGAGGATTTCAGTTAAAAAACAAAATTTTGATACAGATTCAAAAGCTGATGTTTTATATTCAATCAGGGCAAAAAACACTTTATGCAGCAACAGGTCACTACATTCAAAGTCATCCAGGGTTTGAATCCCAA